>LPNX010625141.1:598251-767544 GCA_001517045.1 Pseudotsuga menziesii
ATTGAAAATAAGATGTCAAAATAACAATAATACAAAATTGTATATTTTAGAAAATATAAATGATTCTTATTATGATATAAATTTATACATTCTTTTATTTTTCATTCATGTGCATTTTATAGTTTTCAGTGCGAAAGTCATCTAGATCACATGGTATGCGATATAATTTTTTATTATAAAAACAAAAATTATTTAATAATAGAGGTGAAAAAGTTAAAAATTAATATTCTTTATATATTTTTAAAATTAAAAAATATATATATTCGCTTCAATGTTATTAGTTTTGATGTAATGTTTTGTAAATGTTTAATATCTTTTTAAAAACAAGTAGAATTTTAGTAGCAAAGTTGTATGGTATCTATTTGTTAAAAATGCTTAATAAACAATAAATGAATAATAAATACTAAATAGATTAAAAAAAACTATATAATCATTTCAAATATTTAATATGTAATAACGTTTTCTTTAAATATATATATATATCAATTTTATTATCCTATGTCTTTTCACAAATTTAAATCAATAATGCATAATATAAATGTTTTTACATTAATGCAAATTTTTAAATATATTGCTTTATCTTTAAATATATCATTAATACTTTAATACATTAACATGGTTAATATCACCCGGATGCGGGTGACTTAATGACCACCTCCAGGGAACACTTGGCGCACGGTCAAAGTAATAACAAGGCAGGTGGCCACACGAATGATGACAAGGAGCATTTAAACAGGGAGGAAGGTGGCATGCCCTCCAGCCCTGTGGGTAGAGGCACGGTCATGTCCGACTAAACCGTCGAGTTGGTGATTAATGCACAGCACGAGCCATCATGACGCCTCGCACAATGGGACAAGCTAGATTAAGCACGACAGGAACTCTCCCTCCCCCTCATCCGGCAATTCGTCTAAGCCTGCGTCTGAGTCTGCAGCAGTGTTTGCAACTGTGTTTTCGTCCACTCTAGGCTCATATCGATGTTTCTTTGTCTATGCATCCGGCTAGTGCTTATATTGTTGCCAATTTGCATCTGCACAATACCTCATAGAGAGATCAACCCAAGCAACGTGGAATCCCGCATAGAGGAAGTGCAGGTAGAGGTGTCGTTGGTAGGGGAAATAGTAGGCAAAAGACAAACATAGGTGATACAAATGATTTCGTAGAGCAAATCTCCATGCCAGTTCGTTGCCTAATTATTGAGTGGGAGTCTAAAGCGGTGTCGAACCACCTAGCCTCTGGAAAAAGTGGCAGTCGCATCAACCACTACTAGATAATGAAAACATGCTCGCTCTGTTGCTAGAGGACATGACAACCAAGTGGAATGGAGTCATGGATACTGCACAAGGATTGAGAGCCAGTATTCTTCAGGAATATATGCAACCGAAAACCTTGGAGAGGAACTTCAACTTGAGACACTACTATGTGTTCCCAATCATGGGAAATGAAGAAAACACCGGCGACAATACCCATGGCGAAAAAGGTGGCACCTCATTTGTTGGTGTGAATTCTCTGAGGAATTTCCAGGAACAGGGGGACCTCCCGAAGAACACCACTCCGGTCAAAAGGGGATGTGAACCCATTCTCAATGTTATCATTACCACACCAATATAGAATAAACATCCCAGCGAACCTATGGACGAATTCGCCCCCTATCCAATTCTGGAGGAAACCCATGAGGATCACGTTGGCGATGCACTGCCATAGAGGCCAAATCATCCTCTCGGGTTCACTCTCTGATTTTGAGTTTTTTTGTGCTTCTCTGTTTTTAAGCTATGTTGTTTTTTTAGTAGACTACGGTCAATTTTGGCTTTATAATATGTCAATCTATGTCTATAGACACAGAAGGAATAGATGTCTTTGTTTCTATGAACATCATAAATCTAGTTTTTTTAATCCTCTAGAAGGGTGGTCAGTTAGCTTACGACCACCCTAGCTAGTTTTTGTTACACTTTCTATGTAATCTCTTTTGATACTTTGAATACAATTGTTCTCTGCTATTTACAAAAAAAACATGGTTAATATCAAATATTTAAGTTATAATATTTAGAATTGTTAAATTTTATAAATAAATAAATTTAATTATAAAGAAAGACCAAAAAACATTAAAATTTTGTTGACTTGGAATTTTTAAATTATTGTAGAATACAATGTATTGTAATATTTTTACTACATATTATCTAATTAAACTTCTAATAATTAACATAATTGAATATATTAATTTAATTAATAAATGAATGGTATTGTACCTAGGTGTTCTACGATTCAGTATGAGGGAGATGTCGTCATGTAACATAGTGTTATGTCAAAAGTAAAAATTTATTAAAAAATCATGTCAGCTCATTCTTACACAGAAACTTTGTCATTGCCATGATAATGAAGCATGTACCTCTAAACTCACCTTAATCCCTAAAGTGCATGTGCTCAAACTTACTTGGAAGTCGAAAGTCATGAATTTTTACCTTTTAGACGACTTCGTTAGAACCACTGTCGCAACTTCCTAACTTACAACCTGCAACACTCCACATTGTAGCAAGTTGTTATTTGGAAACTTAAGGCACTTTTGCAGGTTGCTTTCAAGCAGGTTGTGACACCCCTAATTGTCACAATTTGCACTCAAGCAGGGTGCGACATTATCTGTTTGAAAGGAAAAATAGAAGCTTTGAGAGGCTTCCAGAAGGAATCTCTTGTGGATGCTTATCCCAACCGAATAGGATGGATCTCAGACAAATTCCTAACCTTTTTGGATCTCACCTCAACCTTCTCCCCTTATCTCTCATCTTCCAACTATCCATCTTGTCCTATAAATATGAGCTCACCCCATGTGTGAGGCATTAGAAGGAATAGTAGCTAGATGTTGGTGCAATATTGCTAGAGTATTCTTGAGTCTTTCTCATCCCTTTAAAGCAAGGTATCTCTTTGAGACATTGGATCGTTAGGAGGAAGCCTTCAACGCCAAGGCTTGATTGTAACTCTCTCCTTCTTTTCTTTATATTAATACAATAAATATTCTCCTTTCTCACAATGATTTCTTCATAATTATTGGTGCTTTCTTCCTTGGTTGTTAGCATAGATTTTGGTTGCTTGCATTTTTATTTTTCTCTTGGCATGTCTTCTATGCACGTGGAATGATAGAGTGAAGGACTAAAACGTGGACAACTGTCTGATTCTAGGTTTGTCTTCTTTCTTATTTGCATTTGAAATACAAGGATTTAGAGAAAGGTCATATTTATGTACTATGTTTGCTTTAGTTTAGGTTGTCTAAACTAAGGAATTCTATGTGTGTCCAACCATACTGACATTTGTAGTAAGAAAATTGGCAACTCCACTAAGGAGAAACCATAATCTTTGATTACCTTGGTTTTTTGGTTTTAATTTACTCTTTTTTCCCCCTAGATCTGTTTGTTTTACCTTGTTTATGCTTGGATCTGATTACCTGAGTCATTGGGTGATCCAAACACCTGAGTCATTGGGTGATCCAAACTAACTCCTAAACCTTTAGCTCGTTCATATACCTGGATTTTCTTGAGACCTTTCATGTTTAAATCTTTCATATTTCACCTATCACACCTTTCTTAAGGATACAATGCAAAACTTTTGCACCTAGGATTTGATTGGCCTACGATGCTGCTAATTGTCGTGTTGGTGCTAACCTACAGCCTGCAATGCTATGAATTATTTTTAAGTTTTGGATAGGTTTTCTTGTTTATGCATTGAATTGGATTTTTTCTCAAGTTTTTCACTCTTTTTGCAATGGTATGTTTGTCCGGAGCTAGCATTTTCCTCTAGTTTTTTCATTACTTACAAGTTTGAGTTGTGATTTGGTTTACATAGATATTGTAAAAAGGTTTGGCATGAGCTTTCTTGTATTGGGATTGTTGTTTGTTTCCTTAGATATATGTGGCCATTAATGTTAACAAGATAAAATTGATCTCTCATTTCCATAGTAGTTCAAAGAAAAGTTTTGCTTGTATCTTCCTTATTAAATTAAAAAATACTTGAAAATAAAAATATTTTGTTTTAGTTTCTTTCAAGTTTTCTTTGTTTAGATCTTGTTTTTATATAAAAGAAAAAGAAAAAAATAAGGCTTCATATTATGTAAAGGATCTTTAAATGCTTTTTCTTCATTTTTCTTTTTAATTGGAAACGTTGAATAGGAATTTTTCTTCATAGCCTTCGAGATATGTTTTTCAATGTTTTTGAAACAATAGGAAACAAATTCAAAATCGTTGCATTTTGGTATAAAACTGAAGTATCTTTTTTATTGTAGTTTTCAAATTTCATATACTAGTTAGTTTGGTTTTTCTTGCATATCATTAAAAAGGATAAAGAGTGCATATTGCATTTCATTGGGTTCATTTGCATTTGGGAAAAATCTCTATATATCTTTAAGTAGGACATTCATCGAAAGAAAAACACTTGCATTTCATGATTGCATGGTTTATAAGTAAAGTCCAAAACTCATTTGTCCACTTAACTGCTATAGGATAAAATTAAGCGCTTCTTAATTTAAAATCCTTAGCAAGATTGTGTGATAGGATGGAGATGTGTTCCAACATCGTTAAGCGTAGGAGTGTCGTTATTTGTCAGCGCTACAACCTGGGGACTATGTGGTTCTTCCACATACCTACGATATATCGGAAGGCCCCTTTAAAATGGTTGTGCATTAGACAACACTACTACGGATTTGAGTTCCCACGTACCTTGCATATATCGAGAGACCCTCATAGAATCCTGAGACCAAATGAGTTAACCTATCATTCATCTTGTTGTGAAATACACCAAGAAAAACACTTATGGAGATTACCATGTATGTATTGTTAGTTAGTCATGTAATACTGTCAGGGGTACAATCCTAACCCTCCCTGGTTAGTGCTCTGAAAAATTGGGCCGAGTATTATTGTTGGACCCTATAGTATATCATGAGTTGTGACAGCTTGACACTCCAGTGAGTATCTGGCTTATTTATCCCACCTATTCACATGTTTTTATGTTGCCTTTAGATTGACTAGAATTTGATGTGTGTTTTAGTTAGAATAATTTATAGAGAGAGTGTATCTTGACATACTGGTCGAACATCCTTTAATAAGATCTTACAAGTTTTTCCACCTAAATATCCATGAGATCAAAACACAACAAACCAAATAAACATGGAACAAGATATGGAATTAGCTTCTAAAATTGACAACATAGCTAGTCCACCAGGAGAAGGATTACTAACTACTAAAGGAGGAGGGTAATACAATCCCCCTGCAAATCCTCCCATTAGTAACTCGTTAGGACCTTTAGTAGTGGATAAACCTTCTTCCCTAAATGCATCCTTTAATATGTCATTTGTATGAACTTCAACACCCATAGATTGGGTGTTCACCTAGCCTCCACTAGAAGGTATGGTAGTGACTATGTTTGGCCCAAAAACTTCATTATGGGATGCCATTTTAGGTCAATATATTTGTGAATTTAGTTACACGAGTGGTACCCAACCATTTATGGATTTGACTCCATGTTGAAACTCACCTACAAGAACTTTCCCATTCCTTTTACCAAGTGACATCCTCGATCATTCTTTAGGAATTCCTTCTAGTCAGGCTCTTAATTTTGATGTCACTTCATCCCCTACAGTTACTTGACTAGGTACAAGCTCTTCTCCTCAAGTTGAAAATACCATGGAAGCTACTCATATTTCCCACCATATTCCATATATTGATTCATTAGGAAGTTCACAGATTCCTTTTATTAGTATTTCAACTATATTTAGAGGTCATTCTTCAACTTCAACTCCATCTATAGTTGGAAGTCATATTTCACCTACAATTCATAATATAGCTAGAGAAATTCCTTCGGCTGCATGGCCAAGCATAATCGGTGGTCAATTTCCTATTGCTCAACAACGAGCACCTATTTAGGGACAACAAAAACAACTGCCTGTATGGGGACAGCCACTACCACATATGCTAGGTAGTTAACATCCTATTGGGGGAGAAGTAACTCCTAATCCAAATTTATATCCTAGATTACCCTACCCAAGCATTATGGTTGGTCAATGGACACAACCCGATGTATTTCTTGTCCCCTCCCAAGAAGTTGTTGCTTCTCAACATGTCAACCCTGTGGTCCAGAATCCTCCACCTTACCAGCAGTAATATGATTCCAATGTGAAACCACAACCGACATATGACCCTGCAAGTATTCCTATGTCAGATAAGTATTATAAATACCAGCAACCTAATAGACAACTTACTCTTCTAGAAAGATTTGTCTAACTTGTAAAGACTTATGAACGATCTCATTTTGCATGATGCCTTATGTCCCCCTATATCGGCCAAACTACCATCAAATATTCCCAAGTTTGATGGTAAATTCAAAGAAGACCAAAAGAATCATGTCATGGATTTCCATATATGGTGTTCTTCAAACTCCTCGATGGATGAATTTACACATTTGAGGCTCTTCCAATGAACTCTTACTGGGAAGGAGGAAAAATGGTATATTGAATTGCCATTAGAGACTTTAATTTCATTGTGGTGCCATTCCTTACACATTTTCAAGTACCAACTAGGTATCAAACTAGTATGGATCTATTAACCTCGCTTCAACAATCTATCTCTACTCACATTCTTGATCATATAATTTTGTGGAGGAGGCAATGTAGGTTGATTAAGGCTTGTATTCCAAATCAATTATTGGTTTACTAGTTTACAAAATCAGTTCTTCCAACCATTTCTAGGGATGTTGCTATGGGAGACGATCAGTTGTGCTCAATACCTGTACTTGGTTTATGCCTAGTCTATAACTTTGTATGACTTGATTCCACATGCTCCTTGTCCCACTACAAATCCTTCATGTCCTAAAATTGAACCTCTTTCCAATGGCATTGTAGGTTCCATGCAAATCCAGTCCACATATAAATAAATAAACAATAGATTCATTTGACCTTTGCATCTAACTAGACTACAACCAACACCAAAACTACTTCTTCTCCCAGTAGGAAAATCTCAATCCATAGAACACTGATGTTGAATCAAAACCTAAAAGAAAGGAAAATTTTCCTTACCTCATATGTGGGGGTGACCACTTTACGAAATAATTTCCTCACCATGATGAGGTTAATAAATTCCTGAAAGGTACATCCACCTCGGTAGTGTTAACTACCCTTTCCCTTCCCAACAACAATTGGTTGATCATGATTCTTTACATGGGAATTATTCTTCGACCAAAGAGGTAAAGATGATGTGTACCAAAATGGTTAACATATCAACTAGATCATATATTTATGGCATACCTATAGAGAAAAAAAATGAAGGGGTGTCCATCAATAAAACCCCTACTTCTACCCCTTCCCCATCTACTATCCCTTTTCAAATAGAGAAAGCATTTTTTTACTCAATGTTATGTCCTCCAAAGTGCACCATTTGAAAGCCATTTTTTAATCCTAGTGCTCGTGATACTCAATATTATAATATTTTTCCCAAGAACCATGGACTATTTATACTCATGAAGTGCTCCAAACTCATCCAACGCAATCGCTTGGCACCGGAGGCATCCAACACAATCACTTTTAACCTGGAATATTTTAAATCGAGGATTTCTCATCAACTCTTTTTTCAAATTTCTACTAAAGTACGTGGGAAAAATATCCATAGTACTGTATTAGATGAAGGTTCCTCCACATCAGTCACATCTCTGTCATGCTGGAGATCTATTGGTTCTTTTGAATTCAACCATTCACCAACCACTCTAAAAGCCTTCGGCAGACGCATATTCCTACCGTATGGGATGTTTTCATCCTTATCTATCAAATTGGGGTGGGAATTTGTCTATATTCATGTGGATGTGGTCGATGCACCTATATAGTATAACCTTTTACTTGGTAGGAAATAATTTTATGCCATGACTGCAATTGCATCTTCATTTTTCTGTTTAGTCCAGTTTCCACACCAAGGAAAGATTATTACCATCGACTAACTCAATTTCTAATCCCCTAATGTTAATACCAATTCTAATAATAGTGTTCCTCTTTTGGGGAGTTCCGTACCTCAGTATGAGAACGTAGGAGTAGGAATCCTTAAGTACTCTTCAGTTATGGGAGTCTTTCCATTAACTGATCTCGATCCTCCACCATAGGTTACTAACATGATTTATACCATTAGCAAAAGTCCATCCAAAGGAAAACCAGTTGATTAAACAACATCCCTCAGTCCACCCAAAGTTGTCTATCATGCAATCCAAACCACCTTTGATGATTGCAACAATGATGATCACATTTTGGTGGCATCAGACCCTTATTCTTTGTCATATTGGTTAGACTCACCTCTACCATATTTGGATTATCTCATGTATATTTTTCAATCGGAAGATTCTATCTTGGATATGATGTGCTTAGATGAGTCACCTTGGGGGGGGGGGGGGGGCATCATCATCAATCCCCTTTCCTCCCAAATTCTAAACTAGTAGAAAATGATTTTGTATTTGTTGTTTCATCCAATATTGTCACAAATAATAATCTTAGTGTCCTTACATAGAACATTGTCTCTAAGGAAAACTTGAGTAATATTACCCAAACTATTCTAACTTACATATTGATGAAACCAGGTGTCATGAAACATGTTCATCTAGGAAAAAACAATTCTCCTGCAAAAATTGAAACTTATTTGGCCATGTTTAAAGAGTTTTGTTATGTTTTCCCATGGATTTATGAATAAATGGTGAGTATTGATCCTCCTATTGTATTTCATGATATCAAGACATACCCTGACACTAGGCCTATCCAAAAAAAAATTGCTAAGTACACCCTAGGAAAGTTGCCACAATTAAATCAGAAATTAAAAAAAATTGAAAGATGGGTTTATTTATCCCATACCCTTGATAGAATGGGTTTTTAATATCGTCCATGTTATGAAGAAACAAGGAACGATTAGGGTTTGTATCGATTTTAGGGATATTAATCGAGCTTGTCCTAAGGACAATTACCCTACCCCTTTTATTGATCAAATCATTGACAATTGTGCCAGAAATGTCATTTATCTTTCATGGATGGTTTTTTTAGCTATAATTAGATTGAAATACTCCCTTCTAATCAACATAAAGCGAATTTTATTTTCCTTTAGGGAACCTTCACTTACTGGAAGTTACCTTTTGGCCTTAAAAATGTTGGAACCACCTTTCAGTGAGTCGTGTCCTATGATTTCCATGATATTAATCATTTAGTGTAACCCTATCTCAATGAATTTCCTACTCATTCAAAACGTTGAGAAGACCATACTGGACATCTCAGGGCATTTTTCATTAGATTTTGCCTTTATAACATTCTCTTAAACCCTCATAAGTGTGTTTTTGTGTTGAAACCATATGTATTCTTGGATTCAATGTCTCCAAGGATGGCATCAAAATCGACCCACTCAAGGTAGAGGTTGCTTTTTCCCTACCCATTGTTGAACGAGTATTGCCATTGATGTCAACAGATCAAAGGAAAGGATCAAATGTCCAGGACCTGAGGTCAAAGACATTGAATTGAATGTCAGGGGGATTGTCAGAAGAACATCAGAAGAAGAAGAAGACTTCCTCACATATAGCCATCTTGAAGAAATACATATGGAAGAATGTGGAAGTCACATGAGAGCAAAGATCCCTTCGTGACATTTGTCGCAAATGTGCATATAATTATACATAAAAAATAACATTGAAAATGGCACATATGTTCAATTACCATTTGTGAGACTTATGAATAAATAGAAACAAACTTGTGTGTGAAAGTCCCACAAGGAAAATGGTATGTGGTACAAATATTTGTAAAGGAAAATATAATTTATAAACCTATGTGCAAAATTCCCACAAGAACGTTGGCATAAGTATGGCATACACCACACAAATATGAATTGTGATAAGCGACATGCCAACACAGATCCTAACTTGTTAAAAATGCAAACCAATGAGGTGCTATCCAATGTTAAGAGACTTCACTAAGTGGACACATCTCTTGAGCAAATAAGACTATAAATAAGAAAGAGATGGATGTGGTGAAGTAAGCTTGTGAAGAATAAATATTTGAGATAAACTGTTTGAAAAAGATTCATAATTTTGGGGTATCAATGACTCGTTGATCTCACTAAGTATATTTATGTAGCGAATTTTAAGTGCACAAATCAATCAATGATGAAAAACAAATAAGTCCGCTAGATAAAGAAGATACCCGTATTCTAGATGTGTGATGCTCTCACTCAATAAAATATGCATACTGCATAATAACAAATGTGACTGAGCTGGAAACTCCATTCATATACATACACTCAGACACAAATACTCATACGCAGTTCGTAGTAGTTATCGCACATCCTGTTTTTGGGCATATGTTTGTTTTGACACATATACTCAGACGTAGATTGAAGAAGTTATAGTCGTTGTAGATTGTGAATACATTCATAAGGACAAATTACTTTTTTTATTTGCATAAGTTTTTTAAATACAATCTTATTTCAAACCAGGGAGGTTGGAAGGGGCAAGGAGCAGGGGGTTATAGCCTCTTTCTAGTTGGTGATGGAGAATATAATCAAGGTGTTGTGGCATCATTTATGTTGGGAATTTTGTGGGTCTCCAGCCATCAGAAAATGCCCTGGTATGGTGGATCAACACAACATGGAAACCAAAAGGAAATTATGACCTTCAGGTGGGATCGAAGGGGTTTTTCACCATTTCCCTGCTAAACCTAGAAGATTGAAATAGGATCTTGGATGGATGGCCATATTTTTTCTATTCGGCAGGCCTTTTCCTTCGACCGTGGAAAGAAAGTTCTGTCCGGATAAGGAGAACATGAGAGTGGCACATGTATGGATCAGGTTGTACTCACTGCCCAGTGAATACTGGGACCTAGAGATTCTAGAAGATCTAGGGAACACCCTAGAAAAATTCATAAAGATTTCGGAACAAACCAGGGCTCATAGGTACACTGCATATGCAAGAATATGTGTCTATATGGATTTATCGAAAGATCTTCCTGAAGAAATACGCATGTCTTGGGAGGATGAGGAATGGCTCCAAACCCTAGATTACGAGCAGATCCCTTTCTTATGTCGAAGCTGCCATGAATATGGTAATCTATTTAGATATTTCCCCACAAACAACCCAAAGGTTAGCAAGGAAAGAAAGGAAGAAGATCAAAAGGATCAAGGGTTTACAAAGGTCCCATCTCTAAAAAGAGGAGGCAGAAGGAAAGAGAACCAGGATATCCACAAAAAACCCACGGTCTCAAACAAATTTGAAATCCTCGAAGACCTAGCAGAAGAAGTCGCAAAAGCAAAAGAAGGAGATCGGCCCAAGGAAGGGAAAAAAAATGAAGCGAGGCAAGAAAAGAAGGGCCCAATGGAAGAATATTTGCATCCGAAAAAGGTGACTAAAGAAGATCGGGAGACAGGGGGTGAAGTGGAGGATATGGACATCGGAGACCTAGATCTAGATGGGATTGAAAAGGCATGCACAGAGGTAGGCAAGGGCTATGTTCCTCAAGAGCAAGTATTGTTGCTGAAAGAAGCTATCCTCATAGCCTGTGCCTCAAATCAATTAGGGATAAGTCCGAGATCTCACAAGGAGACAAAGAGGTAATACGAAAAACCAACCAAAAAGGTTGGGCGAAATTCAAACAAACAGAGAGTGGCAAAAGCAGGTAGGAAGTTAGTTGAGTATGGACAATACCCAACAATAAAAGCGGCCTTAGGCCTTTAGTTATCCAATGAATATTTTATCCTGGAACATTCAAGGCCTGAACATCCCGCAAAAGTTCATAAATTTAGGTAAGAAGATCAAGAGACAAAACCCGTCAATAGTTTTCCTTCAGGAAACAAAATGCTCGAAAAATATAATAGAAGAAGTTAGTAAGAAAATTTGGAAGGGGAGTGAGAGTATGGGAATTGATGCTAGAGGATTCGCGGGAGGCCTGGGGATCATATGGGATCCATCCCGTGTGTCCCTAGGAGGCTTCTAGGGTGGAAGATTCATATTATCCACAAAATTCAAAGTAATTGGTTTCCAAATAGAAGGAATGTTCATGAATGTCTACGCCCCCCACAATCCAGGGGAGAAAAGAGAGTTCCTCATAGCCCTTCAACAGGCCAATGCTCGCAGGACTACAGGACATTGGATCATGGGAGGGGATTTTAACCTCATCAAGTCCCCAAATGAGAAAAAAGGGGGCAGCATAGGCTGGAGGAAGAATGTGAGGATTTCAAGGATACCATTGAGGACCTTGCTCTGGTGGACATCATTCCAGGGGAAGGATGGTCACTTGGAACAATAAAAGAGTAGGGGGGAAACATATAGCGTCCAGGTTGGACAGGTTCCTAGTCTTGGAATCAATCATAGATTTAGGGACTGAAATTCACTCAGCCACCCTCTTGGGAGCAGGATCGGACCATTGGCCCATAGAGCTAATGTGGAGCGGATTGGGATCTCAGTTCAAGAAGCCATTCGGACTAGAGCAATTTTGGATGGATCACCCAAGATTTGACGAGAAGATCAAAACATGGTGGGAGGAGTTGAGTGAAGGCGGTGGGAAGAGCATGTTCAGGTTCCAGCAAAAGCCAAAATCCCTTAAATACAAAATCAAAAAATGGAACCGAGAAGACTTTGGCAACTTTTTTGCTGATAAAATAACTATAGAGCTACGACTTCACGAGATCCAATCAATAGGGATGACGGAGGGATACACCCAAGATCTGACGATAAAGGAGCAAACGCTCAATGAAATACTGGAGGAGCGGGAAAAGCAAGAGGAAGTTTTATGGAGACAAAAATCCAGAATCTGCTAGCTGAAGGAAGGGGAAAGAAACAAAACCTTCTTCCACCGCTCTATGGCTCAAAACAGGATGCAGAACAAAATATACTCATTGAAAACTGCCGGAGGTGAACGGGTGGAGTCCAGAGAAGAAATTGAGACAACCCTAAACAATTTCTTCACAGACATCATGATGGATCCAATACCAAAGATCTACATAATCACCACCAAGGTCATAGCAAACTATCTTAAACCACTACTACCTACGCTCATTTCACCCAAACAATCAGGCTTTGTTGAAGGCAAACAGATAACGGATGAAATCATCATGGTTCATGAGCTCCTTCACTCCATCAGAATGCAAAAAAATGTCAGGAATGCTGATCAAACTAGATACTTCCAAGGCATATGATAAGTTGAATTGGCACTTCATGAGACGGATGCTGAAAGCTTTTGGATTCAGGGGATACTAGACTGACTGGATCATGCATCTTGTAACCTCAAATTTCTACTCCATCCTAATAAACGGGGTTCCATTAGGCACTTTTCGGCCAACAAGGGGAATTAGACAAGGAGACCCCCTATCCCCTTTTCTGTTCATCCTAATGGCGGAAGGATTAGGGAGGGCTCTGTCACAGGCTAGGGAAAATGAGGAACTAAGAGGAATCATATCCCACCCTAAGGTGGTGAAGCACACTCATCAGAAATTTGTATATGATACGATGCTCACAGGATATCCCTCTGTCTAGGAGGCTCGGCGATTCAAGACATGTCTTACAAAGTTTGGATTAGCATCAGGATTGGAGGTTAATGCCCAGAAATCCAAGTCTTTTTTTTCAATACCCCAAGAATCACCTGAAGAAATATATGAATGATCTCGGGCTTCTAGGAGAGATCCCTTCCATCCAAATACTTAGGCACCCCTTTGGTGATAGGCCTAGCTAAGAAAGGTTCATGGAAAGAAATGCTGGAAAAAATGAAAAAACGTTTGACCAACTGGACACTTAGGCCTTTGAATTTCATGAGCAGGCTGGTATTGGTAAAATATGTCTTATAAGCAATGCCATCCTACCTCCTCTCCATGTTGGCGGCTCTGAAGATGATCCTTAAGGAAATACAATGAAGTCAAAGGGAATTTCTCTAGAGTGGCAATAGTGATAAAAGGAAATGGCCCCTAGTTAGCTAGGATACAATATGTATTCCAAAGTCCCATGGAGGATTGGGCCTACAAGACTCGGAGAAAGAAAGTATAGTCAGTGGAGAAAAACTTTGGTGGCGATGGGTCACATGGGACAAAGAACCCTGGGATGGAATCTGGCATTCAAAATACGCAAAGGGCTGCGAAAAAAAGGACCTGATCCGATTCTCAAAAGACAAACTCGGCTCGCACATCTAGCACATAGCCTGGCAGGGGAGAATCCTTGTCCAAGACCATATCTTTTGGGAAGTAAGGAATGGTAGGACGGCCAGGGCTTGGGCAGACTCATGGAAAAAACTCCCACCCTTGGGACAGGAGGACGAATTCCAATAGATAAAAGAAGCATGTTGCAATAGAGGCATGACCCGGATAAAATACCTCTAGAAAGAATATAATGGCCACCAGGACTTTAGGGCCTGGGGCGACAAAGACTTGTGGGAACACATGGCACCAATGACCGAGATTGACATATTTCTGGAAGCCCTAGAAACTTAGAGGATTAGAATTCATAGAGGGGAAGACAAACTTAGATGTGGATAAATCCTAGTAGGGTCCTTTACAATTAAGGAAGTCTACAATATTCTGGTTAACGCAATGGAGGCCCCAACATAAAACAAATGGGGAAACCTCTGGAAGAAAATAACTCTGGCCTAAAATGGCATATTTTAGTTGGTTGGTAATGAAAAACATAATTCTAACCAACGAAAATATCATAAAAAGAGGTTTGATGGGCCCTTACCAGTGTTGCTTGTGCGAAGATGATGAAGAAATGACCAACTATCTCCTGAACTCATGTGCATTCACCTCCTCAATCTAGGACATGATACGACAATGCCCGAACAGAACAATTAGTGAATGGTCTCGAAACCCTTTCTCAAACAACATCCTGAACCACGTATGGGACTTATTCCCTCACTTGGTAATATGGGAAGTATGGAGGGAACAGAATCTGAGAACATTCCAAGGGAAAAAGAACCCAAATGCAATAGTCTGGGAAGCAATTTAGAAAAAATCCAGGGAAACCATAGAGGCTGAAACATAGGACGACAAGGACTAGGATGCAAATGCTTCTAAACATATCATACTTAAAAAATGGGGCCTAGCTCGCACAAATCAACCTCTTTCTGTGAAAACTAGAAGAACCAAGGAAATCCCGAGCGTGAACATAGGATGCTCCCTCCAGACAGGGTTTACAAGCTTAATTTCGATGAAGCTTCAAAAGGTAACCCAAGCCCAGCATGTTATGGGTTCATTATCAGAGACCGCAGATGAAGTATGGTGGGCTTTAGCTCGGGCTACATAGGGTGGGACAAAAACAATGCAGCAAAAATAGAGGGCCTCCTCCAGGGCATCTCCATGCTTAAAGAACGGGGATGGTTTCCCAGTATCATAGAAGGGGACTCAAAAGTGGTAATCCAAATGGCGATCAAACTCTAGAACGACACTCAAAGCCTCAAGGTAGCTCAGTCTTGGCGCCTCCAATTAAGGGTGGAGAACCTCCAAGAATGGCTCTGCAGTGAAATGGCTATGAAATTCACCCACGTTCATTGGCAGGGGAACAAGGTGGCAGATCTGTTGGCTGGCTGGAGTACGAAGAACTGCCAATGTGTCAAAGAAAAATACTGTAGGGAGGTGATGGATGCAATAGTACTTGCCATATGTGCGGATATCATGGCACAGGACATGCAGGGCAATCAATCCCACGAACCATCAGCCTAATCGATGGGCTTGGACCTCACTGTAAGGCACGTGGATGTGACAGAAGACCGAGGGAAGCCATGTGATGAGCGTAGATGATTTAATGACACAGTTCGACAACTCCATTTCACAGTCTTTTCACCAGTGTGTGAGAATGAATGCTCATGGTGGGAAAGAGCGAACCCTGCTCTGGTTTGATTACCATCGTACTGCATATGGTACCTAGATCATCATGAAATGCATAGGAAGGATGATGTCAGGGGGTGGGAATATGCTATTTAGGTACTTGAAGACTTGGGAGGTTTACCATGTCAAGCTTGCAAAGATTGCTAGTTTCTTTGCTCCTCTGTTAGTAAGTGGCTCGAAGACTAGGGTGGTGAAATTCCTGAGAGGCCGAGGAAATGTGGAGTCGACAAGTAGGAAGGGGAAGGGAAAACGAGTAGCAGGGGAGACAGGTTGAGCAACCTGAGCTCAAACCAAGGCCCTATGGGAATCTAGGAGTTTCGAATTAACCCTCCCTGGGGAAATTCAGCAGAAGGTGAACGAGGTCTAGCTAGACCTGTGGGTGGTGTTGGACAACAAGACCCTGCAGGAGGAATGTCAGAAGGTGGAGGACTAGATTTTGGATCCAGGACACACACTAGGTCGAACAAGTCTATATGAGAAGATAGTAGCTCTCTTCCGGGTCAAGCGACATGGGAGAAGGAAGCGAAGGAAGTGGACGAAATTAAGCTGGGGAAGCTAGAGCAGTGGAGGGATGATGTTGACTGCAATATCTCGAACTTGAAATGCAAGGTGGACTTGCTTCTGAAGCACCTCAGAATCCTGATTCCTCCTACACCTGAGAGTAGCTAAGGCGATTTTATAGCGGTTGCAAATCTTTAGGAAACTGAGTGGAGGGGATCTCCTTATGTTCTTTTGTAGAGCATTGGTGACTCGTCCCCTCGTCCCTGGATATGTGCAGTCTGATGATGGTTTCAGTATCAGAGTCCACGATAGTCTCCATAGCAAATAGTTGTTTTGTGTTATGTGCACGTAGTCAAACCGGTGGGTCTTTTGTTTTTAGAATTGTTAAATGGAAGTAGTAGGATGTATTTTTTTGTATCTCTACTAGTACGGCTATAAGGCCTTATCTGTCAGGGCCATTTTTGGCAAGTCTATGGTAGAAGGATAAGGTTAGAGAAAGTCAAATATTTAGTCTCAGGTTTCAAAATCCGCATGTATTGGGCATGGTGGCAAAGAAGGCCTTTTTTTAATCATTTTACATCTTTAATATCAAGTCTTTTCTTACTTGAAAAAAAATTGTCCTTCCTTTAATAGAAGGAGGTTTGATTTGGAGCTCCATAAATATATCTTTATCATATTCATAGTTTGAGAAGGTGGTATAATGGTCCTTCATCTTAATAGAAGGGGTGGCATATTCTTGGGTAGTAATTGTTATGATTTGTTTTTCTTAATTTTTTTAATATCTCTTGAATGGATTTTGGCACAATATGTTCTTAAGCCAAAGGGAAGAGTGTAGTAGCAATGTTAGTGCGTCCTCCTCTATTATCTCATAGGAAGGAAGGAAGTTATATTAACTTGTAGTCTTGTAACATGGAACTCAATTGTTTAATGTGTGGCTCGTTATTTGGGGCCTCTATTCACATGCCATCATTTACTCCCTAAGATGTCTAAGTTTTACCATTTTCCATTGCACTTAAGAAGAGGTTGAGGATGATTTTGTTCCATAAGTGATGGAGAAGTTTCAAAAATGTTTGGATGCCTATTGGAGGATTGATAACAACAAATATACTTTAAATGAATACCACTAAGATATTTGTTGCAAAACATTTATTTTTGGATTTGACCTTGGGCACTGAGATGGTCCAACACATGTTTATGTTTGGCTCCTTTTCCCTTAGAAAAAAAATGGGGTCCTTTTTTTACTAATTAGGGAAATCGTGCAAAGATCTATTGTCTAGACAAACCCCTTCATAACAATAGAAACTCTTCCCCAAGTTAGGCCCAACCTTAGTTTGAGTAGAAGAATGGTCTACTCAATAGCAAGTAGACCTGTCACCATGGAGGACATGAGGCATTGAAGGGTGATGAACCCTCCCCTCCGCACCCCCCCTCCTCCTTTTCCCACAGGGAATTGAACCTGGGTGTCCATCAAGTTAGCCATGAGACCCCCTCATTGGCTCCTACCCTCAAACCCAAAACCCCAAACAACCATTAAAACTATAAGCATAGAAGCACAAGTTATAGTCCATTCAGCAAACTTTGATTTATGACGTTGTTGGGATCTCGACACCTAAGAGTAATATGATCATCCTAATTGTTCTAGAAGCAAACATCATGGAAATGATAATAAATGACCATCTAATTAAGTGTGGATTGATCATCGTCATGCATCTTACCATGTTAAGGTGTTTGGAGAGCCAAGTGGTAAGGGATTTCCAAATTATCAAAATGAGGATGATGATTATTAGCATCCACTAAAACCAACTTAAGTTTAATCAAACCTTAAAAAAATAAAAAAATAAATGTTTTTTTTTTTTTTTTAATTTTATTTATATGCTCAAAAAAGTTTTTAAAAAGTGTTGTCAATCAATTATTCTATTCAACTTATACCGACATGAAATTGGTTTTGAGATCCATTATATACTCTAAAACAATTTTTTTAATTTACAGATTGTTCTCAACCTTTTTTTAATTTGCAAACTTTTCTCAACCCAAAAGAGCTATTGAGCTAGTGGATGCCTTTCAAGTAAAGCATTGAAACCACGAAGTCTCATTACTTTTAGGATTTGGTGGTTGTGAACGTGAAGCTCTGGTTGACAAAGATAAAAGATTCCTAGATTCTTTGTGTTCTAAAAGGACACATGGCCAAAGACCTTTTCACTGACCTAATTTTCCAATATGTTACATCAACCGGTTAAAAAGTTGTGCCATACAAACATTATAAAACGACATCATAAGCTAAAGATACTAAAGCGGTGATGTGATTTGTAGGAGAGCGGATGTGAAATTAATAATTAAAAAAAAAAATGTGCAATGTAAAACATACCCTCGTGACCTTGTTTATGCATGAAATCTTTCCTTAGTTGCAAACGCGTGTCCATGTTTAAAAACTATAATAACCTATGTTGCCCTGGTCTCCGGTAAGGGGGACGCAGGAAACGTGTTTCTGGGACACGGCTAGAAAGCATTTCCAACTTTTTAGGGAACGACATATAATATAAAATTTAAAAATAATATATATAAATTATTATATGTATAATTAAAAATAAAAAATTATTTACATTGAGATAAATCATAAAATAAAAAATCTTTGTAGCAGAATATTAAAATAGCTTCCATGAATTTTTATCATAAAACAATGAAACATTGAAACATCAAAACATACATGTTTGCAGTGTTTGATTGAAATAAATTAGTCATAAAAATGAAAAATCAAAACATGATTGCAGCATGAAATTAAAATATCTGCCATATAAACTTTATAAAAAAACTGGAAAATTCAAAAACATAAAAATTTCAATTTCAATTTAAAATTTAAGAGTTATGAATCATTCATGAAACATAAAAGACTAAAGTCTACAAATGTAATCACATAAATATTTTATTATTTAAAGTTTAAAACTTGAAATTCATATGCAAAATGAAAAGACTATATAAACATAAATGAAGGGTAGGGTTTTAAGTTTTTAAATTTTAAATTTTAAATTAGAATTTTATTTATTTTTTCAACTTTTTTTTTTAAATGTACAAGAAAGGGAACGTGTATGAGTCCCCTATTGATCTAGGCACTTCAGGAACGTCCCCAGAAAGTCCCCTAGTTTTTGGGGTACATTTTTTTTTAAATATACAAAAAAGGGAACGCGTATGAGTCCCCTATTGATCTAGGCACTTCAGGAACGTCCCCAGAAAGTCCCCTAGTTTTTGGGGTACATTTAGTGTACCACCAAAAAGTGCCCAAGTCTCCAATAAAGTCCCCATGCAACATAGATAATAACATTGAAAATATCATATCAAAATAACAACAATACAAAACTTTTCAAAATATAAAAGAATCTTTTTTAAATATTATGATATAAATTTCTATATCATTTTTCTTATTTTTCATTCATGTGCATTTTCTAGTTTTGTTTTAAATCATCTAAAATACATGTTATTTTATTCCCCGCCAAAGCATGGAATATTGGAATCTAATGGGTTTTGAACTTTGTGCAAAGTGAAACACGATTTTTAATGTTATGATTTTCAAGGGGTTGTCTTAAGTCTTAATGCTATATCATCTTATTGTGGATTTTTTTTTCATTTTCCTTGCCCAACGCCTGACAACACATCAATATCATTCAGTGCAATCGATAAAGTGTAGTTGTTGTAGAAACAATGCATGCTGGAGCCTGGAGTGTGGCAATGTGCTGGGAAGTTCATCATTAAGTATTTCAGTCATCTTAGACTCATCTTGCATATATTGGTTTTTATCCAGCTTTTTCCTCGCCATTGTAGTTGCAGAAGCTAATTCTCCAAGGAAGCCTGGTACAAGTACGCCATTGTAGTTGCAGAAGCTAATTCTGCAAGGCAGCTTGGCTCTAGAAGTATCTTCCAAAAGGGATTCAAATTTGGTGTGGGTTCAGTGGTTTATCGGATTCAATCTTCTTCATTACAGTTGCTTATCACGTTCAATCTTCTTCATTACAACTAATAGTCCATGCATCTACATAACTTGTATCTAGTCTTTTAACAAATACACCGTTGATGTGCATTTGCATGCAGGTATTGAGCCTTTTGTTATACTGTATCACTAGGACATGCCACACATTATGAAGGACAGGTATGGGGGTTTCTGCAGCAAAAATCTTGTGTAAGTTTCATTGCCATATGGGGGTTTCTGCAGCAAAAATCTTGGGTAAGTTTCATTGCCATAATTTCTCTTAAACAACAAAACGCATTCATCCGATATTCCTTAAATTCATATAAAACACTAAAACACATGCATTTAATGCTTCTGATATATTATCTTTTAAGGAAGGACTTTGGCATGTTCAGAGAAGTATGTTTTCGATATTTTGGAAACCTTGTAAAGTATTGCATAGCAGTGGGCTACGATATAGGCTTTCAAGCACCTGGAAGTTGTAATTGTGCAATAGAGCCTTACAAAGTAGCCCATAATTTGCTTCTTGCACATAGCGCTTGTGTAAAAATTTATAGGACTAAATACCAGGTGATATTTTCTCTTTTTTTAAAAATTAAGGGTTAAAAGTTGAATAAAAGATTTACTTATCTTGAGTAAATGTTGGAAAATAAAACACAAAAGCAACAGAAAGGTTCCATATGCTTTGCATTGCTAACTGGATGGTGTCGTTCTCAAAGTCAAGAGGGCTACCCAGAGAGCACTCGAAGTTGTTTCGGTTCAAGCTCCAACTTCTAGTTCATCTCCAAGCTGTGACTACATAGACTATAAAAAACTTGATGTTAGTCCCTGGCATGGAACTATGTACATAAAAAATTGCCATAAGGGAATGGAGTCGTGTTGTAGTGAAGGCACCTGAATCTGAGCTTGTTTTTGCAAGTAGAATATGCATTGGAAAGGGCTTTTTGTTGTGTTTTAGAAGAATTCCTCGGCAATTGTTATTATAGAATTGGCAGCAATGAAATTTGATGCTAGTTTGTCCATAGAGGGGGCTTGGAGGATAGAGTCCAGGTTGGTCGAGGTTGATTCAATGAGTGAATCGGAATTGCAATAAATTGGTTTCAAGAAGAAAGAAATATTGTGTGTACAGTTATCCCTGCACCCTGTCAATTTGAGGAAAGCTGCATAGAGGCTCCCATTGAAAGACGTGGAAAGCATAAAAATAGCAACAATAGGTCCAAGATTGTTGCAGATCTAGGAAGAGAAAATGATAGATCTCTCAAATAGTCACTCTTCTACATTTATATCATTTGTGTTTTGAGTATTATGGAGCTTCAAACTGCACAAACTTAGCAAATATGTGTACAGTTATCCCTGCATCCTGTCAATTTGAGCAAAGCTGCATAGAGGCTCCCATTGAAAGACGTGGAAAGCATAAAAATAGCAACAATAGGTCCAAGATTGTTGCAGATCTAGGAAGAGAAAATGGTAGATCTCTCAAATAGTCACTCTTCTACATTTATATCATTTGTGTTTTGAGTATTATGGAGCTTCAAACTGCACAAACTTAGCAAATATGTGTACAGTTATCCCTGCACCCTGTCAGTTTGAGCAAAGCTGCATAGAGGCTCCCATTGAAAGACGTGGAAAGCATAAAAATAGCAACAATAGGTCCAAGATTATTGCAGATCTAGGAAGAGAAAATGATAGATCTCTCAAATAGTAGTATTATGGAGCTTCAAACTGCACAAACTTAGCAAATATGTGTACAGTTATCCCTGCACCCTGTCAATTTGAGCAAAGCTGCATAGAGGCTCCCATTGAAAGACGTGGAAAGCATAAAAATAGCAACAATAGGTCCAAGATTGTTGCAGATCTAGGAAGAGAAAATGATAGATCTCTCAAATAGTCACTCTTCTACATTTATATCATTTGTGTTTTGAGTATTATGGAGCTTCAAACTGCACAAACTTAGCAAATATGATAGCTCCGAACTTAACAAAAGCATACTCTCCCCTATGCCAAGACCTTAAGATCAGTTGGCCCTCCTTGAAAATTCATTTCCTTGCTCAAGTACCCTGCTTCGTTCAAAGGCTCTAAAATTGAACCCACTCTGGCCATTATTTCTTTATAGTATCGAAACTCCTTCATCTTCAAGTCCTTCTGGTATTGCTCAGAATGTGTGCAAATTTTAAAAAGATAGAGCAAGCATTGAAGTGACTCTCAATATAAACATGGAATCTAACAGAATATTCAGGAGCCATTGATTTTGGAGCTGTGTATCTCATTCATTCCTTATTTAAAAAAAGGGTGCTATCTGTATTTGTATTTTATTGGACTACTGATATCTGTATTTTTAGTGGACGACCATAGAGAGATCAATTCCAAAATCAAATAATACTCCCTCATTTTGGTGGCCTTGGGACTAATATCGTACACAGTGATCATGGTGGGGCACTTCAGTTTGCAAGCCATCGGGGGATGTCTCATGAAGAAGGGATTTCCAAGATCCTTACTTTCTAAATTAGGTGATTCTATAAAGATCATAATTCAAGCAGAGCTATTCAACTTCATGTTATCAACATCTTCTATTTGATTCAATTAGATGGAGTGGTCACATGCATTGTCTCCATGCCCATCAAATGTGCAAGCAAGACAGGCTTCTGTCTCTCTGTACATTTCCAACTGGATAATAATGATATTAATTCTCCAAATTTGTGAAGGGATTCCTTTGAAAATCTACACCAGGGCATTAAAATTACAACATACAACTACGTTAAATTGATGAAGACGACATCCAATGGAGCATGGCAGGGAGACAACCTGTTGAATTATGCATTCATGTCGCTATTATTTCAAATCTATAATGTGCTTCTCGTCAACAGATCATTAGATTTACTCCTCAAGACAATGAGACAGCCTCGCGTCATAGTTGAAATCATTGTATGTAATCTCTAACAAGATTGAGCAATTGAAAGAACTATCATCTGTTTTTAGGGTGTTAAACTTTATAACTACTCTTTTTGGTGGTCGGGAAAATAGCATGGAAAAGCATATTCACGCTTAATTATCTTACTTGAATAGCTTGTTCCTTTCACAGGTAATAAAAAGTCAAGAACACAACTTGTGATGAGGAAAAAGATGATCTCCACTTGTTCCATTAAGTTCAAAGCCCTTGCATCTTATAAGTGTCAAAGAATCCACATATTAACGATTTCGTCCAAGGATCAAATGCTAGATCAAAATATCCATTTCATATAAATTCCACTTACCAAAAGGTTATTCAAACTTTTACTTTAATTTTGGGTTTCATATAAATCCAACTTTCCAAAACTTATGCTATGTTAAGAACATTAGCGATATATCACTAAGTATCTATGTATGTCAAGTTTGACATGACTTGCATGGAAAAGCATCTTCACGCTTCAGTGTCTCACTTGAATAGCTTGCTACTTTCACTGATAATAACTGTTAGATTTTCTTAAGATCTGATTAGATTATCTAGGATCTTTATCTGAAAGAATAACAAGTACAATAAAATGCATAAGATATAAAAGATACACAAGACACAAAGATTTTCATTGGGGAATCCATAAAGGAGAAAACCCTGCAAACTTCTTTAGAATAGTAAGATGATCAAAAGCAGTAATAAGAAATGTTCAACAACTATCATTTTCTCCTCCTTTGATTGTCTCTCTCTCTCTCTCATGTGCCTTAGAGAGTGGGCGAGGTGTATATAAATGAGGGATAGAGCCTCCCTATTTATACCCTTTCAAGTCACTTACTAAATATAAGACTCGAGCCTACATGTCATCTCACATGGGACCCACTTCTCCTAGAGAGACCACAATTACATATTACATGATGTTACACTAGCGACTATTGCCCCGACTTACAACGAAGGTTGCACCTCAAGATCTAGACACAATTTAGACATCCCGTAAAGGGGTAACACACATCCCCAATGGGGGTACAACAACATACAATGATAATATACATCAGAATATCTTCCAAAGTTACAAATACATCAACACTCCCTCTTAACTAGGAAGGTATTCTTTCTCTACACAGTCATCAACACATTTGGTCAGGTCTTCATTGCATCGTCCTCATCACGAAGACATAGAGTCTTCGTCATAGTTGTTTCCATCATCTTCTTTTAATTTGATCATCATCCCATACTATCTATCATCAGAAGTTTCTACAGTGCCATCCGTTTTTCATGTTGGATGTAGGCCTAGCCCTCTGCCGGGTCTTCATCATCTCTGTGAGAAATCCATCAAGTAGGTACATCTCAAGACTTATTATATGCCTCTTACAAAACCTGCGGAATCTCCCGGGACTGATTATATGCCACTGCAAAACATGAAGGACAATCCCAGGACTAATTACATGCCTTGCAACACCTATGTACCTTACAATTACCTTATCATCTTCAGATCATCTCATCGTCACATGGATCATAGCTTAGATACACATAACACAACACTTACATCCACAGGAATGGGAGCACAAGCCTACCACCTTCTGGGAAAGGCTCAACATTTACATCAACAACCATGGGAGGAACAACCTACCACCATGTCGGAAAAGCTCCAGCACTTACATCAACGACCATGGGAGGACCTATCCTGCCACCATGTCGGAAAGGATCCAACACTTACATCAATGACCATGGGAGTACCTAGCTTGCCACCATGTGGAAAAGGCTCCAGCACTTACATCAACGACCATGGGAGGTCCTATCCTGCCACCATGTCAGAAAGGCTCTAGCACTTACATCAACGACCATGGGAGGACCTAGCCTACCACCATGTCAGAAAGGATCATATGTATCTATGTCTTCCGGACTCATCACTTCCCCTTGGAAGGAACCTCGATCTGAAGAACACCAAGCTTCTCTCTGAAGTACTCAAACTTCACTCTGGCTAACGGCTTGGTCAATACATCAGCTATCTGCTCGTCCGTCACAACATACTAGAGCTTCATTGCTCCTCTCTACACCATATCCCTGATATAGTGATACTTGATCTCGATATGCTTCGACTTGTCATGGAAAACCACAACTCTGGTTGTTGCAATATATACAAGTAGCATCCAGCTGGAGATCAAACAAATCAAATAGTAGCTTCCTTAGCCATACTGCCTCACAACTAGTCGAACAAGCTGTGACATACTCTGCTTCGGCTGTACTCAGTACCACGCAGGACTACTTCCTACTAAACCAAGAGATCACTCTTGATCCCATGTTGAAGTAGCACCTCGAAGTGCTCTTCCTATCAATGGCACTGCCTTCCCAATCTAAATCCACATAACCTTCTAGGTTAATGTTCTTATTTGCTTCATACTTGAGCCCATAATCAATTGTACCCTTTAGGTACCTCAAAATATGCTTTGCAGCAATCAGGTGAACATGTCTCGGATCCGTCAGGAACTAGCTCAATGTGTTCACAACAAAGCAAATGTATGGTCTTGTATTCATCAGGTACATCAATGATCCAATCATCTGAGGATACATCGTGGCATCAACCAAATATTATGAAGCATCACTCAATAGCTTCAGGTTCGATTCCATAGGTGTGGCCATGGCCTTGCAGTCTATCATCCCAAACCTCTTCATGATCTCCACTACATACTTCCCTTGTCGAAGGGATATTCCATCTGCACTCTGCCACACCTCCATGCCTAGAAAGTAATGCATCGTACCCAAGTCCTTCATCTCAAAATCGGCAACAAGCTTCCTCTTCCTATCAGCAATCAACCCATCCTAACCTGTCACAAATAGGTCATCTACATATAGTAGAAGTATCATTGGGTGCCCTTCCTCAACCTTGTAGTAAATGTTGGAATCCACTTTACTCTTGGTAAGGCCCAAACTAGTCAGGAAGCTGTTAATCCTTCCATACCACGTCGAACCTAAGTATCTTCTGCAGTCACTCCCTCTGAAGCGGAGCATCATTCTCCCTCTTCCTTTCATACTCTATGTATTGAAACATTCTGTAATGGAGTGACAAGTAGCTTCCTCGACTACTAATATTCTTTGTATCCATCTAGGGTCACTGGATACCAAAATCCTCTATCTTGAACTTTGTTGAAAAGTTCTTCTCACACCCATTTGTGAGCTTGTCATCCTCCATAGGCTTTCATCTTCAATCTTGTAGCAAAGGTTAATATCTTCATCACTCTATGTGATGTTCAAGCTCCTCATGTAACTATATGTTCTATCCCATAGGTTCCTTCTGAGCTTGTACAAGGCCTTCTTTAATTTGCACACATGATTATGCTTGTCATATGTCTCAACTCCCACTGGTTGCTCTACGTATACCTCCTCCTTGACTACATAATTCAAGAATGTTATCTTGAGGTCAGCTGATGTATCTCCCATCTCATACCTGTACGTATGGATATAATGGAAGTGTACCACATCACTGGTGCAAATGTCTCTTCGTATTATGTGCCTTCTTTTTATGAGAAACCTCGTGCTAGGAATCTTGCCTTGTATCCCACGATGCTTCCATCTAATACATGTTGGATCTTGTAGATCCATATGGAAGACACTACACACTTCCCTTCAGGTCTAGACACTGCATCCTAGACACCATTCTTCTTGAACTGGTACTTTTTGATCATAGTCTCCTTCCCTTTCTTCTTGGCTAGTTCGCCTGGAAGGTTCTGCATCAATGATGTCGCTCAACAGTGTCACATAACTAGATTGTGTCTGAGGCCTCTTGCTTTCTTTGGAAATCTCGTCATACTATTCTTCATCTTGGATTATATCTCGTTCCCAAGGCGGTGTTCATCTCTCAAGGTGAATCTATCGTTCTCTTTATATTCTTCTAAAGCTCTTTCTTTCGCTATGGTGTCTTTGAACCAGGAAGCTTTAGGTTCCTCTTCTGAACTGTCGTTAGTTGTTCTTTGGAATGATCTACAAGTCAAGTTCATTTGCATGATTAGAAACATATCATAATTTCCAAAACATATTAAGAGTGCCAAATATATGTCACATAGCCATGCGACTATTTTAGACAATTCTACAACATTCATCCATATTATGTATACCTACAGTAAATTCTAGATGCATTCTACTCCAATGTTATTAAGAGTGTGTACTACTCCTAATATGCCAGCAAAGAGTTTTCAATCTAGATAAGTAGTAATGGAATGTTGTACACCATCATTGACTTCTTACCCATTATGTACAATTTAGTAGTATAAATGCAAAATACTCAAACATCAACTGAATATAAACAAATGTATAACCAAACAATATCATGAAATGAGAATTGACTACTTATCTTTATTTGTTTCGTGGGTAGACTCCTTGATCCTTCATCTTCATCATCTTCTTCATTCATAACAACATCATTTCTTATCCAAATGTTAATATGGATAAGAGGTTCTTCAAGAATCGAGTCCTTCATATTCATCATCCCTTGAGGGATCTTCTTTGATTCGTCAGAGCTTTATATTCAGTTGCTCCCATCTTCTCTTCTCTTATTATGAGTCAATCTTCTTCTTGTTTGCACTCTTCCTAGAGTTTGTTGAAGGTAATCACTTCCTTCTGGCACACATTCCTCGAATGAATGAATCCCATGATCTTGGGAGGCCATTCAAGGTGGTTATAACAATCTCGTACTCTTCTTTGATTGCTTTATCATAGAATCAAACACTTCCTTTTGGTTTCTTCAAGGATGACACATGAGGGATGAGATGATATTTAATAGAATCTACAATGATTCTCTTGGCTCTAGCCTTAGCCTCATCTCCCTTTGGCTCTTAGAACTTCCTTACTAAAATACTGATCCAAGCCAATTTCTTCAAGGATCACGGAGGTCGTATACTTCCATACTCAAAAGTTGTTAGCTTCACCAATCTTATCATCAAGTTGGGTGTGATTAGTCATTTTTAAATGAGAACCTCAAATGTAATTTTTAAATGAGAACCTCAAATGTAAATAGCAAAAATTTAGAGCTTATCGATTTGAGGTGTCTGTCCTGGTTCCAGAGCTGGCTTATCTAGTGTTTGTCAGAGAAACCCTAATTTTCAAAACTTGAAATTTCAAACATATGATTGGATAGAAATATGGGCCTCTTCAAGGCGAGCTGTCCAATGTACTCCTTTTTCTGAAAACAGTGGAGGGAAGGTCCCGGAACAAGAAGCCCTAGTTTTCCAATTTATTTTGTAGAAATGACTGATATTGATTATGTTGTATCTCCGAAGGTTCGGCTCCCTACATTCTGAAACTTCTCACTGCGATAGCCTGATATGTCCTCTTTCTAAACCCACAGTTTAGAGCAGAAATGGATTCTCTAAGTGGGACTTATGTTGATTTTACTAAGGTGACTGTTCATAATAGCAAACTTGTATGGACTGCCACGTGTCACTATTTCACACTCTGGGTTTGAAAAGTGTAGCACAGAAACTAAAGTTCATTCCCTACCTACAACATCTTGCTAAATTTTGTTTGGACCTTCCTAGCCCGAGATATAGAAAATATCCCTAGGTCACTTGTTTATGATTGTATTTTGTAGGAGGATGGAACCCTAATTTGGAGGAACCATATCTCATGAAGTATAGAGAATCGAAGGATGAAATGTTTACACAAGGTACAGCAAGAATTTCTCTTCGACCTGCAAAAGTTTTGGCTTCTGATCCTTCTCCAAACTCGCGTTATATTGAAATTTCTAGAATGATTAAATTCACTCTTCTAGGGTTTTCAAGCATAAAACTCTAATTTCCATTAGCTTCCATTGTAGCTGTATTTTAGTTGCACAGTGAAACTTCTCTGATTCAGAAATTGCTACCACCAATAGATGCGACCTAGTGAGGCGAGTTAGCCTAGCCCTCCTTGCTTGATGATCTGTGAAGAGAACACCTTCAACTTGGAAGCCCTAGTTCCTGCAGCTACAAAATGCCGTCTTTCAGAGAGGCTCTGATATCATGTTAGATTTTCTTAAGATCTAATTAGATTATCTAGGATATTTATCTGAAAGAATAACAAGTATAAACAAATGCATAAGATATAAAAGATACACAAGACACAAATATTTTCATCAGGGAAACCTTAAAGGATAAAACCCCGCAAACTTCTTTCGACTAGTAAGATTATCAAAAGCAGTAATAAGAAATGTTCAACAACTATCTTTCTCTCCTCCTCTAACTGCATCTCTCTCTCATTTTTCTTAGAGAGTTTGTGAGGTGTGTATAAATGAGGGAGAGTTCCTCCCTATTTATACCCTTTCAATTCACTGACCAAATATAAGACTCGATCCTACATGTCATCTCACATGGGGCCCACTTCTCCTGGAAAGACCACAATTACATATTACATGATGTTACACGAGGGACTATTGCCCCGACTTATAACAGAGGTTGTACCTCAATATCTAGACACAATTTAGACATCCTGTAAAGGGGTAACACACACCCCCAATGAGGGTACAACAACATACAATGATAATATACATCAAAATATCTTCCAAAGTTACAAATACATCAACAATAACAAGTCAATAACATAAGGAAAAAGATGATATCCACATATTCAATTAATTTCAAAGCCTTGCATGGTACAAGTGTCAAAGAATCTTCATATTAACTATCTCATCCAAGGATCAAATGCCAGATCAAAATATTCATTTCATATAAATTTCACTTACCAAAAATTTATTTAAGCTTTTACTTTAAATTTAGATTTCATATAAATCCAACATTCTAAAACTTATGCTCGGCTAAGAACATTAGCGATATATCACTATTACCAATGTGCAATATCCGTGTATGTCAAGAGTGACATGATTTAATTATGTGATATATGACTACTACCAATGTGCAATATGTATGTATGTCTAAGTGTGACATGACTTAATCATGCACTTGGGAGTTAATCATGGGAATTTTGATATCACCTTCTCATGAATGGGAAGACATAAGCATTCTGATATCATAAATTATGATATTTATGATAAAGGTTTGTGATAACATTGGCTAATCATTATTGGTTTTTAATTGCTACTCTCATATAAATCATCGATTTATATAATATGCACATAAAAAAAGTTCAATTCAAACTAAAGTGTTCCCAAATATTTACAACAATGGAAATGGTAGAGAATATGCAGCTATGCTGCTCATTAATTGTGTTATTGTTCAAGACGTTTTATTAAAACTACATGCAATAAATAAAAAATTAATCTTTCTTTATATACTTTTTAAAAATAAATACATCTTCACTTCAATTTAATGTGAATAGTTTTGCATCTTTACTTCAATAATAATGTTAATAATTTTGCATCTTCACTTCAATAATAATGTTAATAATTTTGCATCTTCACTTCAATTTTAATGTTAATCATTTTGATGTAATGTTTTGTAAGTGTTTTTAAGTTTGATTATTTATGATCTTACATGTTATTTTATGTCTCTAAACATATAGGGATAGGGATAGCTTTTAAAAATAAATACATATCCATATTAATGTTATTAATTTTGATGTAATATTTGTATATGTTTTTAAGTTTGTATAGGGACTCAAACACCATGCAATCTTTGCAAAAGCCCTTGCTACAAAAAGTGTACACACCGTTTTGACTAAAAGAAGATTATGAGTGCAAGTTGTTATGAAAAAAGATATCCATCCGCTGACCACCATGGAATGGATTCATCTACCTGAAAGGAACACTCACAACATATCAAACTCGTGGAAAGCAATCCTCAATGCTTTTGACACATTCAAAAACTGGTTATCTTGGGAGATCAGGAATGGAAAACAAGTCAAGATAGGGACCACCCTTGGATCGACAGCAACAATCATCACAGACTGCCTCAGCATATGGTTAATTCACTCATTGACAAGGGGTTTATTTACCTATATCAAATCTTTGATTTTCATAACAACATTGTTTATCAACAACACTAACTTCATGCACTCCATTTGGGATTTGATAATGGTGACTTTATTAGATGGGATGCATACACTCATGCTCTCATGTCTTGTCATGATAGGATTTGTAATTATTCAGACACTCTCATATGGAATAAAAAATCTCAGGTGGACATTATCTCCCAAAACTAGGTTATCAGGTTATCCAAGCTACTAAATATCTCAAATCCACTGAGTGGTGGCACCATGTTATATGGGATATCCATTGCCCACTCAATTCAAAATTTTCATGTGGCCTTGCCTTGTTGACATTGTCCCCACTTGGGACAATCTTCTCAGGAGATATGAGACAATCCCCAGCAGACGTGCCTTATGATGCATGGATGGTCAATCCACAAACCATCTTTTTCTGAGATGCTCAAATTTATTGGATATGTTGTCATATGTCATTTAGATTATAGGTAAAACATTTCATTCACGTGACACTGATATTACGGATGCTCTCCATTCACGACTCAACAATTCATTTTATACACATTAAAAAGCCTTGTCTTTCCTCATGATCTAGGGTGCATGACTCTATCAGAACAAGATGATTGTTCGAGATACATACATTCCACCACATGTATCTGCAACTAAAAGTTTGTCTCTTTTAGAACATTTTCCTTGGGATAAATAGGACAAGCGGCATAGGAATATTATTGAGGAGAACATCGACACGGAAATTCCATGGTGCTTTTTTGATGGTGCGGCATAGGGAAGACCCACCATAGGTGGTGTAGGGTGTTAGGATTATTAATCCTCCCTTAACCATACTATCTATTAGATTATTTAGCCTAACTTAGGAACCTTAATTAATTAATTGGTTCCACTAGTACCATTAGGTCCACTTGGCCTAATGGGGCCACATATACCAGTTACTAGAGTGTGGGGAACATTTATAGAGGTTAGATGCCACTTAATACGTGTGCATGCATCAGTTTGGGTGCCTCCTAAACCAATCCCTACATTTTAGGAGCCACTGGGAGTCTCGACACCAACCTACTTCAGTTAGTTGGAGTTAGTACTAGTTAGTCTTAGTTAGCCCCCAGTTACTTTCAGTTAGTTCACAATCAGTTAGCTAGCGCAAGCTTTGCATACTAATGCATGGTTAATGCATGGCTGCAGGTGGAGTAGGCGCATTTTCCCACCTACCACACTCAGTTTCACTGAGTTAACTAGCTGTCACTGATTGTTTGAGTTGTTGGACATCTGGGAGTTGATTTATTGGACTCTAATATTGATTGAGCCAGCATGAGTTAGAGGTTCAATTAGCTACAGTCAAATCCACTTGGTAGATTCAAATTTCTCCCTAATGCATTCGAATTCTTCCTATTCTTAAACTATTGTAACACCAGATTTATTATTGTAAATGATACTGTAATTCTTGAGAAATACTTGTTCGTTTCCTGTGTGGTTTGTTTTGTTCAATTTGTCTCTTCATTCTCCATTTACTACAAACATTATTAGAACTATTTGCTTGAAGATCTAAATGGCATTCAAATTCTAATATGGTATCAGAACCTTCTCAGGCAGGTTTCATGCTTGTTTCTCCCCATCGAACATCAGAAGTAGCTGGGTTTCCACAGAAGTCCCCTATGATGATTTGCTAGCTCTGGATTTATTCAGAGCAGCGGAGAGGGCATGATGGACCCTGAAAATATGTTCATGTCGAGATTAAAAGCATTATTCTAACAATTAGTATGTTTTAGTGCGTTATTGCAGTGAAATTGACAGGTGCTATGTAGCTTGTATGAAGTTTTGCAGTCTTTCAGCCGAAGCAATTATGAGTTCTCAATCTCCTACACCTCGGATCCTTACAAATTCCAATTATCTTGATTGGAGGATTGATATGGAGTTGGCCTTACGCAAGCATGGCTACCTCAAGATAATACAAGGAAGGGAGGCAAAGCCTCAGCATCTAGTTGAAAAGAACAAGTTTTTGAACAGTTGTGATGAAGCATTCGGGTACTTATGTACTTATATATCCACAAATATCCTCTTCCACCTAGAAGGCTTGAGGACTCCCAGATAATCTTGGGAGAATATTGATAGCTTGTTTAACAAACAATATGAGCTTTGGGGATACATTCTGTAGAATGAGTTGGTATCTTTACATCCTAGCAGTTTCGAGACTATTGAGCAATTCTTTACTAAATTCAAGTCTATGGTACTTCAATGCAGATAGTGTGGAATAGAGCAGAAGGATGAGAATAATGTACTTTCCATACTCATCAAACTAGGCTCTGAGTATTATGTATTTGTTTCCATATTTCATTCCAAGCGAGAAATCTTTCTTGATTGGAAAATTCCTTCATTAGATTCTTTTTCCGAGTCCTTACTCGAGGAGCAAGACAAGTTGATTCAAATGGGAGTATTCAAGACCTACAAAGATCAAGCTCTCCTAGTTACTGACTCTTCCAAATCACAAGCAAAGGGGAAATCAAAGAAGAAGGATCCAAAAGCAGCTGATTCAAATCCTAAACAGAATCAACAAACTTCCGAAGGAGCCTCGGGCTCTAATAAGAAAAAGAAAAAGTGTCCCTACTGTATGAGGGGTTTTCATCCAAAAGACTCGTGCATAAAGAACACCCTCGACCAGATGAAATATCTATGTGTATAGAAAAATATTTCCCTTTCACAAAGAGCAGTAATTTCATATGATGAAGAGCAGACTGAATAAGATGAGATATGCTTGCATGCAAGCCTCTCTCCGTCGAAGGCTTATGTGTTAGATTCTGGAGCATCCAACCATATGGTTACTTCCAGGGAATCCTTCATCACCTTCCCTCTATCAGGAGGACCTAGCAGTCATATGGGATATGACTCTAAAATACCATATGTTGAGAGAGGTTCAAATAAAATCCAGCATGATGATTTCATGCCCTCTCCTACAGAAAAGAAAATTGTTGAAGATGAAGAAGAAGCATATTTTTCCCTACAGTCAAATCGAATGGAGGAAAGTCTCCTTGAAGTGACTCCTTCTCCTGCTGCTCCAGAGTGTATGAGATCCCCGATATTTCACCTCTTCACATGGCTGATCTAGAAGAATACATTCAAATCTCTGTTTGTGAATAAAAACACTCCTTTTATTCTTTGCAAAAATTCTTTGGTAATTCTTTAAATTTCGTGCATAGTTTACCAGTGGCTGTTTCAGAAACGATAGAGGAATTTGATTTCTCTATCTATAATGGTGTTTCTGGTGTGAATATAAGTAATACAATTTATATTCTGGATATAATATCATATTATAAGAGTGATCCATTCATTCTCATTAATCTAGAGCTTCCCGTAAATTCCTACATGATTGCATGCACCAAAAATGAGAATTTTGAAGAAGGAGAAAATTGTGCATCTACCATCTCGGTGGAGCAAATTTTTGGATTTGATACGGATATATTTGGATCTGATTTATTTTCTGATCTAATAATATGTGATTCAGGTTTTAAGATTCAAGAGCTTTTAGTATTGCTTGTAACTGGTTTCATCAATTTTGGTGTGACAAATCAAGCACCGCAAGTCTCCTTCAATTTTGTTGTTGAGGATTTGATGTTAGTTCTCGTTTTTGAGTTTGCTGATATTATATTTTGTGAATTACTGGTTATTGATGAAGCTATATCATATTATGGAGCTCAATAATTCTCTCTCCATAGTCCCAGGGCTTCTCTACATATCCATTTTATCACATGCTCATCTCCTCACAGAACTAGTAAAGTTGGAGACATTCTGGTTCCGCCTGGACACTTGCTCCTAACACTTGGGGCTGATTTTTCCACTCATGGTTTGTTTTTCAAGGCTGACATATATAAGGTTCTTGGGTGTTCCTCACATGGTTCGAATTCTCAAGAACTTTTACTCTCATCAGTTGATTTCAGCTACTCTACATGGGTCCAGTTTTCACCATGCAGCTCTTTATATTTCTAATTCAGTTGAGTACATTGTTCTTTTTCCAAAGAAGAAGATTCCTCCAGACATAAGAACTTTGTTTGGATTCATGGGTTCACCTGCACAAAAGAACCAAGATATTGCATAGTGCTACAAATAGCAGCAAAACTTTTCACAAGTTTTTTCAAAATTTGTATTTCTGCTTATTTGGAGGGGGGGGGGGTTCCCATGAGGTTTTCCCCTATTTCCTCAGTTGTATTAAGCAGCATTCTATCTTTTAGATTTTATTTGGGTGACCTATGGTCTTGTTACCAGGGCCCACAGTTGTCCAAGTTAGGATTCATGGGGGTTTTTAGGATTATTAATCCTCCCTTGACCATACTATCTATTAGATTATTTAGCCTAACTTAGGAACCTTAATTAATTAATTCGTTCCACTTGGCCTAATGGGGCTGCATATACCAGTTACTAGAGTGTGGGGAACACTACTAGAGGTTAACTGCCACTTACTGGATGTGCATGCATCAGTTTGGGCGCCTCCTAGACCAATCCCTATATTTTAGGAGCCACTGGGAGTCTCGGCACCAACCTACTTTAGTTAGTTGGAGTTAGTACTAGTTAGTCTTAGCTAGCCCCCAGTTACTTTCAATTAGTTCACAATTAGTTAGCTAGAGCAATCTTTGCATGGCTAATGCATGGTTAATGCATGGCTGCATGTGGAGTAGGCACATTTTCCCACCTACCACACTCAGTTGTACTGAGTTAACTAGTTGGCACTGATTGTTTGAGTTGTTGGACATATGGGAGTTGATTTATTGGACTCCGATATTGATTGAGGCACCATGAGTTAGAGATTCAATTAGATACAGTCATATCCACTTGGTATATTTTAATTGCTCCCTAATGCATTCGAATTCTTCCTATTTGTAAACTATTGTAACACCGGATTTATTATTGTGAATGATATTGTAAATTCCTGAGCAATACTTGTCCGTTTCATGTGTGGTTTGTTTTGTTCAGTTTGTATCTTCATTCTTCATTTACTGCAAACATTATTAGAACTATATTCTTGAAGATATAAATGGCATTCAAATTCTAATATAGGGGGCATATTGTATTTCAATGATAAGAAAATATTCCATATATATGTTGGATTGAGAAAGGAAACCAATAACATGGAAAAACTCTCAGCAGTCATGATGCTTGTCAGCTATGCTCTATCTAGAGGGGTGAACAATTTACAATTTTTTGGGGACTCACAACACATTATAGAATGTTTCTCGCACAAGAAACCTACAAAAATTATTTACTTAAAACCTCTTTTTGAATCCATTCAACGCCTTCAGAATTTTGAAGGCTACTCTTTCAAGCACACATTCAGAGAGCATAATTCTTTAACAGAATCTCTATCCAAGGAGGGACTTCTATTAAAAGCAGGCACATTGAAATTATGGGAGGTAAACAATGATATCATCAAGGAACTAGATCTGGGACCCTCCCCTTTTTAAATAGAGGATCTTTTTATAATTAACTACATGATTAGTATGGTACACTCAATATCAGTCACTAGCTATTTGTTTCAGCAGTGCTTACCACATCCTTTTTGATATGTATCTGGAAATTTTATTTCTTGAAACATATATGATCGATGTTTCTTATATTTTAGGGTTAACCTTGAATTGATAATAATTCAAAGGTGGTTTAGGTATAGCACATGTTTTTGGGCCCATGGTATTTGGTGGGCAATGGTATTTTTCCATGGTATTTGGTGTCCCATGGTATTATCTCGGCATTGCATGTAAGGAGGTATTTGAAAGGATTGGGGAGGTTTCATTGTAAAGTGGCTTGGAGGTGAGTGATGGATAGCTCACTTGGCCTGGCTTGGATTGTTTAGGTTAGCGAAAATAAAAGATCTATTATGGTGGTTTTTACAAGTTTTGGGTCTTCCACATAAACATTGTGTGTCTATCTTAAATGTGTTGCTATGTGGATTTATGTTCTCTCATTTTTATTTAATGATGCTTGTTAAAATCCTAATAAGTGGTATTAGATCCATGGTTTGGCATATAGTTATGCTCACTATGTTGTACCTAGCTGTTGGAATTAACTGTGGGGTGCATGTTCGGTGGTACCCGACACCCTAGCAGTATTTTTGGGTTCCTAGTTAGAATGTAGTTTCCTCAGGTGCTAGAAGAACAAGGTATCCCTGTTATGCACAGAGAAGGGATGTTGCATCAAGGTTGGAATGAACCACTATGATATGTACGAGGTTGGAAGGTGTACTCATAACCTTGATTGATGTGGAACTAGAGAAGTCAATTCTTCAATTGCGGGATGAATATGAGATGGTTTAATCTTAGTTTTGGGACCAAGATTAATGAACGATGTAAGTGAAGAGAATTCCTAGAGAACTGGTGGTTACAGAGACTGAGGACCTATCATTAATCTGGTAGATGGATTCCTTTTATATGGACATCAATGATAAGGTTGGATGTAGGTACAAAAGGAGCATGGCAGAAAATGAGCAAGAAAGAAATCATGGAAAAGCGAGAGGATGAAGAAATGAATGGTGATGGTATAGTCACCGAGAAAAAAATTAAATAGAGTAGTTTGCATGTAAATGGGAATATGGTTGTAAGGCCTGGTAAGGCATGCATACCCATGGTAACTCACTGGTAAAGTTAGGAGATAGACCTAGGTGATAGGGGGTTTATGTGAGATTCCTCGGTAAACTTTCAAGGGGTTGGTGTTTACTCCAAGTCAAGTTTAAAGGGAGGGTTGTTAAGGTTAACCTTGGCTCAGGAATTATTCAAAGGTGGTTTAGGTCTAGCACATGTTTTTGGGCCCATGGTATTGTTGCATGGTATTGCATGTAAGGAAGTATTTAAAATTCTTGAGGAGGATTCATTGTAAAGTGACCTGGAGGTGAGTGGTGGCTAGCTCAGTTGGACCAACTTGGTCAGTTTAGGCCAAGGGAAATAATAGATTTATTATGGTTTTTTTCTCGATTTTGGGTTTTCCACATAAACATGGTGTGTCTATCTTAAATGTGTTGTTATGTGGATTTATGTTCTCTCATTATTCTTTAATGATGCTTTTTAAAATCCTAATATCATATGCATCTATATAATCTATTTGTTGTTGGATCTTTTTACTTTAAGGAAATATCTTGCCAATGAACAATATGGTTCAGATTTTTGAATAAAATTTTGGATTGTGATATTTTTTAGTCGAAAAAAAGCTTGATTATTATTTATGATCTTACGTGTTATTTTACTATGTCCCTAGACATCTAGGGATGGGTTTGTCATATTTGTTTATTTGTGCGAAGAAGAGAGAGAGGGTTTAGTATAGAATTCCTATGTGTATGTATATTTTCACAAGGAATCTTGATAAGTGGCATGGGTTGCAAGAAAAAAGAACGTTCAAGAACTTAAAACCTACACCATATTTAAATGTCACTAGAGAAGTATCGCCTAGCTTGACCCTCTTGGAGATGGATTTGTGCCATAAATTGCAGCAACGCAATATGCTTCATGCAAAAACAGGTAAATAATTGGTGATTGATCTAATGCATTTTTCATTTTTTTAAACCATCCATTGTTAGACTATGTTACCTCATTAAATACTAAGGGATATTGTATAGCACAAATTTCATAATTATATTGTATATAGTTTAGTTTTATTTGTTTTTTTTAAGCTAGTACCCACAGAGTTTCAAACTGGTGACTTTATGCAAGGAGTGTTTTAACACTGCTCCCATTCATTATCTATTATATGCCCTATGGGCTAGTTTGGTTCTTTTTGTTAAAAGAGTAATATATTTTACCTTTTTGGTTTGGTTTCAAGGATTTATTTCTTCCAATTTCCTTATCCCTACCAAAATTTATTGTATATCTAAGAATTTACTCTTATCTACATGGTTTCATATCTAATCAGTTGAACATGGTATAATTTCTATAATTACTTAAATTGAATGACAAAGTTGTTTTCATTGTTTTATTTCAAGAGGAAAATTTTTGAGATAGTCGAGCAAACATGTGGAGAATCAAGGTGTAAGAGAAAAGTTAGAAAGTGACATTAAAAGGGGTTAAAAGATAATGAAGAGAACTACTAAAGGCATGGGTTGATTAGTGTTAAGTCCTAGGTATTTGGCATCTCTTCATTATTTTCCAATACTTTTTGAAGACTTATATATTGACTAGGTCGTGCTTCTCAACAATTTTAGTGATTGTGTCCCGCCAACTTACAACTTTTAAGCCTAATAAGGTTAGCTTGGAATTATTTTTTACATTGTAAGTTTGGAAAGAGTTGTAGTATCCAATGTTACTTCTTAATAACCATAATCAATGGAATCATTTCCAAAACCATGTCCAATGGTTTATGTATTGAACATATTTTGGATCGTCAAACTCCCATCAAAGTGGTGATCAATTGGCTATGGATGCAAATGAATCCAATGCATAAAGAAAGATATCCCTTTTACTATTTATTTCTTGAATAATCTTGGAAATTCACACTACTTACACGTGTTTGGTGTTTGACATCGTGTTCTAATTACAAATCTTAGATAGAATATTATGCAATAACAGTAAAACAATAATGCTTCTCTAGGTTTCGATTAGGGTTGGGAGCCTCTGACAGCTTCATAGAGGGTCTCCAATGGACCAAGGTTTTCATATATATAATCCATATTTCCACTAGCAACAAGCTAAGGATTTTCGAATATATATGTCTAATAAATATTATTGATGTTAATATGACACAAACTTCTTTGTGATAGGGTTTCTCTTCCTATTCCAGTGTTTGTAATGGTGAATTTAAGAGTGAATGTGTATATATTCCTTCCTATGATTCTAATTTTGTTGGATTGTGTATTTAGGGTTGAAAGCACAAATGGTGGGATTTTGTATCTAAATTTCAAAACAAAAATAATAAATAGATTCTTGTCGGAAGAAATTGAAGGATGGTGTTTTGTCTTCAATTGTATAACGTGGGTGTCAAAGGTTGTCCCATTTCACTCGAAAGACATACTCTATATGAGTTTAAAAACTTGATATATATATTCATGTGATGCTAAGGTTAATCCTTATTATTGATCATTTAGTGATACTATTTTTATTTTTGTGCAGTGCATTATTGTCGACGAAAGTTGTAATGCTCACACAAAGAGCTTAAATGGACTTTTTTTTTAAATTGAGAAGTACAAAGCATTACTTGTTTCTAGTAGATAAGAAAAAAATAGTCACTTAAGATCAAAAATCTGCAGTGCCCACACAAAGATCCTAGACATACCTTTTTTTTCATTGAGAAGTCTACAGAATCATTGTTTTTCCTTGGAAAAAAAAATTCATAGTTCATTTGTATTAATAAACTATGTTTTACATAGATCATAATATCTTACCATTGGCCTTCTAGGTACCAAAAGATCATGATTGTGAAAATCATACATAGCTAGAATACGAGCAAAAAAATGAAAAATACAGGTAGAAACCTAAAATCCCTACAACATATTTCAATCTACTACTGATATATTATTGTAAGCTAAAAGGTACAAAAAAAACAGGTATGGACTCAATAAAAATCCTAGAATTTCCTTCATCATGGACTATAATAAGATAAAATAAAATAACAGTTAGTGCACCTTTAGTCCAGAAACCCCATAACATGATCGGGGTCTAATGAGGTCTCCACTTCATCAATATTTTCCCAATGGTGCCATATCCCTTCATCCATAGAGAATCCTATTTTAGAAACAAGATCAGTTGTAGAGTTCCTTTCACAAAGAATGTGCTGGAAGTATATATGCTGAAAAATATCCTTCCATTTGATGATATCTTCAAAGATATGAGCCAGGTAAATTATTTTGGGAGAGTATTTGAGGTACATCCAATTAATGACTAGTCTTGAGTCACCAAACACTTGTAACTTCTTAACACCCGATGTAACAACTAGAGTAAGAGACAAGTTAAGTGCAAGTAATTTAGGCCTGTTGTTGGAACAAGGCCTCAAACCAGTAAAAAAAATGGATAGAATGGGAGTCAAAAAGATGCATAAATACCCCCAACCCCTCCCTAAGTTGGGTTATCTAGAGAAACACCATAAAAAAAGAGTCAAGGAAATTTTTTGTCAATCTACTCCATGATAACTCTTCTAACTTTCAATGCTAGAACCTCCCATGGGCAAAGATTAAGCAAGGACATATCTTTAATGGAACAGGTGGCAGGAGGTATAAATTTCAACTCAAAAATAGGTATATTCCTTGAATACCACACCAACCAAAGGGCGATAATAGGTAATGATCTGTAGTTCTTGTAAACATGATTTTGAAGCCAAAGATAAAATGCTTCCACTAGAGATCTGCCCTTCCACTGAAGCTAGAAACCTTTGATATAGGACAAATGGTCCCAAATTTACCAATATAGTTGTAGGATAAAAAGAGATGATCTATGGATTTATTTTGACATAAGAAAAAGAGAAATCTACTAGGTCATGTTCAAATCTTTTTTATTAGGAAGTCCCATACATGAACCTTTCCAAATAAAAGTAGCTAGAAGAATATCCTACACTTCAGAGGACACTTGATGCACCAAATAATAGGATACCACCAGGTCTGAGGGGGAGGGTCTTGCTAAGATATGAGAGTGATGTAACCAAGGTGGGGAGAGTAGGTGTCAACTTCAGGATTCTTAGACAAAAGGAGGGTATAAACTCTATTAGTTAACTTAATAAAGGATTCTTTTAGAGAAAGAGTGTATATGGATGAGGCAAGTTTAAAATACAGTATGATGATGGCCAGTTGATATGCACTAAACTAGGACTGAGATAAAGTAGTATTGTTTAAAGGATCATTGACTTGATGTAAATAAAGATAACCTTGATTACTGAGATCATCCACCAACTAAATATGGAGTCTATGGAGACTTGAACCCCGAATTCATGCATCATGACCGATCATAATCATTCTGCCACTTCCAACCTGCCACTCTAGCTAATCACCCACGAGATCGAAAGCATGAAGCATTTCTTTCCACATTATGGATATATTCCTTTGGATTTTTTCCCTAGACCTGAACCAATCTTCCACGCAGAGGGGAGAAATCTATTTTTTGATAAACACAAAATCCCATGATCCTTCTCCCTTAAGGATATGCAAAACACCTTTGGAGGCAAGGGATTTTGAGAAGGTGTGGGGATATTTTAGCCCCTAACCACCCATTGATTTAGGCCAGGAAATAGATGAATAGGAAGCCCAATGGAAAGGGGAACCTTCCCGATTTCCATTCCAAATAAAATTGTAGTAGATCCTTTTTATCTGGTCAAGAATTCCACTAGGGAAATATGCTAGAGAAATCCAGTAGATTGGGATGGCCTCTAGGACATATTTCACCAAAATGAGACACCCTCCCTTGCTTAACCATTTATTACACCATAAGAGTAATTTTTTCTCAATTTTGACAATGATTCATGCCCAATCCTTTCTTAAATATGCATTAGATTTTAACATAAACCTCAGATAGCTAATGCCTTATTTAGATTCTGCAAAAGGATAGTGAAATTATTCACAAATCCAAACCTATTCCTCTGAACCAATATTCAATAGAGATAGAGAGGATTTTGTAAAGTTGTTAGTCAGACCTATTGCAGTAGAGAAAATATCCAAGAAACTTTGAATAAGAAATTTTTCTGTCCTTGCTACCATTGGAAAATATGAGGATATCATCAACAAAGAACAGGTGCGAAATGAAATCATGAGGGCCAACTTGGATGCCCTTGAAAGAACCTCTCGATATAGAATCGTGGATAAATATTCCAAGACCTTCAACCACCAATAAAAAGAGGAGGGGAGCTAAAGGGAGTCCATTCCTAAGACCTCTACGAGGTCTATAGAAAGGAGAGGAATAACCATTGATCAGTACAACAAAAGAAACATATCTAACACATGACATTATCCAATTAACAATTTGTAAATGAAAACCGACTTGAAGCGGGACAAGTCTCAAATAAATCTAGCTCACTTTGTCATGGGCATCTGATAGGTAAACTTTGACAATAACTACAGGGAGATGCTTGAATTTGGCAGAATGAATAAATTCTTGTGCTATGCCAATTGCATCATGGATTTTTTTCCATCTAGGAAGGAAAATTGCTCTTGAGAAATTGAGGATAGAATACCTTTACTCCTCGAATCCAAAACCTTTGCAATAATCTTCTAGATGCAGTTGCGAAGGGAAATAGGTCTATAGTTGTCCCAGTTTTCATAATAATTAGTCTTAGGAATCAGAGTGATGAATGTGGTGTTGAAGGAAGCAAGTAATTTACCAGAAAGTCTGTAGTCCTCAACAACTCTAACGATATCAATTTAAAATAGGTCCAACAAGGCTAAGAAGAACTTTGTTGGCCATTCTTTAGGCTGGGACTTTTTTCCTTTTGTAAAAACTTGATAGATTCCCTAACTTCATCAAAGAGACTTCTTCCATCAAATCCTTATTTTTTTCTTTGTTTACAGAAGAAGGAAAATGAGTTGTAGCAGTCATCATATGGTAAATAGCTACAGAGTTATCTTCCTTGTATAGACCATCGAAATACTTAACACACAAATTTTATAGGTGTTCAAAAATGGATACAAATTCACCTTTTACATTCACCAATCACCATAAAAATTTTGTATGCTTCATGTGGTTAATCAGTTGGTGGAAAAATTTAGAGTTTTCATCACCTTTTTGGAACCAAGCGAATCTACTCTTGAGGCACCACATAGCTTCGTTGTAGGCTAGAATATGCTTTTTCCTAGATTCAAGCACCACAAACTCCTATCTCTGAGCCAGAGATCCAAAACTAGAAGGTTTTGTAAGATAGAAAGTTTGTAATTCTCTCTCTACGGAGATTAATTCATCATGTCTGTCTACTATGTTTTCAGCATCCCGCTTAACAAATTCATCCTCAACTGTCTTTAGATTTGCTAAAAATTGAAGAGCAATAGATTCCCTTCTAGATGCATCGTAAAGGACCCACATATTTTTATCCAAATGAATATAGTATGAGGTTTTGAGCCAAGTAGAATTGAATTTGAAAGGACTATGGGACATGTGCATCCCCTTACTGATGTCCATAACGATTGGGAAATTATTAGATTCCCCCCAAGACACAACCATTTCTTAATTCCAAAAGAGTATTATAGCACAAACTCATAATAAGGAAGTGATCTAGTCTTTTGGAAATAGAGGCATTACCAATCCTCGTATTTCTCCAAGTGGGAGACAATTTGACTGGGAGAATATCGAAAAATGACTTTTCTTCAAGACGCCTAAGGAAGTATCCTATGAGAGGATCTTTATGAAAACTAGAACCCCATATTTCAATGTCACCCAATGTGGGATTTAGGTCTCCTCCGAAGATGACCCTATTAGCTGCATTGAGTTGTAGGATGAAAATTCTATCACGGAAATCAAAGATTTGAGCATAGGAACCATAAATATTCATAAAAGTGTAAGCTTCACCCATATCTCTAGAAAATATATTAACTCCTAGTCTCGATGGGATGGCCCAAGAATTTGTGCATAAAAATGAACTCCTTAACCATCCAGTTACTAAGCCACTGGATCTACCCGCCGCGCCCGACCACACAAAATCCCATTCTAGAAATAACAAATTTAGGTCATCCAGAATAAGATCACCACTCGTAATATTCTCTTGTAGGAACAACACTTCAGGTTTACGTATCTGATCAAGTCTCTTAAGTGATGTATTTTGGCATATTCCCCAATCCACGAACATTATAGGACAAAAAGAGCATTAAGAACACCTCAAATGTGTCTTCCTTACTCTAAGAGACCCAAATAGGGTTTTTTGTCTTCCTGAGTGTACTTCACGCAGGGATTCGTCATAGCTAGGAGAAATGGAAGACTTGTGAAAATGTATCCTAGGTGAGGTGTGCGATCTAGATACCTTATGAACATTGTAAATACTTGAAGGATGTGAGCCATTTTCAATATGAGGTCTAACACCATAACATGACCTTCTAAAAGAAAAAAGAAAGGTTGGGGATACTGAAGAAGAAGGGGATGGATAAGATAAAGGGTCTTCCTCTAATAATTTTGCTTCCAGGGAATCATCAACAGTATCTAAAGGACAAACTACATAGGGAGTAAGGGGGGTTATCGTTCCTTCAAAAAATAGAAACAAAGTGATGTGGTTGCAAGGAGCATGAAGAAGAGGAAGTGGCGAGAGAAAAGTTGTCATTGATGAAAAATAATCGAGAGGGAGTGAGTTGACCTGGGGAAAATGAGAAAGGAGGTTCTTCTTATAATCATGGGGAGGTTAGGTAAGCGGGGCTAGGTACAAGGAAATAGACCAAGTCATACCAAGTTCTTTTGTGATTGGCAGGTTTTCATGAGGGTGGACTATAAATATAGGAGGTACCATAGAAACTTCAGATCAAGGAGGGTATGTAGGACCAGAGCACATGAATGAAGAAACATAATAACCTAGGGAAATTTCCTCACAAACAAAAACTATCTCCACATCAGTAGATATAAGCAACTGATAGGTAAACTTAGCCAAGAATGAAAGCTTCTCCATAGAATCCCTATATTCTGCTTCAAAGGAAACCTTGTGCATCTAAGTAACCCCAGGAGAGAGGTTAGGAAGATTCTGCACTTTCAACTAGAACATACAAATCGATTGCAATCCTAGAATTAAGGACCGAGGTAGCATCTTCCATAGGGAATGAGTAGTTTTCATTGAACTAATAGGAACTACTAGAGACTTTGACTCGCCATGAACCATCTCCAGTGAAGGAGATAAGTGAGAAGGGACAAGTGGAGCCAAAAAGTGGTTCTTAAGAGGGAGACCTTCATTCTGCAAAGATCTATGAGAAACCTACTTTGAGAAAGGTAGGGAGTAGTCAAAAGCGCCAAGTTGTAAGCATGACAACAATTGCACATGAAGGGGATACCTGGACAGTTAATAGATTGTGAAATGATATGGATTCCAATGGATAAACTTAGGTACGCAATAATTCCATACCACATATCAGTATCCACAAGGATGCATCCCATTTTCATTATGATTGTCTTTTCATAGCTGAATTTTGTGGACACATGGTCACCTAGAGCTTCCCCAATACGCCTAAAAACAATGGAATTCCATAGGTCAGTTGGGAGACCTGGAAGTTTTACCCAAGTGCATATTTTATATGTCTTCTCCTTCTTAGCGTCAAAAAATGGAGACCATATTTGGATCCATAATGGGGTATGCCTCCACATCTAAATGTCATCCATGACAATATTGGCCTCCTCCTAGTTTCCAAAAATAACTCCCATCTAGCTGTGTGCAAGAGAGATGAGATGCAGATGAAACCATGGAAAAAGGGTCCAGTTATTGTTCACCTAGAAACAAAAGTTTTGTAAACTCATAGTTAGACCCGAGAACATTTAGACTAGTGAAAATTCCTTCATAATGGCGATCTCCACTATATAGACATCTTCATCGAGAGCTACAAGATTCCGATATAATTTCTTTTTCACTACTTTTTTCAGCTTGGCATGAGATGCAACTGGTACATTTTCCCCCATGTATTCCCTAGAATATAGAGAAGCAAGAGTTTCTACATTATCCTAATAAAGAAAGACTCCAGAGTCATGTATGCCCAAGAAAGCTAGGGTGAAAATTTTGATAAAGGAAGAAACCCTAGAGATAGTCAGCCGAGGTTCTGGTGAAAATCGAGAGGGGAAGGATGGTTGTAATGAATGACATCCCCTCCATAAATGGCCATGGGATAGTGGGAACATAGGTTCCATACTACAATTCTAGTGGAAGAGATGGTTGGCACAAAAACACATGTTTAAATGCCCCGTCAATGAAAATACAAGGTAATCAACGATTCCCCTGTCCAGCAAGGGGTATGAAAAAATCCATGAAAAAGGAACAGAAGATCTGAGGTAGTTAACCCATAAAAAATGGGGTATAGGGGATAGAGGGTCCCATTCTGTTAAGAGGAAATGATCAACCTAGGGAACAATAGACACAAAATGGAATACACTTAAAACTGCCACTCAACAACACCATTGTGCCATTGAACCTGCAACATGTGCTCCAAATTTAAGTCCCGCAACATCTAGAATTTGAATTTATAAAGCATCATTTATTCTTCTAGTAAATAAGAATTAATAGTCGCTTGATAGATTTTGAATAAGATCAGAAAGTTGCACTTCCTGCACAAGAAGTGTGGACGGACTTGTTTTTAAATCGACAAGTCCAAACATTATTAATTCTCCTTATCGATAGCAAATGTCCGTTGCTTGAGAGGGATAAGGTACTGAAGCATTAATGTTGAAGTAGAAAATAAAGTAGCAATATTTCTATTGTGGGGTTAGTTATTATTTCTACTCTTAGTGATGGGTTCATCATATTAGTTTGTCCATGAAATGTATTAATTTTTCCAAATCCTACTTTCAAATTTTATTATTAAAGTGAATTTTGAAATAAGCCTATATGTTGTATGGTCAACTCCATATTATTTGTATATGTAGTCAGCCTTGAGAGTTATGCTATAATACAATAGGTGTATATGTTCAAAAGGTGTGGCATTGTTGATTTCATGACACATATACATATTCAAATCATGTGGGACAATTCGCTTCATTGTGTATATTCTTATGATTGTTGTGATGATGTGGAATTGTTGATTCAAATGACATGATGATGTGACAATGTTTAGGGTGGGCTCCCTAGATCCAAGTGGTAGTCCTTAGGCCCCTAGCTAGCGTGCTTTAAAAGTCACCTCATGAAAATAAAAAATAAAAGGTTGGGTCGAGCGAGACCTATTGATAGGAGTTGGGGGTAATTGTTCTTAAATGTTTGAGATTAATTCCTTTACCATTTTTCCAACAACATATAATTGTTATGACCATAGATTTAAAAGCATAGCATTTTGATTTTGCAAAGGATTTGAATAATGTACACCCAAAATAATCTACATATTTATCTCAATATGATTCTATCCAATGATAAATCTTTTGATCAATTTATATAACAAGAGCCATAAGGTAGCAATGTTCCCAACCCTTGAAAATTTGAAATCATATCAATAAATATATTATCTTAAAGAGATTTGAGCTAGTAAATGAGGCACTATAGTTCGAGTTGCAAGGATTGAAAACATTTCATACTAATGTTATAATTAAGCTCATGCATAGGTTTATTGAACTTTCTATATACATATTTTGTTTATGTTGTTAGCACTTATCTAGGAACATTTCCACTTAGTGGATCTTGTTATAATAGTACCATAATTTTATATGTTAAGATTTTATTTTATATTAATATATTTATTTTGTATGAAAATAGTAATTTCTTTTAAACTTTTAATCACAATTTTATTACATTATATTAATTAAAACAATTATATTTACAAAGAACTGTAACATATTTAAAGATTATTGCAGTATTTAAACATTCCTATTCTGCTAAGTTTTTACACACTTTTAAACAATTAAAAAATATTATAATATATAACATCTAATTAAAACAAAAATAATTTATTTCTATCAATATTTTCTTCCTTTTATTTTTGCACAAATCTTTCTAACTTGTGGGAATAACCTATGGTCTAAGAAACAACGACCTAGGGTCATCTAAGTCGTCAAAATCACGTAGGTATTCCACTCAACTTGGGCCACACCATCTCTTAGCATGGATGGATTTTTTGGGTGTCTCCTCCCAGCACCACCGAGTTTCGAACCCTGGGCCACCTAACAAACGGAAACCCTCAAATACCAACTACGCTAGTGGGACTTGAAAATTTTCTATTAATAACTATGAAGGGTCAACTTTACAATTGTATAAGAGAACTATAGTTGTGGAGGGCCCAGGGCCCATATTTACAGTTGGATAAGAGGATTGATAGATTCAATATTCTTTGATAGAAAAAAGCCACTTCCTTTACACCTAACGAAATGGTTAAATGATATCTTGGATGAAATCATGTAAGTGAAATGGGTTAATAAAGAAATACAATCACTCCCCTATGACAAGTGTCCTAACTTGGATGGATTTATAAATGACTTCTTTAAGGTACCAACAGATCCACTAGATCCTATTTTCCATAAAATCATGTGAGAATCATATATGAAACTCAAAACATGGGTGAGTTTCATCTTTAAAAAATGGTGGCATTTTTTTGGTCCTAGTACCCTAACACCAATTTCACTCTATAGTATTAGCTATAAGGTAGTTGTCAAATACATATGTTTGAAGTTCTCTTTGTTTATGTCTCTTTTGGTCTTTGTGAATGAACCTTTGAGGGAAAATAATGGAAAACATCACGACCATGAGGCTCTTCATATCATCATATACTAATTTTAAATTCAATGAGATTTATTAGTTTCAACTCGTTTCTTGAAAGGTATCCATTGTTAGAAAAACAAGATTGCAAAGGAATAATAATAAACAATAAACAAGATTCAAATATTAAAACAAATTAAAAGAGAGACACAGATATAGCATGGTTCACCCAAGATGGGATACATCCACACAGAAATTTCCAGTGCTTTATTATTATTTTGTCCAGCGAAATGAAGGGATACAACCTGCAGCAACCTCGCTTCACTTCCTCTTCACTCTCTCATAATCGCAAATATCACTTTTACAATGTGATAATACTGCACAATCATATTGCAATGCCTTCCTTTTATAAAGGTAATAACATTGGAAAATACCACAGAATTCCCAAAACCATGGGCCTGTAAATCACCCATGATTGACCAAATCATGACTCTAAAATTACAACATTTTACAAGGAATTTTTTCCTAAATTTTCGCTATGGGAGCGCTTCCCCCAAACCCCCGCCAGGGGGGGCTCCAAAAATAGTCGCTTCCACCCCCCCCTCTCCCTGGACTCCCCTTACGACTATAATGGGGGGGAATCCCCCACACAACCACCCATCAGGTGATGTGATCCAAACACGACTGGCATAACATCTTTGAATCGAGAAGATCAGGTTCCACAACCAACAATATCGCACTTGAAGACTGATCACAACAAATCCACCGATGTTGCACATGCTAGACTATGCTCTAAACCTTGGACCTGGAAAATTTATTATCTTCACCTTCATGCTTGAAGGCCAAGAAATATCAATCAAGAACTCAGTTTCTCTCTAGTTACTACCTTTGTGAACATGTCTACAAGATTTTGGCTAGTATGTATCTTTTCCAACTTTAATAGTTCATCTTTCAGAATAGATCTTATGAAATGGTACTTGAGTTGTATATGTTTAGTCTCTGAATGGAAGGTTGATTTCTTTGCAATATAAATGGCACTCTATCTATCACTATACGTCTTATTATTCTCTTGATTCTTACCCAATTCCTCCATAAACCGATGCAACCAAATCATCTCTTCACTAGCCTTTGTAGTAGCAACATACTCTGCTTCTGTTGTTGAAAGTGCAACAACCTTTTGCAGTTTCAAAATCCAACTTATTGTCGTTAACCTACAATAAAAACATACCGTGTGGTGCTCCTCCTGTTGTCTTTATCACCTGCCATATCTGCATCAACATATCCCTATAGAACAATGTTCGAACCTCCAAAACATAATGCATCAGAAGTGGTACCTCTCAAATACCTAAGAAAGCATTATACCGCTTTCCAATGCTCTTTACCTTGATTTTTCATTTACCTGCTCACAACTCCCACTACATGTACAATATTTGGTCTTGTGCACACCATGGCATACATCAAGCTGCCAATTGCTGATGAATAGGGAACCTTGGACATGTGTTCTATCTCTTCATGTGTCTTGGGACACTTATCCTTATGTAGTTTGAAATGGTTGGTCCAAAGGTGTACTAAATGGTTTTCATTCTGCATTCCAAACCTCTCCAACACCTTTTCGATGTACTCACCTTGAGACAATGTCAATTTGTGATTTTTCATGTCTCTTGTTATTCTCATACCAAGGATTTTCTTCGAAGCACCCAAATCTTTCATCACAAATGATTTAGCTAGTTTCCTTTTGAGCACATTTATATCCTACATGTTAGACCCTACAACAAGCATGTCATCCAGATACAATAACAATATAATATATCTTCCATCATCTAGCCTCTTGAAATAAACATAGTGGTCATAATGGCATCTACTATAACCCTGTTCTATCATAAAATTATCAAATTTTAAATACCACTGCCTTGGAGGTTGCTTCATGCCATACAAGCTCTTCTTCAACCTACAAACCAGATTCTCCTTCCCTTTGATCTCATACCCCTGTGGCTACTGCATATAAATCTCTTCTTTCAAATCCCCATGGATAAAGGATGTTTTTACATCTAATTGTTCAAGATGCAAATCTTCTACCGACACTAGACTTAAAATAGTACTAATTGAATTCATTTTAACAACAAGAGAAAATATTTCATCAAAGTCTATACCTTTCTTTTGTACAAACCCCTTTACAACAAGTCTAAACTTGTACCGCTTCTTTCCTCCTTATTATTCCTTCAACTTGTAAATCCATTTATTCTACAATTCTCTTTTACCTGCACAAAACTCAACCAAATCCCATGTATGGTTTCTTACCAATGAGTCCATCTCCTCATCCATGTCTTGTTCCCACTTCTTTTTAGTTTCCACTTGCATTGCCTCTCCATAACATTGTGGTTCACCATCATCAGTCATCAGTAAATAATACCGTGAAGGAGATAATTGTTCAGGGGGTCTAATTAATCTGGTATATCTTCTTACACTTGCAGGAGTTTGAGGTACTTGTTGTTGTTCTTGATTTTCTGGTACCTTTAGAACTTCATTTTCTTTTATTTCATCAATCACTATGTACTTTTTGTTTTCCTTGTCCTCTTTTTTTCCCTACAACTGATCTTATACATAACATTTTCATTGAATATCACATCTATACTCCTAATCATTTTGTGATTTTCATAATCCCATAAGCGATAACCCAAATATTAACCTCGTATCCAATAAAGGTGCATTTCTTGGATTTAGCCTCAAGCTTTGTTCTATTTTCTTTATCAATATGGACAAATTCTTCACAGCCAAAATTTCTTAAAAATGAGTAGTTTACCTTTTTACATGTCTGTTATCATGTAAAATGGCACTCCTCCATCCGAGTACTGACACCCAATGTGTCAAAACACAAAAGGACAAATTGGATTGAAGTAGCCAAAACACTATAGACAGGCATGACCTTTGATACAACATCACCTTACCAACTAAATATATTTTTGTTTGGACATTAGGGTTGAATATGCAACTATTTGCATAGCAACCTGCGTATCACACGCGAGTATGTGCATTGAAGCTTGTGTATGCATTGCACCCCCGGGTTTCTGTAAAGCAAGAGAGTATCATACGCAACTTGCCTATATCAATAGTTGTGTATGCCTTAATTTGAAGTTAAAAATATAAAACACGATTAGTCGAGGACAATTGAGCCCTTAATCATAACTATCTCAACTTCCTCAACCATCTCAACCATCTCAACCTTCGAAGCCTCTCTCTTTCCTCATGTATAAATAGAGGGTAGGGGTTGAGGCTAATGAATCATAATTGATAGAGCAAAGTTATGTTGGTGGTATGCCTGCGGACATCTTGGAGCAACAGAACTCAGTCTCCTTGGTTTGTAGAGGAGTCATTGTTTCAAAAGTTGGGTTGTAATCTCATTTCATTTGTTTAACAATAAAGAAAGTTCTTCTTCCAATATTGTGCATTCTTGTATATTGTGATTTATGAATTATATTATTATGAATATGTTATTTCATTAACCATTGATATAATATATTGTAGGAAGATCTTGTTCTTTACATGTGATTGGATATACCCTGGAAGTTGTGGAAGTAACTTGAAGAGGAGAAGAAGAGATAGAATCGACCGTCATAAACAAGGTATGCCTAGTTTTATTCCTATTCCTATTTCAATTTCAGAAATGGTTGATTGTCGACAAGGTAGTTAGTAAGTTGGTAACCCTAGAGGTCCTAGGTTATAAGGGTGTGTTTTCTTGAACAATAGAACTGGCGACTCTGTTGGGGAGTCCATCCTGTTGTGGGTCCTCTCTGTAGGCTCCCTGAATAGTCTTTGCTCTTTTTTATTCTGGGTGTCATTTGTTGTGGGTGTCATTTGTTGTGTTTTTCCTTTGAATTTCAGTTTTGCATGTTCAGGGCTTTCCTGTCAGTACTTTTTATTTTTGAAAAAAATTGGCAGCATACGCAGGTTGTCTTGTTGACATCCATGTATTCCTCTTTGTATATGCGAGTTTCCTTCTGGACATTCACATATCATACGTGGGTTGTCTTTACCATAGTCGTGTATTCCTGTATCTTTCTCTGAGTTCATAGGGTTCTTGATTTTCCCTATTTTTGTGTCCTCTCAAATGCTTGTGGAAGGTTTTGTTTCTGACATGATACTGTGATTCTCAGGTCTATACATTTCACAGTTTACTTGATTTCTCAAGTCCTTGATTGTTTTTGTGTTTGACTTTCTTCATTGGTGAATGATTAGGTCCTCCTACTTGGCTCAGGCCTGAGTGCTTGTGTTTTGGGTCATTGATCAGTCCTTGGAAACATTGTATGCTTTGTATTGTTGTTTGTGGTCTAAGTAAGTCATTCTTGCCTTTTTTGAAATATTAATCTTTGATTTGATAGTTCCGCCAAGTCTTGTTTTTGTTCATTTTCATCTTGTTTGGGTGAAGTGTCTTATTATAGGGTCTTTTTCAATCATTCACTGTTGTATGTTTAGATTGTTTAAGCTTACTCAAGTTTGCATTTAGTTGTATTACAATTTTTTAGTTTGTGAAAAGAAAAGACAAAAACATTTTTATACTTTTTGCATTAGGTTGCATCTAGTGTTTCTTTTCGTTATTTTTCAAGAAAAAAATCAAAAATTTGAGGTCTTGTAGTTTCTCATGCTTTGTTTTAAAAATTCATTAGCTTTCATTTCACAAGAAAAATAAAATAAAAAGTAGGCATTGTAGTTGCATTTTGCTATGAAAATCTAGTTTTTTACATCATTTTTGCTTTCTTTTGTTGAGGCTATAACACCATACAGTTTCATCCCACTACCTCTGACTAAAAATAGTCAATTAAAAAGAAGGATTAATTAAAATTTTACTAGTAAGTTTCTGTTTTTAGGCTCATACACCAACTAGTTGAGGCTAGGCTTGTGGACTAGGGGGTTTTAACTGTCCATAAGTATTTGTCTTCAGACGTAGTTGGCCTTTCACTAGAAAACTCCTCCTCTACATGAGAGCATTTGGAAAGCTCCTCTCACATAGGAGTTAAGAACAAGGTCACGTGAGGACCTGGATTGAGGAGATAACCCTTTGATTCCTTGTTCGAGTATAGATCAGGGAATTTATGCATTTGGGGATCTTATCAATACCACCTCTAGGGCCCCGTGCGATGTCGTTGTTGACAAGGTTTTGGGCTTTGCCACCCTACCCATGCATAAGGATCAGACTTGTGATTGTTCTTCCAGAATCTCAATGTAGTTGTGGTAGCCTTTAGTCTCTTGACACTAGGGATCATACACAAGTAATACCGGAAGGCTATTTCTGGTTTACCTTGGACGGACTTGGAAGGTAACCCCGGTAGGCAGTTTTGGAGGGTGGTTGAGTGATTCATCTGCTTGTACCTAAGAACATCTTCACGGGATGCCAAAGAACCATCTATCAGTTCTTCATTGGTTAGACCTGGGCCCTAATCATCCCAGGCTTTCCTTTGGAAAGCATATCTTATACATGTTGTTTTTGTGTGGCTTTAGGAAATTTTTAGTGAGTGTTGTTTGTTTTTTCTGTGTTTAGTTGACCTTTAGGTGTGTGTGAGTCAAATTTTTAGTTGTGGAGGACCAACCTCTCCGTAGGTCAAGAAGTTTGCAAAACCTTCCTCCATTTGATACAGTGGAGCATCCATCTCCCCCTCAAAGGTGGAGACTAGATACTGACGGTTCATTTGAACCAGTGGGATTTAGTGAAGTTCTAGGTGAATCAGAACTTAAGACTAATCAAGAAGATACAACTGCAGTATAGATTTAAGACTTGCAAGCTGACAAGTTTGCAAGGAATTTTAACCCACCTATAACTAACTTAAATGATCATGTGATCGTCCAAGTTATCCCTTTCAGTTCACCTATGATTGGTATTCCTATGAGTAGATTTATGGCTAGCTCTAGAGAGGGTATTTCTACCCCCACTTCAGCCATGCTGACTGGAGGAGTGCCACCTCCCCTAGTTGGTACTTCAATACCAATTGCATCTATTACACCTTTGTCACCAAGTAGTCGAGTGGTCCAACCACCGTCTTCCTCCAATGTAGCAAATCCTTCTAGTGGGGTGGTCATTAGGATTCCCAATGCACCTTTTGTTTCCCCCTCTTTCATGCATACTATTCAGAGTGGTCAAAGTGGATCCCCCTTGTTTGTTCAGGCTTTCCCGTGGAATGGGGGGCACATTCCCCCATCCACTCCTTATGTAGGTCCTACACCTGCATATGTGGGCAAGCAATTTGGAAACACAAACGCTTTTGGTCAAGGTTTCTAGACACTGGTTTTGACCCCTTTCATGAGCTCTCCCTTTTCACTTTTTAGCAGTGGGATACCTACTCCTGTCTTTTAGACTCGAGTTTCATATGAATCGATTCAAACCACTTATAATGCACCACACACAAGTAATCCACTGGCTTACAGGTGGAATCCTGTTCAAAGTAGTCCTACTACTTCACAACCTCCAGTTGGGGGAAACCCCACCTTTTCCTTCGGGAACCAGGGGGGAGGTCCTTATCCATCCCAGACTCATGCTTTTCAAGCTCCAATTAGGCATAAACTTCCCTTCCTGACAACTTTAAACTTGTTAGACTTGTCCAAGTTGAAGAATGACCTGATGCGGCATAGTGCCACATGCCCACCTACTCCTAGCAAGTAACCTTCAGACATTCCCAAGTTTGAGGGAAAATATGGCAAAGATCTAGGTGCCCATATAACCACTTTTCACCTATGGTGCTCTTCAAACTCGTTCAACGATGACACCATTCAGTTGAGGATTTTCCAAAGAGCCTTGACTAGTGTTGCAACAAAATGGTGTATTGAACTGCCCTCTGCTACATATGATAGTTTTTGGATTTAGAAACTGTGTTTCTTAATCACTTCCAACTTCCTGTCTGATATGACACTGACACATATTTTTTGTCGAATTTTCAGCAAAACAAAGCCATGCATATCTTGATCACATCCAAGAGTGGTGAAGAAGGAAGATGCTTATCAAAGACACCATACCTCTCAGGTTCCTATTAGAGTGGTTCTTAAAATATTTACTACCTTACATATCTAAGAACGTATCCACTTTGGGAGTAACCATAGAAGAAGAGGCGGGCCCAGCTGTTAGATTTGATTTATGCTCAGTCTAGGATCTTGTATGAGATTATACCTGAAGCACTGAGGTCTACCAATAGTGCCAAGAAACCCAAGCCTAGACCCCATTTCAATGGTGTGGTTGGTTCAGTTAATTCACGGGGACTTCACTTAGTGAACCTCTCACATAGCATGTGCGATCGTGGGATATTAAAGAATACCCTTAATTTCGAGAGATATTGACCCAAACTCTTTTTNTTTTATCATTTTAAAACCCACAATATGAACTAACGTGATAGGATATTGGTCAACAAGTGAAGCCCTCGTGAGTTAATTCTCCCACTGTAGAGTCACTGGCTAAGCAACTCCATGAGTTTTCAATGAAGTAATCTGCAGTGGAGGAAGCAAAGGCTGCCACCCCCTCATCTCAAACTGCAACTGTGTTTGCACAATATTCTCAAAATGGAAATCAGAAGCTCAGTGAAAAAAAGAAGAAAGGGAAGAAGAGTGAGGGTAATCAAAACAAGCTAAAACCCATGAATAATGCTGATGGGGGCAAGAAAGATAAGAAGAAAGTGAAGTTTCCTTGTAATTTGTGCCAAGGAGACCATCGTAACTCATCAATTCCCTCTCATAGATCAAGCTCAGAAGTTGCTTAAAAATCAACAACCGGTTGTCCTAAAGGATCCATTTTTCCAAGGACAGAATGCAGCTTCTGTTTCTAGTGTAGCCGGGGGAACTTCTAGTGCTCCCCCTGATCGGAACTATATCAATATGGTATGATATAGTGAATTTCTCCATACAAGGAATAAAAATTATGAATCAGAGGCTCCTGAGAATGGTAAGTATGTTTTTGAAACCTCTAACCCTCTCACGATCGAGAAACCTGCTAATCTTGAATGCCTAAGATACCGAAAGGTGTCTTTAAAAAAGCATTTCACAATCCTAACTCTAGGGATGCTTTTAACTACTCTGTGGTGGAATATTTGGCCCAAAATCCATGTGCAATGTCAGCATTGGAAGTGTTACAGAGTTGTCCTGCTCAACGGGATGCCATCTTAGCAGCTTTAGGCAGCATGGATTTGTCAAGCCTGTTGGCGAAATTCAATCTGTTAGATGTTAAGATTCATCTGTTGTATCATGTGGCTTTGTTAGTAGATGTTTTCCATGGTGGAAAAATCATTGGACGTATAGTTTTTTACGAAGGTTCTTCCACCAGTGTAATGTCAATTTCTTTTTGGAAGGCTTTAGGTTCCCTGGATCTAGTTCTATCAAACACCTTACTTACTGCTTTCGACGGGAGGTCTTTTCGTCCGCATGGTATCCTACCAGCTTTTGAGATTAAGTTGGCAAGGAAATCAGTGGTTGTTGAAGTATATGTGATTGATGCTCCTTTGGATTATAACTTGCTTTTAGGGAGAAGCTAGAATTAAGCCATGTGTGTGATTTCCTCGGTCGTTCTTCGAGTGGTGGTTTTTCCACATGAGGGGAAGTTGGTTATTGTTGACCAACTCATCACTCGAAAGGGCTGTTTGGAAACTAATGAGTACAATGTACCTTTGGTTGATCAGGTTAAACTGACTAATGAGAGCTTGGGGGTTGGAATGTATTCATCGTTGATGGGCACATTTGATATCCTAGCCCTGATAAATTATCTAGGTTCTACGAGTGTAGGGAAGTTTATCACGATGGTTGTTGATAGAACTGATCCTTGGGTCCTTCCTTCCTGTCACAAACCTCAGGTTCCCTTATATACAGTGGAAGTGGCTTATCAAGCTATTGTTGACACCACTGCAGATTCTATCGTGACTCCTTTTACAGTCTCAGAGGAGTCAGAGGAAGCCTATCTGCCTGCTTTGGCAAAGAACTCTTTATATTCTTATGATTGCTTAGACATGGTTTTTCCTTCAAATGAATCCATTTTGGAAGCCATGAGTGGGCGAGATAATATTTGTGAAGATCTTCACCATAGGTCCTACTTTCTTCCAGAGCTGAGTAGAATTGAAAACCAGGAGTTCCATGTGATACTGGTGGAAGATGTTGATTTACCAATTAATCCTTTGCCCAAGGAGGGAATATTTTCTAAGGGGAATATGGAAAATATCTTTGTTACCATTCCTATCAACATCTCTGCACACCCCGACGTCATTGAAAATGTGCATAACGGTGCAAACTACTCTCCGGAGGAGATTTCCATATATATTGCCATGTTTAAGGAATTCCACGACATATGTTCCTAGTCATATATACTAGGAATAGATCCACATATCGTTGGACATGGAATCCACACCTATATTGATTCTAAACATGTTCGACGAAAATGGAAGAAGTACTACGCCTAGGCATGGTGCTTGTTCTTGTATTTTTATTGTATGTATTTTTATGTACAATAGTTAGTTGGTTAGTGTTTCTGATTTAATATGTTGGTTGTTACAAATGTCAGCTGAGTGGTTCGTAGGTTTTGTCAATGGTGCTAGCCTCCATACCTGTAACTTGGCTTCAGTTGCATGGGTCATCTATTCACCCTCAAGACAGCTAGTTTCCTCTGGAGGCACTTGCTTAGGTCCTGCTACTAATAATGTGGTCGAATACAGGTTTGTTATTGAGTTGCTATGGGATACCGTGTCATGTGCCATTACCCGTATGGAGGTCAGACTTGACTCTCAACTTGTGGTTTCCCAACTCAATGGCGACTATCAAGTGTGAAACCCTACTTTGTTACGTCAGTTTTTGCAGGTTAGATTACTTAAAATAAATTTCAGTTATATTTCATTTAATCACATTCCAAGAAATAAAAATACAATCATTGATGCTTATGTGAACTACATTCTATATTGACACTTAACACACATTTTGTAAAATAAACATAACAGATACATTTGGAACACATGTAAATAACCAGGCAATATATATATATATATATCTGTGTGTGTGTGTGTGTGTGTGTAAAATTTGTCCATAGATAGATCGAGTCTTGATCCGAAGATCCTATCATAACTGTATAAATATAGAAAAAATAGGATCATAATCTATAAATATGCTTATAGATCTAATCCTGCTCCTCAACCTCCTAGGTTGCAGCTTCCTCCTCGGCCTCTTTGTAATGTAAAATGCCCCTAGATACCCTCCTCAGTAGGCGTATCCAGGTAAGAGGAATCTCTACTACAAAATCCTGCATCACAATGAGAATACTCTCTATGTGTATGGTAGGGACCCCTTGGTTCATCCTAGCCAACTTTCCCTCGAGAACTCTAAGTATACCTTAGTCCCCTCCCTATATAGGCCGCACAAAAGTCCTAGGGTGTCCATCGGGGCGTACAGGTCCAATATCTTCATTTTAAAAACATTTTAAAATGGATTAAAACTCTTATACATATGCATATATATTTATGATTAAAATTCATTAAAATTAAAAAACATAAAAATAAAAACACCTAGCTTTCCCCATGCTTCCCCTGGCGGGAGGACAAGATCATTATCTCCCCGGAAATCCAGTCTGACGTATGGAAACTACTTGAGAGCTGGCACTTTCCGCTCCCACCACAGATAGAAGTCATCATCATAGACACTCTGAACAGATCCTCCGCCACCCTGAAGGAGAAACACCTCCCCCCATCTGGTAAGTCTAGGATGCTGAGGGGAGGAAGGTGGTAATGCTATTGCAGGGCTAATAGAATGCACTCTCTCAAAGAAGAATGTCACTAGAATACTTGAGTATCCAAATTTATTCCTGCATCCTCTTTTGCAGTCAGACAGCTGCTTCATCATAATCGGGATCATGCCCAAACACCAATCAAATACTATGCCCTGCATGCACTCCACTGCAATCTACATCCGAGTCTGAGTAGCTATATGCAATGCAGAAGATCCAGCAATTATGACCACAGTGCTTACCACTACATGTAATGGAAAGCTACTAATGTGAACAATAGGGATACATGTTCCCTTCTTCTGCGTGCCTGGTGGATAGCAAGTGTCAATGTACTCCTGGACACTCATAGGGTCACCACCCCTACCTGTACCCTCAAAATTCACGAGCATACCTCTGCGGGACAACCCTGTAATAAAGTACATATACTCTGTTGTGACTTCCAAAATATATCCTTGTATCAAAGGCACCAAGGTCATGATCCTAGTGGCTGATCAGATTCTCTAGCAAATGGACATTGGCCCCCATGCTTGAAGTACAGTAGAACTTTAACAACTCACATTGTTGTAAAGGTTGTAATGTTGGGGCATCCCAGAGAACTTCTCGAACCATGTCTTCATGCTCTCTTTCCATCCATTCTAGAAACATTGTACACCTTCCCATTGACCATCATCAATCATTAGAATCCATTGGTTTGGTTGCATTTTCGCCAATTTACAAGTTTTTATAGGTCGCGCAGAATATGTGACTGTCATTTGGGCATGTCACGTATCATACGCAGGTTTCTCTAAGGCAAGTCGCGTATGAAATTCATGTAAGTGACTATCTTAGCAACATACGCGGGTATGTTGCATGACCCTTTTAAGGCTGGCACAAAACCATGAAATTTTTCACAAAACTGAAAATTGGAACGGATGAAAGGAAAGAGAAGGGAGAATATACCAACCTGCAACTAATGGATATCGATTTGGTCCACTGGTTTATCCTCGGTGAACAGTTGAACCCAGAGCTAAAAAATTGCCAAATTGGGTAAATTGTCAAACAGTATGTTTTATTTTTGTTTTTGAACTATATATAGAAAATTTTCAAATTTTTGGGCCCATATTCTATAGTTTAAAAATTAATTTTTATAAATGAACTACTACCATGTATTTTTACTAAGTGAAACAGGTTTGAGATCTTTGAGAAAATGTTATCCGCTCATATAGGGTAGGATTTGGTCCTCAATATGTACTTTTGCATTTATACCTTATCTATTTTTAACCCTAGGATTACCTCTTTGACCACGGACTATGGTGTTTAAACCATTTTTACCTTGTCTACATCATTGTTCCTCCATGGATAGGGCCTCCTCTTCATGGGTATCCTAGGTTAGACCACTTTATTGTCTTTTTGGTACCCATGCCTCAGTTGAGCTAGGTTTGCAAGAGCCTTCTTAGTAGTTTTTCATGACAAAATGAGGCTCATTTTGCATCTTTTATGTGTTATCCCTATTATAAGGCTCCCCGCACTTATGGATTTTCTTTAGGCTCAGGTCTGACTCCTCAAAATAGACTTGACTGCCGAGTAAACTTGTTCATTCAGGCTTGTTAAGTATAAGTGAACGAGAATCCATATTGGTGGTAGTTTATCACTTTTTCAGACCATGTGGAATATTTACGAAAAAGGAGCACTCTCTTTTATTCGGAATTGAGAAGAGTATTCTCAGGTATAGGTTTATCACTTTTGCGAACCTGAGGGCTAAACATACAAAAATGGAACACCCGGTATGATCTTATTTTTCTCTTTTTTGTGCTATGGACCCAAACATGAAAAAGATTATGAGCGTACTTTATGTCTTTGTCATGCTCACAAAACCTAAAGAACAAAGCATCGAGTTTATTGTTGTAAGCCCCATTTCTCATAATCAAATGGATCTTTCCGAGTGATATTTCCTTCCTTCACACTCGTTAAACTCAGGATACCTATCTCTTCTGAAGGTGCGTCACTCTAGTATAAGTTTATCCTTTTTTCGGGACTTCCGAGTAAGTACAAAAAGGTATACCTTAGTCCTCCAGGAGCTAAGCGAGTTCATATGTGGATTGTTTTATACTATTCTGGCCTCGAGATACTAAATTGTATGAAAAAAAAACCCCTAGAATCTTCTTTGGAGCTTTTAGACTCTCAAAATATGAAATAATCAGCGAGCATGTACTAGTTCAGGATTGTAAAATCCATGAATCAGTGACATTATCAAGCATTATTCTCTCCCCTCTTCAAGCTTGTAAAAAATGAAGAGAGACCTGAGTTGACTTTTCTGGACTCGTTAAAAATTAACAAGAAAGATAAGGAAGAAGTACTCTCTTTGGGTTATAAACAGTAGCAACATGTCCTCTTTGAACACAACACTCTCTGAACTTTTCGATACTCATGTTTTAGTTTACACTTTCAACTCAGCTATTACTTTGAGTCTTTACTCCTCCACTTTTCCTTTATACATGGGGAATCTGATCATGTCTCCTACATGACAGATAAGTTTGGTTGTCTTATCTGTAATTCAAAATTTGCCTTCGGTCATCTATGTTTCGTGCTCACTATTCAAGGATCTATCCCTTCATCTGATTTTTATCCTGATTCCATCATTATCCTATCTGAGTATTACCTATTTCTACCTTCCTGTATCCAGCTCCTAGTCACTTTTGTGATCCGTTGGATGATGCATTTCCTTCCTCATCACAGTACGGTTTCTCATCAGCACCTCCTGAATATGAAGACCTGGAGTTTTGACGATGGTACCTTAGGTTTCACTACCATTATTGGTGAACTCCTTTGCTTCAGTTGTCAGTATCACTCATTTTCTGACATTCTTTTGAGTTCCTTCCATGTTCGACTTCATCACATCTATTCGCATGGTAGGGATTGTATTGGTTCCTTTGGATTTCTATGAAGACCTTAGGTTCACATCTATATCCTAAGTTGCGGAAGATTGTGTTATGTTCAACTATACAACTTCCGGATTTTGAAGACTCATCATTGTATATTGTGGCTTCGACCCACCTTTGTAATATGCGTTGCCTTGTTACCCGTATCATATGATGTCATCAAATATTGTAAAGGAGTTAGTGTTCCACTATATTGAACATGTCATCCTCAGATATGATTTTGTAAATGACTTTATATGTATATGTTTCAGGTATCTCCTCTGTTGGCATTGGTAACTGAGTTCTCCAAGATTAAAATATTGTAATGTATTTCGTCCATGACTTCCCTCTGACCTCACACATTAGGGGGCATTTGTTATCATGTAAAATGGAACTTCTCCGTCCGCGTACTGACACCCAATGTGTCGAAATAGAAAAGGACAAATTGGATTGAAGTAGCCAAAACACTATAGACATGCATGACCTTTGATGCAACATCACCTTACCAGCTGAATATATTTTTGTTTGGACATTAGGGTTGAATACGCGACTATTTGCATAGAAACTCACGTATCACAAGCGAGTATGTGCATTGCAACTCATGTATTCATTGCAACCACGGGTTTCCTTAAACAAAGGATCATATCATGCGTGACTTGCCTATATCAATAGTCACATATGCCTTAATTTGAATTTAAAAATATAAAACACGATTAATCGAGGATAGTTGAGCCCTTAATCATAACTATCTCAACTTCCTGAACCATCTCAACCTTCGAAACCTCTCACTTTCCTCATGTATAAATAGAGGGTAGGGGTTGAGGCTAACGAATCATAATTGATAGAGCAAAGTTATGCTGGTGGTATTCCTTCAAACATCTTGGAGCAGTAGAACTTACTGTCCTTGGTTTGCATAGGAGTCCTTGTTTCAGATGTTGGGTTGTAATCTCATCTCATTTGTTTATCAATAAAGAAATTTCTTCTTCCAATATTGTGCACTCTTGTATATTGTGATTTATGAATTATATTATCATGAATATTCTATTTCATTAACCATTGATATAATAGATAAGATATTACAGGAAGATCTTTTTCTTTATAGGTGATTGGAGATACCCTAGAAGTTGTGGAAGTAACTTGAAGAGGAGAAGAAAATCTAGGATCGATCATCATAAACAATGTATGCCCAGTTTTCGTCTTATTCCTATTTCAATTTCAGAAATGGTTGATTGTCTGCAAGGTAGTTAGTAAATTGGTAACCCCAGAAGCCCTAGGTTATAAGGGTGTGTTTTCCTAAACAACATTGTCCATGCTTCCTCTTGAATTCCACCATCCAAAACGCTTGAAGGCCCTCTATTTATTAAATAAATAGCAGTATCTACATCATTAACCCAAAACTGTAATGCCAACCTTGCATGTAATCTCATACACCTTGCACGCTCCAAGATCATCATATTCATCCTTTTTGACACACCATTTTCTTGTGGTGTTCCTAGGACTGTCTTCTCTTTGTGAATCTCATTGTATGAACAGTAATTATCAAAATCCTTGTTGCAGTATTCACCTCCATTATCATATTTGAGACACTTCAATCTTTTCCCTTTCTCATTCTCAATCAAATATTTCCACTGCTTAAAAGTAGAAAACACGTCATATTTATATCTAATGCAATATACCCAAGTTTTTCTAGTTGCATCATCAATAAAAGTAACATAATAACGAGAGCCACCAAGAGATTGTACCTAAGACGGTCCCCATACATCTATATGCACAAGCTATAACTTTTCACTCTTCCTTTTCTTCTCAGGCCTGAGAAATATAGCTCTCTTATGTTTTCCATAAACATAGTTCTCACATAATTCCAAACTTACTTGCTTCAAATCTGGAAGCAATTTCCTTACTAGTGGAGAACCTGCATCCCCTTCTCACTCATGTGGCCAATCCTATGATGCCACAATGATGCACCTATTTCTATATAAGCTACAATGCTAGAAAAATTAGTATTATGAGAACATAAATACAACTTACATATCATATCTCCTTTTTCTATTACCAGTGCTTCTTTAGTGATATTCCACTACGTTTTTCCAAACATAGAAAAACAATTGCCATCTCCCAACTGCCATGTTGAGATCATATTTATTTACATAGCAAGAATATGCCTTACCTATTTTAGCATATATTCATTTCCATTATTTAACTTAATCCATTCCTTACCCATTCCAACAATTTTACATGGTTCATCATCCCCCAATAAAACCTGTCCAAAATAACCTGGAACATAATCACGAAAGAATTTCCTATGGGGTGTAGCATGACCTGAAGCCCCTCAATCTACTACCCAGTAATCACTAGTTTTATCTAATGCAAGAATAAAAGCATCTTGTAACAAATCACCTGCTACATTTGCTTCCTGAGTAGTCTCCTGCTACTCGTCTCCTTTCTTCTTTGGAGCTTTACAGCCTTTCTTCAGATGTCATCTCTTACCACAATTCTAGCACTCTATCTTTCCTAGTCTAGACTTGGATCTTCCCTTTCTATACTTGCTTCTATTACATGGGCTCCTTCCTCTCTCCCTTTGTATTCCCATACTCTCCATGGTAAATGCATTACCTGATGTCTCACCTGGATTTTTCTTTGCATTTCCTTGCTAAGAATAACACCAACAACATCATCAAATTTAAGAGTATTTGAACTAGGAACAGAGTTACTTACAGCCATGACCAAGCCATTCCAGCTTTCTGGCAATGAGCACAGTATTAGAAGAGCCCTAACCTCATCATCAAATTTCACTTTTATAGAACTTATCTAACTATTAATCATATTAAATTCATTTAAATTGTCAGCGACAGATCCACCTTCTGACATCTTCATATTAAATAAATGCTTCATTAAAACTACCTTGTTGGAATCCGAGGGTTTTTCATATAGCTTAGCCAATGCGCTCATCACACCCTCCATTGTATTTTTTTTTGAAATATCGAAAGCCACCAACGAAGCCAGGCGCAACCATATTGTTCCTAGTGCCTTTTTATCAAGAACCTCCCACTCTTCGTCCTTCATAGTTGTTGGTTGTTTTGTTTTTCCTCCCAACTGTAGGTATAGATCCTTCTGGTACATATAATCCTCCATTTGCATCTTTCATAATTGGTATTTTTGGTAGTTAAATTTCTCAACCCTAAACATTCCTTCTTCTTCCATTTCTCCCACTCGAACTAGGAACCCTTCTTTCATGTGAGTTTACCAGTCAAATAGACCTTTTGGCTCTGATAACAATTGTTAGAAAAACATGATCGCAAAGAAATACTAATAAACAATAAATATGATGCAAATTTAAAACACTTTAAAAGAGAGACACAGATATAACCTAGTTCACCTAATATGGGCTACGTCCACATAGAAATTTTCTAGTCCTTTATTATTATTTCGTCCAGTAAAAGGAAGGGATACAACCTACAACAACCCTGTTGTACTTCCTCTTCACTCTCTCACAGTCTCTCTCTCACAATCACAAAGATCTATTTACAATGCTACAATACAATGTGCAATCGTATTACAATGCCTTCCTTTTTATAAACAAAATGCCATGGGAAAATACCATAAGCTACCCAACGCCATGGGCCCGTAAATCACCCATTATTGACCAAATCATGACTCTGAAATTACAACATTTCACAAGGAATTTTTCCTAAATTTTTGCTACGAGGTCACTGCCACCAAACCTCCGCTAGGGAGGGCTCTAAAAATAGTCATCACCCCCCTGGACCCCCTGACAACTATAATGGGGGGAAAGCCCCCCCACATCCCCCGCTAGGTGCTAAGATCCAAACACGACTGACATAACATCTCTGAATCAAGAAGATCAAGCTCCACAACCAAAATCCATGGTCATAATGAGTCCTTTAGATTAAGAAAATTTTCTATCTAAAAATATTTTTAGTCATATCTAATATATTCAAACCCATATATCTCATTGTATCATTTGAATTTGATAAAATGTTTTTGGTGATTTGAGACATGTTTCTTTAACCACTTAGTTTCTAATTTATATTGACACCTCATCCTTCACTATTCTAAGGGATTTGTGTTTTATAATGTATAATTTGAGACATGTTTCTTTAACCACTTAGTTTCTAATTTATATTGACACCTCATCCTTCACTATTCTAAAGGATTTGTGTTTTATAATGTATAATTATCATGATCATTTTTTTAATATATACTATGTTGATTTACAAGCGCAAATAAATTGTACATGTTATATAAAATTTCACTTCTTATAAATTTCGATCTTCAATATTGGCCTATGTGTCCATTTATAGATAAGTCCTTAAGAACACACACACAAATATCATAGAATACATTCACACCTTGATTTTGAAGTTTCTGAAATGTTCTAATGCGATTCTTTTAGTTTTTGACATTTTGGATAAATCCAAATTTGCCTTATATTTAGTATTTGCAATGCCAATGAGGATTGTAATTAGTTTAGAACATATAATTTGAAAGGTATATTCGACATTTGGATTCTCGAATTCGGCACATTGGGAAACATTAGTTTAAGTGTTCAAATGTACAACATTCATTACAAAGAAAACACCTTTTAGTATAGGTTTTGATGCAACCTTTAATAATAATAATAATGTCTTTGTCCATATATAATGGATAGTATAGGAGAGCGAGTGAAGGTTTTGTAGATGTTTTTTTTGGTGTTTTTATGATATATAATTGTACATATGCGTTTTATTATTTATGAATGCACCAAATAGTTCAAATGATCTATTAATTTTGATTTTGATTTTTAAAAAATACATAAAAAAATAAAACAACCAATGCTTCTAACATAGATATAAGCATCGATGAATTTACAAACAACGTACTAGAAAGCTTATAATTTTTATCCCCCCAAAAAATGAAATTTTACAATGCGCTTTCTATAATACCTCAATTGTTAATCCCGGACTTATGATCCTTTATGTTAATTATGTTCTCTTGCATTATGTACTAATGATATTTTATATGATTGTGGAATTATGCTGCTTTGCATGATTTATTTAAATAAGGAATTACTATTAATGTTTGATAACATGACTTTGGACTTTGGCACTATTATTAATGTTATTGTTATTACTAGAATCTCTGCCATCTTTGAATATTGTTAATGATTGATTAAATAAACAACTGGCTCAGCAAAGGAAACTAAATGAGTATGGGGTACCATGGATTCCACAAAGTGAGGGGGAATGGGGACATCCCTAGCACCTTATAACTTGATGTTGGCTTAATTTTGTCCATCCCAATTCATATTTGCACCTTGGTGAGATTAATAATGTTGGTCACCCAAACCTTGTACAACGAACCCTATTATCAATAAGTATGGACTATGGAGTTAATAATGCATATTTTCCACACCTTAGTGGGACCCTCTTTCCTAGGGATCCCTCCTTGGGAAACTATTCCCTCACATTTATGTGTTTATGGTCATTTATGAGACCTTTTCCTAGTTTTTAGGGGTTGTAAGCTATCTAGCTTCCACTCTTACACCATGCATTAATGATCCTATATTTGTGCTTCCATGAATTTATGACCCTATTGGATTCCCTCTCTCATGTATTTCTCCCTCCTTGATGTTTTGTAACCCCCTTCATGCATTAGTGTGCCTCCATGTGCTCTGCATGGCTTCACTCCTTAGTTTTTGGGTAACTCCTCCTCATGGTGCTAATTCGGGAAAGGGAATCTTTTCACTAAGCCACCACTCCACTAATCCAATTTAATTCTCCATGATAAAGCTTAAACCTTAACTCTCTCTAATTTGGGTTGATCCCTTTGGGTTAGAGTTGTCCTCCTTATGCTATAAATTCATATTCCATCTCCTTGTTGAAGTTAATCTTGAGCTTTGGACCATGTGACTTATGATATCTAATTGTGTTTGGAATGTTGATATTATTGAAAGCGTGTTGAGACTTAGAGTGAGCCTTTTTTTTTCCCTTTTCATCCATTATATCACTCTACTAGTCCATGTTCTCTATATCACTCTACTAGTCCATGTTCTCACACAGAAATCCAGGAAATGGGAATGGCGAGCTAGGTCACATCCCATAGGCAGTGGAGACGGACAGGAAAGTAGTAGTGGGAAGCATTGTCTCTCGGAAGAGGTAGTTTAGAGGGTAGTGAAACTAAGAGAGCCTCTACCCATGGATCTATGGTCTCATCTCGAGGATGACCTGTTCAAGCAAGGAAGGCTTGAAGGTGTCTACAACTAGGAGGAAAGTTGTCCTGCTGCAGCCAGTTACCCATATTTTGAGATATGTATTTCTCTTATATTATGTTTTCATTACATTATTTTATTTGGTATATGTGAAATGATGTTTGATTGGTATTTTGAGTGTTCATGTATTGAATTTCAGGATCTACATGGAGGAAGGATGAATCTCATATAATATGGATTTGAGTTTCTATTCTTGTTACCTTCTTTCTATTCTTCTTCTTCTTAACCAGAAATTGTAATTTTGGCTCTATTTTATTGGGAGGGGCACAACCATATGGATGTGCTCATTTATGTGTGGTGAGACCTGTTTCTTTGCATCTAGAGAATCATTTTCAATGAACAACACCTTTCGTTTCATTGAAAAAGCTTTCTGAATGACCAAGATATGTTTATTTTGGTTCGACGGCTTTTCTGTGCCAAGATGAGCGCACATGTCATTTGATTGTAAATCATTTGTTTACATATTTGTTATTAGTTGCATATCTGAGGATGAGAGATTTATTCTATATGTAAAAGTAATCGATGGCTGGAGGGTGGAAGCCATACGATCTGATTTTTATTAGTGAGAGATGACTGTAGGGGACAGTCATCAGGAGCCGATTTTGAGGGTTGTAGTTGCAGTCGATGTTCTTTGTTTTCTATGGTTTCGATTTGGTTGTAGATTGCAGCCTATGGATGTTCCATGATATGTGGTTTTCCTTACTTTTTATGCTCACTAACAACACACGCATAACAACACCGAAAAAGTAGATTAATTTGCAAATAATCAATGACATACATACTTGGTTATTTATAAACTATGCTATCAAACAAACCAAAGATACATAAATTAGCTACTCACACCGAATATGACGTTTATCATGTATTATTGATGTTCTTGCTCAAATTACAAACTTTCGCTCGCACTTTGGAAATTATTAATTGAGTGTCACAATTAATTATTTAATTAAGTGGCGTAATTAAATAATTAAGTGCCGCAAACATTAGTTATAATTCAATATCTAGAATTAAAATATTTAATTTATTTGGATGAATGGTTAGTCAGATCAATAGTAATTTATCTATATCCATTGTTTTTAAACTTAAGTTATTCTTAATTTTATCACCTTTGGCCTTATCTCAAGGTTTAGGGACATCACAAGCGGTATCAGAGATTAAGGTTTCAACACTACGGTTGTTGGGGCTTTTGCGAAGTTTCAAGTCACCTTGTAAACATGCATTTGCATTAGATAGCGTGGATGCATGCACCTTAATATATTTTGACATGAGAATTGGTTAAATTAAACTATTAGAATGGGATAGTAATGGATTTGAAGTTAATCTAGTAAGGAGAAATCTTGAAAGGATTTCTACCCCCCTTGTCCAATTAGGTAGATTGTAACTTAAAAATGTTGGCTAGTTACTCTATAAACAAGAATAAAAGTAGTTTTTAATGATAATGAACTTACACTAATGTGTAGTTTACTAATAGTATGTTGATAATGAACACATTGCAGTTCCTAGTGATTGATTGAGCACGCGGTGTGACCATTAAACTGATATTTTAATCAAACCTGTGAAGACTAAATATTCAACAAGTAAAAGTTCAACAGTAGGAATTCAGAGATTGGGGATGGGTCTTGAGGAAGGACAAAGACCATATAGTCTTGAAGAGGAGTTTGTTGAGGGAATAAGGTCAATCAGACATAAGAGGAGCAATGAATCGTTAAGCTTGGAGGATTCAGTGAGGAAGTGTAGAGAGTATAATGAAAGGATAATTCATATCAAAGAGCAGATTATGAATGATCTAAAATCATTGAATGCCATCCAAAGATCCGTTGAAAAGAGTCATAAAAGAGGTTATGTTAGGTATAGATAATATTCAAGGAGACCTTAGCACTCAGAGAGAAAGAAGGGATATGCATCAAGCGGTACAGAGAGCAGCCCTGAAAGATCTCCAGTGAGATACAAGAAGAGGAGTTTTTATCTGGGATGAACTAGTAGGATATTTGCGAAGAATCAAGCCCCCAATTATTTATGGATAAGTAAAGGAGGGAGAAGATGTTGAAGCATGGTTGCTAGGACTTAGGAAATTCTTCCAGTTGCATCAATATACACCTAATATGGAGGCAGGAGTATCCATATACCATCTGCAAGGTAAGGCATCTATATGGTGGGATCAACTGGTTAAGTTGAAAGACATCGACGAAGACAAAATATCTTGTAGGAATTTTAAGAAATACTTTCAGAAATAATACCTCTATGAGAACTACTATGACAAGAAGATGGAGGAATTTTTTGAGCTTAAGTTGGGAAGCATGACTATGGAGGCCTATGAGAAAACATTTCTAGAACTTTTGAACTATGTGTACTTCATCAAAGATGAGAAGGTAAATATTCAAGGGTTCGTAAGTGGCCTTCCTGAATCTTATAGAGATAAAATCCAGTATGATAGCCCAAAGAACCTTAAGGATTCCATTTGGAAGGAAAAACACTTATATGAACAAAATAAGAGCAAGGCCACATATCATAAGAATTGGAAGGATATGAAGAAGAACAAGCAGGAGCAGAGAAAGAAAGGTTTCCAGCCTTCAAAGTTCAGAAAAAATAATCCTTACAAACAAGGACAGTCAAGGGAAGAGCCTTTGGGGAAAATACCACCTATGGAATTTTGGATATGCAAGGAAAATTACTTTTCCAGTTAGTGCCCGTGCAAGAAAAATAAACTTCACAACATTCAAGAGGCTTCAAATGTTGGAGATGTAGGTGGAAGTGTTCAAAGGATGTATGTAGCCCTAGATGGGAGGCAAGCTGACCACCAATCCTGAATGATTGAAGTAGCAGGTAAGATTTCTAATAAAACCATAACTATTTTGATTGATTCAAGACCTATCAATAGTTACATTTCACCTAATCATGTTGAGAAATGTCATTTAAAGAAAAGTAAACTTGAAACAACAAGTCTAGTACAATTAGCTATAGGAGCCAAGAGAAAAATCACTGAATTTGTTAAAGTGTGTCCTTTAGAAATGAAAGGAATGAAAAACTTTGAAGACTTAAACATCATTCCCTTGGGTTCATATGATGTATTGATTGGCATGGATTGGTTGGATGCACACCATGCAGTTTTGGATTGCCATAATAAAACGTATACTTATTTGGATGAATAAGGGAACCAAGTGACAATAAAAGGAATGCCTAGACCCATATCCCTGAGGCAGATCACCGTGCTACAATTGAATAAATGTCTTAGAAAGGGATGCCAATCATATGCAATTCATGTGGAAGAATCAAAAGAAGGAAAAGAGCCAGAGCTGGAGGATTATCCAATACTACAAAAAATTTCATATTTATTTCAAGAACCTCTAAGAATACCTCCTAAGAGGTGCAATGTTTTTTCTATCGACTTGGTTCCAGGAACAATACCTTCATCTAAATCACCTTATAGAATGAGTACTCTAGAGTTAAAGGAATTACAAATGTAGTTAGAGGAGCTACTAAAGAAAGGTTACATAAGGCCCAATGTTTCACCTTGGGGAGATCCTTTGTGGTTTGTGAATAAGAAAGATGGAACTCTAATACTTTGCATAGATTATAGACAATTGAACAAAGCAACAATTTAAAAAAAGTACCCCTTACCAAGAATTTATGACTTGTTTTATCAATTGAGAGGAGCCAAGGTGTTTTCAAAAATAGATTTGAGGCTAGGATACCACCAAATTAGAATTAAGAATGAGGATATTAGTAAGACAACATTCAAAACAAGGTATGGACACTATGAGTTCACAGTAGTACCTTTTGGTTTAACAAATGCACTTGCAGTATTCATGTGTTTAATGAATGGAGTCTTCAGAAAGTACTTAGATAAGTTTGTGATTGTATTCTTGGATGGCATCCTTATTAGTATTGTATGCCAATTTGAGCAAGTGTTATTTTTATCAAGGAAGAATCCACTACCTAGGGCATATCATATCTGAAGAAGGTGTTACAGTAGATCTTGAGAATATAAGAGGCATTATGGAATAGTCAACACATAAGAATGTATTAGAAGTCAGATCGTTCATGGGGTTAGATGGATACTACCAAAGGTTCATCGAAGGATTCTTGAAGTTGGATCTTCCTATCACATATTTGCAAAAGAAAGATGTAAAGTTTGATTGGAATTCTAAGTGTGAATATACTTTTCAAAAACTTAAGGAAATGCTTACCAGTGCACTAGTGCTAAAAATTGCGGACCCCTAAGGAAACTTTGTTGTGTGCACGGATGCATGCAAGCAAGGCATTGGTGGAGTATTCATGTAGGATGGACATGTGATCAATTACAAATCTAGAAAGTTCAAGGAACATGAGAAGAACTATGCCACCCATGATGTAGATCTTGCAGCTATCATCCATGCTTTGAATATGTGGAGACATTATCTAATGGGTAAAATGTTTGAGTTGAGAACTGACCATGATGGGTTAAAATACTTGTTTGAGCAACCTAATTTGAATGCAAGACAGAGGAGGTGGATGGAGTTATTATGTGAATATGACTTTGACATCAAGCATATCAAAGGTAAGGAAAATAAAGTAGTTTATGCACTTAGTAGGAAGATACATGTGATGCATGTAGTTGCTATCAGCACTAGCACATCATATTTGAAGGATAAGATCATCGAATCTAGTGTTACAGATGAACTTAATTAGCAGGTGAAAGAAGGGTTGAAACAACAGAAAATTTCACGGAAATTTGATAAGTATAAATTTAAAGAAAATGGGATACTCATGCACGGAGATAGAGTTTATGTGCCTAATGTTGGAGATATAAGGAATATGGTTATGAAGGAAGCACATGATGTCCCTTATGTAGGGAATTCAAGTTATCATAAAATAGTAGCAGCATTAAGGAAACAATACTATTGGCCAGGGATGAAGAATAATGTTGCAGAATATATAGCTATGTGCATGGAATGCCAAAAAGTTAAGGTTGAGCATTGACATCCAGTGAGATTGTTGCAACACTTGCCTATACCATAATGGAAATGGGATGTAGTGACGATGGATTTCATCACCAAGTTACCTAAGATGATATTGCAAAACGATGCGATCATGGTTGTGGTAGATAAGTTGACTAAGGTAGCAGACTTCATTCCGGTAAAGACAACTCACAAAGAAACTAAAATTACAAATATTTACATGAAAGAAGTAGCCAGATTGCATATTTTTCACACCTTAGTGGGCCCCTCTTTCCTAGTGCACCCTCCTTGGGAAAAAATTCCCTCACATTTATGTGTTTATGGTCATTTATGAGCCATTTTCCTAGTTTTAGGGTTGTAAGCTATTTTCTAGCTTCCACTCTTACACCATGCATTAATGATCATATATTTGTGCTTCCATGATATTTATGACCCTATTGGATTCCCTAACTAACCTATTGATCCATCCTTGATGTTTTGTAACCCCCTTAATTCATTAGTGTGCCTCCAAGTGCTCTTCATGGCTTCACTCCTTAGTTTTTGGGTAACTCCTCCTCATGGTACTAATTCGAGAAAGGGAATCTTTTCACTAAGACACCACTCCACTAATTAAAGTTAATTCTCCATGATAAATATTAAACCTTACCTCTCTCTAATTTGGGTTGATCCCTTTGGTTTAGAGTTGTCCTCCTTATGCTATAAATTCATATTCCATCTCCTTGTTGAAGTTAATCTTGAGCTTTGGACCATGTGACTTATGCTATCTAACCGTGTTGGGAATGTTGATATTATTGAGAGTGTGTTGAGACTTAGAGTGAGTCTTTTTGTTTCCATTTTCTTCCATTATATCACTCTAGTAGTCCAGGTTCTCACACATAAATCTAGGAAATTGGAATGGAAAGCTAGGTCACATCCCATAAGCAGTGGAGACGGAAAGGAAAGTAGTAGTGGAAAGCATTGTCTCTCGGAAGAGGTAGTTTTGAGAGGAGTGAGACTAAGCCAGCCTCTACCCATGGATCCATGGTCTCAGCTCGGGGTGACTTGTTCAAGCGAGGAAGGCTTAACGGTGTCTACGACTAGGAGGAAATTTGTCCTGCAACAGCCAGCTGCCCATATTTTGAGATAAGTAATTCTCTTATGTTATGTTTTCATTTCATTATTTTATTTGGTATATGTGAAATGATGGATGATTGGTTGTTTGAGTGCTCATGTAATTAATGTCAATATTTGCATGGAGGAAGGATGAATCTCATATATTATGGATTTGAGTTTCTATTCTCGTTACCTTCTTTCTAGTCTTCTTCTTCTTAACCATTGTAATTTTGGCTCTATTTTATTGAGAGGGGCACAGCCATATGATATGGTTCGACCATCTATGCTCATTTATGTGTTATGAGACCCGTTCCATTGCATATGGATCAGTGTTTTCAGTGAACAACACCTTTCGTTTCACTGAAAAATCTTTTTGATGACCAAGATATGTTTATTTTGGTCCGATAGCTTTCAGGTGCCAAGATGAGCGCATGTGTCATTTGATTGTAAATCATTTGTTTGCATATTTGTTCTTAGTTGTAGATCTGAGGATGAGAGATGTATTCTATATGTAAAAGTAATCGATGGCTGGAGCGTGGCAGCCATACGATCTGATTTTTATTAGTGAGAGATGACTGTAAGGGACACTCATCGGAAGCCGATTTTGAGGGTTTTAGTTGTAGCCAGTGTTCTTTATTTGCTATGGTTTCGATGTGGCTGTAGATTGCAACCTATGTATGTTCCATGATATGTGGTTTTTCTTAATTTTTATGCTCACTAACACCACACACATAACAACACCGAAAAAGTAGATTAATTTGGAAATAACCAATGACATCCATACTTGGTTATTTATAAACTATGCTATCAAACAAACCAAAGATACATAAATTAGCTATGCACGCCGAATATGATGTTTATCATGTATTATGATGTTCTTGTTTCAATTACAACCTTTATCTTTCACTTTGGAAATTATTAATTGAGTGTCACAATTAATTATTTAATTAAGTGGCATAATTAAATAATTAAGTGTCGCAAACTTCAGTTATAATTCAATCTCTAGAATTAAAAGATTTAATTTATTTGAATGAATGGTTAGTCATATCAATAGTAATTTATCTATATCCATTGTTATTAAAATTAAGTTATTCTTAATTTTAGCACCTTTGGCCTTATCTCAAGGTTCAGGGACATCATACTTTCTCTAAATAAGTACACTAGTGCGGTTTATTTTACAAATACTCATTAATGTGTTTTAGCAAAATGCACGAAGCATCGTTGAAATTATTTAAAATTTTAGAATATAATGTATACATTATTCAATGCACTTTGTAACTATTAATGCATTAGTGCATTTCAAAATAATACACTGAAAAGCTTTTGTGTTTTTCCAAAAAATGAAAAAAATATATTTCAAATTCCATGGTTGAATATTTCTGCCCTATCGCGCTAGTTAAGTTAACTTTCAATATAAAACATCATTGTGTTTTATCAAAATGCACCAGAAATCAATGAAATGATTAAAATTTTTGAATATAGCATGTACTTTTTGGTGATCTGTGTTGCTACAAACGCATCGATGCGTTGATAAATTTACTTCGGCACCGCATTAGGGTAGAATAAAAAATTACCATACCACAAAATCATGTTTACATTGCTACAACGATTTTTTAGAGCCATACCAGCACCGATGCTCAAGTACTTATAAAAGCACCCCATGTCATAGTGTTCCCGTACCACCGTACTTGCTTATTTGTGTGCATCTGAGGTTGATGTGTGTTTGTTTTGGAATTTCCAAACAACATAATTTTTTAATTATTATTCTACATAGTAATCGTCGCTCGGAGGTGCGAAAGGAAATAGGTAAATCAATTTGTATCCTTCAATTTAAATATTTATCTAATTGAATTCCAAATTTTGGCTTTGCATACTTAAAATTCTTTAAAAAATTAAAAACTTCTTTGCTGGAGCTCCCTTAGAAATTGGGTCGCATTGAAAAACTAATGCATTTATAGGTCTCATCGGGCATTTTTGCATTTAGAGGTCGAACCATGTCCCATGCATGTGTTTCATATAAATGCACCAGATAGTTCATACCAAACATAGTGTGATTATTGTTAGATAACCGCGTCAATGCTCCCAATAACATAACGTTGATTCATATACATTGGTGCATCGCTTAGAACACAATTAACAGTTCATCATACGATGCACCACTAGTTCATTCTTCTATATTAAGAACACCTCCTACCACCAAAAAATGAGCAACCGGTGTGTTTTAAGCACACCGGTTCGTCAGTGTGGTTAATTATAAATAGTGCATTGCTAATCTTGGAAATATTCACCTAAAAATAACTAATAATGCATTGTATGGTGCATCCATACAGGTGTGTTAAATTAGATAAGGTGCACAACTAATGTAAATATAATTTAAAAACATAAATTTGCATTAGTGTGTCATCTGGTGCACCATGACCAGTGCGTCTTACAGATCACCAACACTTGTGCATTCTAGTATGTTAGGAACACCATCAACCACTGAAAAATAGCCACCAACTTATTATATGGTGCACCTTTATCGATGCGACTATTATATTAGGTGCATTAATAATACATTTATAATTTAAAAACAATAAATACTCACCGGAGCGTTATATTGTGCACTGGTAACGATGCATTATGTTGTGCACCATAGGGTGCTTTTGACTAGACTTGGTGCACTGATAATACATAAATAGCCACAGGCGTGATTTGTGGAGCACCTTTTATGGTGTGATGTGTACAACAATAGTATCGGTGCCTCCAATTATCCTAGGTGCAAAGCTAGTGCATAGTAAATTTGCATTATTTGTGTTTTATGTTTTTTGAAATGTGTTGTTAAACACACCATGATCAGTGCTTTATGTTGAATGTGTGAACCTTTTTGAAAACATACATACTAGTGATGGAATTGTTTGTTTGGCCCCCCAAAAAATTAAACTAATTCTAATAAGTATTTCTTGTACCTATTTTCTATATATTTTTTATTTTATTAAGATAATTCTTTATTATATTTATATGTAAATCAGAAATAGGCACCACCACCACCATCTCATGTCGATATTTATAACATTGTTTGGGTATGGTAGGCTATAGAGAGGAAGAGGCATTTGCTTCCTCATCTTGTTGCTAACGCAACTCGACATATATTATTCCAGGTTGGCTTCCTCAAGTTCTAAGAGGAGGCTACTTTGCTCAGGGGGGAAACTAAGCTACTTACAAGGTTGATCCATCATTAGGATCATGACAATCATACCTTAAGTGTTGGTCCCAATATCTGGTACCATCCCATAGAGGAGGATGTGTATTTCATCACATGCTTATCTAGGAGGAGTATGAATTTCCTCATTTTCCATATCTATTGCTTGGTGTTGCAATTGAGACTAAATTGATGTATGTTCAGTAATTCATCAATGCGAATATTACTCACCCCGATGAGTTCTAAGTGAGTGGGGGCTAGTTGAGGCTCCATGCATTTCGGTGAGAGGAGGCCAGGTGCTTAAGCTGATTTGTTACCATGATATCATACCATATCATTGATGGGTAGCACATTAGTTTCACTATATTATATTATGTATAGATTATACTACAAAATCATAGGTTTATCAAGTGGGATACCATTTTTTCAACGATAGTTTTTTATAGCTTAAGACCATTGATGTAGCAAGTTGGACGGGAGACAGTTTTTCCCCTTTGCATCAAAGTTATTTACTCATTTTTTTATATGTTTATAACAATTCAACCCACATTCATGTCGACATTTGACCACATGCTAGCTGGACTTATGCGTAATGTGTGTATGTGCATCTAGAGGTAGGGGTTTCCCAAGGGAGGAGCACTCGATCTCATGTGTAGGGTACCAAGTGCAAATGTTTTGGTGATGTTAAGTATTGATGATCCACATTCAATAAATGATTCTATACAATATCCATATGCAAGGATGGACTAGAAAGGATGTACAAACATCCTATTTACTCAGTCCAAGCCACCAAGTTGCAATTCCAATAACCCTTCCCCATTTTCTCCAAGGAGGAGAAAATGGGGAACCCTCCTTCTATTTTATCATCACTTGGAACTATGGGTTTTCTCCCTAATGAGTGAACTATTGATAAAAGTATTTGATCCATGGTCATCAATGAGGTAAGAAAATTAGTTGGGAGTTTTAAGAATTATTCGTCAACCTTAGCAACTTGAATTTAGAAGTTACATGTTTAAAATGATTTTTAAGTTGCTAAGGAAAGGAGGCATCTTAGCACATATTTAATCACTAAGGAGTCGATGCATTGCATGGATATTCGACAATCCGTCAATAGAGCACAACTCTAAGTGTTAATCCTTCAATAGTATAGTATCATACTCATTTTATCTATGAAATGATGCAGGATTAATGGTTAATCTATTGATAAACTAGTGAATAAAGTCACTAGGATAATAAGAAAAACATCAATATAAGTGGAAAACAAACAACATAGGGTTATGAATTAATCCACTGACACCGTACACAGTTAAGTCCTTGATGTATCGACATGTTCTTAATTATAACATCCCCGGCAGTCGTTCCTTACATAGAACGAGGATGATAAGTAAAGCATTGAAAACCCAACGCCAGAATAACGAGAAAACCATTCATGAAGAAGAATTCAAATGACGTAGTTATAAGAATATAAGTGTCGATACATCGAACCATTAAGAATTAGGCCACCAATGCCTCGATACATTTTGTAATAGAATAGTTGTTAATGAAGAGCGAGAAAAGGATGTTGTGTTAATCAAGAAATGGCATCAATACAACCCTGCATTAGTGGATAAACTAACAACAAGCCAATTAAAAGGTGTCAAGTGACAAGAAAAATGTTGACTAAGTGGCGAGAAAATTACATAGAGATATGGGATATTATGTCAATATCGTGCATCACTAATGGTTAGACTATTGAAACATTGATGCACTTCCTAATAGAATTGATATTTTTGGAGCACTCCAACATTAGACACAGTCTTAACTACTAGCATGTCGAAAAATAACGATATCGAGTAATAAGACACTAAAAAAGAGCATTGAGAAGAAGGTAGGAACAAGACTATAAAGGATCCTTTAACCCTTAGTTATATATATTGATTACCATTGTTACAATGAGGTGCATTAAGGAATATTGGGACACCCATGCCAAGCTCCTGCACGACTATAGAACCCACCACAACAAAGGCCACCTCATTTTCCAGGAAAGTAGACTATCAACCCTCATCCATGGATTCCCTAGGACCATGCACTTCAATTTGGGTGTAATTTCATTGTTATTGTCTATTTTATTCATGTTTGAGGATATTTTCTATCAAAACAAACACCCTTGCTTACCCAATCACATCCTCTCTAACTACACACGAGGTCTCTGCCAAGTAGACCCCCTCATTGTGCCCACCATTTGTTGATCATTGACATATTCAAATAGTCACCAAGAAAATTAGACGGCTCCAAAAATAGCTTTTGATTCCTCCCCAAAATCCCTAATCATGTGTATATTCTTCTAGCAAGAACTCTTCCTTATGCATCAAAACCTTCACTCGAAAGTCAATGGGTCATCCTACCTAGTCACTGGACCTATCAGAAGTTGAATCTCAATGGAATAAATCCTTGGTTCCCGTACTAATATACGACAGGACCATGTGAAGATTGACACTCAAGAAAGTTTGGATTTGGTAATGATAAAATATGCCCTAAAAGGATGAAAACTACAAGAAATTTTCAAAGGACAAAGTTACTAAGGGACATCAAAGAGATTTAAAATAGAGGAATCAATGGGAGCACTATATGTGATTAGTTTTAGAGGAGAACCCCTCTCTTTGAATAACACTAATACACTTCATGCTTAAAATCAATCCCAATATTGAAAGGGAACATGATAAATTCAAAATGCAAACTTATTTAAAATGAGAACCTAAATTTCAATGTTGAAATCAAATGATATCTTAGATTCCCTTCCACACTGTGCATTGTCGATAGCCTATTTTTAGACCGGCTCACTTTCAAAATCACTATTACATACACTCTTGGTTTATGTTATCAACACAATGCAAATTATCTCTCTTGCCAAATTTCTTTGTTTGTGTTTCATGACCATGATCATGGATTTTGATTATGATACTGATGACTCCCATGAAGAATACATATCTCATAGGTGAAATCAGATCCATACTAAAAAAGTCTAGAGCATATCCTCGTAAGAGAAAATGGATGATGAAAAGGACAATTTAGCTCCAATGATACAATATGATGATACAAACAACGACATGAATATTGAACCTATATATCACTAGGGACAGATGTACCAAATATTCATCTAAAAAGACTATCATTGTTCATTTAAAGGGGATACAGAAGAACTTGTAATACATCATAACATCAATTGGTTCGATCTGCACAAAGTAGTTGCAAGATCATTAATCTTTCCATGTGCATATGTAATAGACTGGATATTGTCCAACACAGATGATACCAACATACATATCAAACATGTCAAATAAGAAGGGACATTTCCTCTTTCCGACCAGTCACTTTGAATACCTAGTATAAGCTCCCAATCTCAGAGAGAAATATGACCTCTAACTAGATAGCTACACTTAAAATCAATTGTTTTGAATTTCTAAAATAATTATGGGATAACGATAAAATATTTTGGCCAAGGGATGATGGTATATATGAGACCAACTGTCTGAAACTACCCTATTGGATTGTCATGGTGCTCACATTTAGGTTATATGGAGAATAAGATGCATCTGAATTCCAGGACGGATGGCTACCTATACTATACCACATCACCTTGCTAGGCACAAAGTTTAATTAGAAAACCATTATATCTACAAGTCTAGAAAATGCAGTTATGACAGTTAAGCTTAATGCATCAGAGAAATAATCTAAATTCCACATGTCATCATACTTGTTAGATAGTATGCACTGTAAATAGTTTCCTTGGTATGGGATGGAGGTGGGTATCCTCATAACCTCTAGTTCATGTTTATTGTAAACCGTTGTGGGACCATAAGTATGTAATCCATACAAACAAATATGTGAAGAATTTACCATGCCCTTATACATGCTCATGTATAAGCAAGCAACAAAGTTCCTATCGGAAAGGGCCATTGAAGAATGAAATTGGGAGAGAGGTTTCTACTAGAAGGAGGCACTTACATGCACATATATGGGTGCTATAAAGTACCATACATATTGACCAAGTATCTCATGGATCAATTAGTATTGCAGGAGATAGCTAGATAAACCTTTATTAACGGGATCGGAATTTTATTGGCTAAGGCCAAGAAAGCTTCATGGTTTCCTTTGTCTTTAATTGTAGGAGATTACAAGATGGATCCATCTAAGGATGCAGAAGAGATAATTAAGGACCTGATCTCTTTCCATTTTGGTGAGTAGAAGTATAACAAAATGATAGCAAAAAGAAGGTATTAAATCAGTACGTGTCCATAGGATATAAATGGCCTTATACATATGATATTTTTGTAGAAGAGGAAATATTCAAGATGGAAAATACCTTCAATGAATTGGAAAAAGGGCGGAAAATAGGAAAAGTCATTACCTCAAGAAGATCAAGTTGTTGTTTAGTAGTATGGTAGCAGAAATAAATAGAAATTCCTTTCAGTCTCCTTAGGAGAAACTGAGAAGAGATTGAGCGAGATTATGATGTCATTGCTAGTTGCAAGAAAGCTAGTCCATCCCTACTGAAGGAAGTCTTTGTGTTGTTGGACAGATATGAACATGTGCACCAGGGGGATGTGAAAGTAATGGAGAGGTTACAGGTTCCATCACTAGATATAATTAACAAGCCCATGCCTAAAGAACTAAGGATGGATGAACTGGAAAAGATAATAATAAAAAATAGGCATGTGATTATCATAAATATTGTATAGGTCACCTCAACGACATTAAAGGATCATGTTTCAGCCCCTACACAAGAAGTGCATGTGATGACCTCATGCAACACATCTTTGACCAGAGCATTGTCCATACTAAATGAAGAACTTGTTGGAAATGAATCTTCATTAGAACTCATAAGGCCCCAGTAGCTTAATGTTATCATATATGATTTCAAACAATGTGGGATACTTTTATGAAATCAAAAGGATTTATTTTTCCCTAACGATAATGTAATATTTTAGATTTTAATTCTCCTATTTGTATTTATTTTTTAGCAAAACTTATGTAAGTCTAATTATTAACAAGAATCCCAAATGCCATAAACTGAGGGGGGAAGTCAAAGAGTCTTCCAATAGATATTTTTTTGTAAATTCTATAAAACCAAAGGAGAGCAAAGTAGAACGGGATTTTTGCTTGCACATTTTGTAAAGAAATGTTTCTTCCTTTATGAGAAGCAAATGCCACTTGTTGGATTTTTTCATAGGAATACTTTGCCATGTCGATTATTGTTGTTGAACTAGTTCATTCTTTTATTGTATACAGATATGGAGTAATATGTTATGTAAATATGTAGTGACTATTCTAAACAATATTTATTCCTTTCTTTGTATGTTAGTCTTGTTCAAAATCCACTTTCCATGAGAAGCAAAATGAGAATGGTGTAAATAATGGATTGTTTTAGTATTTGTACTTTATCTCTATTATTTGCTTATCTTTTTCTCAAACAACTATCTGAAGTTGAAACATGAATAATCAATTGTTATTTTGATGGTTGACTTATTAATTTTTCTACTGGATAGGATAGGATAGAGTAGGAAGTAATATGCATTTAGGATAAATCATTCTTCATTTCATCCCATAATAATAATAATAAATCCTAAACGATGGACTAGGTCGCAATCGATATAACGCCAAACCAACAACGATATCCGGGATATGATCCAGACAAGTTCCTTATTTTAAGTGGTTTAAGGTATAATTAGGACATTCAATCGGGGAGAACCCCTTGTTGTTGACTCCATGACATTTTTTAGTGTTAATAGATTTTGAAACTATAAGGAGGGTCACCTATGTATGTTTGGGAGAAGAATTCCTATTCCTCTTCCACATGGATATTTCTCTAGAACCCCACCCATATATACTAAACCTGATACTTCAGCCACCTATGAGGTTAATATCGAACATGTCACCGAATTTGAAGATAGTGTTATTGAATTAAAAAATCCCAAATCATCTCCTAAGAATATTTTCATTGTCCCTCATCAAGAATTTATCACTTTTCAATGGTTCACTAGGTCATACATAAAGCAGATCAATCAATTACTTGTATATCCCTTACTACCTAGATGTTTTGCCCCTCGTAAAAGGGTTATACATACTAAGGAGTAAGTGTTGGTATATTTATAGAATATTTATTGTATTTTTCATTGCAAGAGATCCGAGAGTCCCTAGATCAATTTGAGTCTTCACCCCCGAGACACCTCATTCTCATCATCTTCCTACTACCCAAGGGTTTCCTCTCATAACAACATTATGCATCGTAACCAAGTACTAGTTTGGAGATCGTAGGGTGCCTTAAATATCATTGGTCAACTCCATAAATTACCCAAGAACCCTGAGGGCATACTCCCAAAGTTTGATCCTGACAAAGGATGCATTCCAAAGGACCACAATAAGAGTTTTACCTTGCTCTCAGATTAATGAATGTTGAGCATAGAGATGTAGTATGCAGATTATTCACTTATAATTTTGAAAATAAGGCATTCACAAGGTATTTTAGATTACCTCATGGATCAATTACAAAGGCTACGATGAATTTGAAAAGAGATTTTTGAGTAAATTTGGAGAAGAAAAAATTCCTGCTACCTTAATGAGAGAATTACTAGTTCTGAAAATGGATAAAAAATAAAAAATAAAAGATTCTAATCAATTTTTTACAAATTTGTTGAATAGGTTTCCAACCAATATACAACCCGCTAACGAAGTTACCATGGAGTTTTAAATTTCAGCACTTCACCCCCTAGTATCCATGATTATCAAAAGAACTGGAAGAGCCACCTTGGTAGAAAATTTTGAGGAAGATAAAAAGGTAGAACTTGAAATGTCTAGTATCATTAAACATTTAGGTGAAAGTGAACAGAAACCAACATCATCTAAAAAAACTATGTTATTGACTAAGACAACTGAAAAAGATCGTGTTGATCTAAGAAGTGTGGTTACACTAGTCAAGAAGTTATGTAATGAAGTAGTTTATCTAAACAAGAATTAAGCGTCTTCCGACATGAAATATTGTTTACCCTTTTTTAAGAAGGAAATACACTAAAAATCGTAGATAATGAGTCATATACATTCAATTTAAATGATGTAGGTATGGATCACTTATGTACATATCATCAATAAAATCATTTAGAATATACTTGTCCACAGTGGATAAATTCAATGACATTAGTAATCAACCAACTATTGGACAATAAATTACTTGATGAGGAAGAAGAAAAGGAATTTGAACAACAACAACAAAAAATGAATATGAAAAGACTCAAAAGAAACCACCACTTTGTTGTGGGATTGGGATCCAATTTTGGAGGAATAAAGTCAGGACAATTTTGAAGCAGTCGAAATTCATAATGTGCAAACAACCCCTCAAAATTACACTCTTAGAAGTAATTCAATACCCAATAAGAAAGAAGGATATTTCCCTCCCTCTGAGGCTACTACAAACACTAAGAAATATATTTCCTCTCAGGTAATTCAAATTAAAGTAGTCCCTGCAAAAACAAATCCAAACAACAATCAACCTCAGAAGACAACGAAGGGTGCTCCAGCTCATAAGGCTAGCACTGCACCTCATGTTATTGAATAGTTTAAGAAAAGCAGAGCCAATATTTCACTTTTCAATTGTGCAATATACCCCAAAAGAGGAAATTATTGATGAGGATTTTTGGATGACTTTTAATTTGCATCCCACCAAAACTAAGAGTAAATGGGGTAAATATGTTTATTCTAAGCAAGATAAATAAATCAATGAGTCCAATATCGCGGATAAATCTAAATCCCATATACCACATTTTATTTTTACCTTTGAAATATATAACAACAATGTGCACAATTGTTTGGTTGACTCTGGGGCTTCTTCTAACGTAACGACTTACTCAATGTGAAAAAATATTAATGGAAAACCAAACCATTTCCCTTCTCAGATTATACAACTCACCAGATATGATGTCAAAGTAATTAATGAATTGAAAAATGTTCTGATTAGATTGGCAACATATCCTAGGATTTGGTAGTTTATTAACATTGTAGTAGTAGACATCCCTTAGGCATATGGGTTGTTGCTCAGTAGAGATTGTGTTAGAATTTTGAATTACAAGCAATTAAGTTATAATTTAATTCATTTAACATGTCACATAATAATAATTGCATGCATAAGGATCATTGAAAGAAAAACATTCAACAGTAGACACATATTTATCATTGGAAACCCCTCTCATGGGAAAATCCCAGCAGAACTTCTCAGTATAGATTCGTCAACCAAGTACAATGTCATAGTGTTAACAAGAATATTCTAGTCAAACCCTAAAACAATATATAGATGTATTCCAAGTCTTCTACAACCCAAAATAGTCTTCTTCTTAGCTGGAGCGAACCTCTTCCTTGAACTTGTTTGTTGTGAGTGTGTCTAAAATGAGGAGGGTGACCCTTCTATTTATACTTATTTTCTGGGTGACTTTTCCTTATGGGTCCGACTTGTCTTTTTGTGAGGATAAAATAAAATATCATCTTGTTTCTTGAAATAACATTACAAATACAATATAACATTGTTCTTTTTAGGGTTTTACATGACAAATGCAATAAGAATATCTTCTGAAGTTGTATCGTAATTCAACACTCCCTCTTAGCAAGGAAGGTATTATTTTGACATAATATTCAACACTACTTCTGTTATCTTGTACTTGACCATTTACTTGTGTAATTTCACCTAAAATAAACCCCAAAAAAACTTTTCTAAAGGGTCAACATACAATCAATTTACTCATGATTGTGTCATGTATTTATAGCACAGTTTGGTTGACTTGTCTATATTCTTGGTTGGTTGTTTTCTTTTCATACGATTGTATCACCATTTTGTTTAATGGCCTATAACGCATATGCATACCCTTGTGGATCACCTTTGGCCACTAGTTGTTTGGTGTTGTTCCATTCCATATATAATATTACTGATAAATTTATATATACTGATGTGTCTATTATGACTTTATACTTTTGCATTTATATTTCTTTTAAAGACATGAGAATCACGTCGACTCCACAATGATTTAATCTAGGATTTTGTTCTTACATGATTTGGCTTTTGCCATGTTTGGAACTTGGCCCATCAATGGCCTTGGCTTACTTAGCAAACTAACTCTTTATTTCATTCCACTTTTGCAAGTGTGCAATCTTCCATACTAGTGTGGAGGTTATAAACTTTATGTTATTAACCTCATACTTCTCATTGTTGAAGTGGTGATTACATATCATTAACACTGCCCATTATAACACATTGTGGAACAATCTTTGTAAAAATGTTTATGCTAAAAGAGCGAGTTAAAAGGTTGACTACATAGTTTGGGATGGGAATTGCCCATTCTGCCTAGCGCAATGCATTTACATTAAATCACATGTTTAATGGATTAAACCCATACCAAAGCACATAGCTTGGGTAGTTGGATTTATTAAACCCATGTGCCTAGCAAGTGCTTGGGGCATCCAACGAAGCCCACATTGAATTGATGCATTAAACCATTGTACTAATTGTGTGGGGGGGAATCAACCTTGGGTTTGATGTGTTTGATGGCTGAGTTTTACAGGAATCTGAATGATTAAAGGTTGAATTATTTTCTTCATAAGATGACTGTAGTATTTATTTATTCCTTAGAATATTATATATCTGCTTACCAGAATTAACCCTAGGTTGTTGGTTTATCTTCCACGATTTTATTCTCTATGTATTAAGAATTTATCTTAAATTATAAGCTTGGAATTTATAAACTCTTAGTATTATTTTGGCAGTAAGCTAAACTCTATACTATTTGCACTTAAAATTCGGCAAGTTTTCTGGTCAAAATCCGATAGAAATTGTTCAAAGGGTTGTTTTCAGTGATTGGAATTGCATAATGTGGGTTCCCCAAGGGTAATCGAGGGTCCTAAATCCATTTATGCAATAAAAATTGCAATTTTAACACTGTAAATCTCATTTTCAACAACAAATCATGTTGCCGAATTTTTCGACCAAACTTACCTAAAAAGATGCAAATGGTCTAGAGATTAGCCAACTCCATTATTTTGTCCATAAGAAGGAAAATATTTTAACAAGTTGTGGTTTAACCCACGACTTGGAAGTAATATTATTTTGTCCATAAGAAGGAAAATCTCTTAACGAGTTGTGGGTTAACCCGCGACGTGGAAGTAAGATGTTTGGGATAAAAATCGTAGCAGGGATCCAAATCATCGCACTCACAACCCGTTCATTGACCTTAGAATGCCCTCCTTCCTTACCACTTTGATGGTATGGAATTTTGACACCGACTTGGTGATTGGATATAGTTTTTAATTGTTAGCTTAAATAATTTATGGTAAGGATTTTTTTACTTTTCTAATTAATTGGTTATGTGTGCACAAGTCTGATATTTAATGATTAATGGTATTTGATAATAACTCTATCTTATAGTTTATGTTTCACGTTTGGGTTCTAGTAACACACACACGTGTGAATGTGAATGGCCTTATGAGTGGATTTTACAGGAATAAAGTGGGAATCTTTTGATAACTTATCCATTACCATCACGATAGAGTCATTTTGCTTCTTGATCTTAGGAAACCCAGTGATAAAATCCATATTTATCACCTCCCATTTCCATTCCAGAATGGACAATGGCTGGAGTAAACTAGCTAAACATTGATGTTCAACTTTAACCAATGGACATTCATAACATTTAGCTATAAATATGCTACATCAGAGTTTAATTTTAGCCAAAAAATACTATTTCTTTACAGCTCATAACATCTTTTGGTACCTAGGATGTCCTAAGTAAGGTTGTTTATGAAATTCAATCTATAATTCATACCTGATATTTTCTATTCCAGGTACATATAATCTGTTTTTAGACCATAACATACGTGTTTCATCAATTTTGTACACCTTCTGTTGTTTTCCCAACTTGTATACTTGCATTTTCGAAGAGATTTATGCATAAAATTGGACTATTTTGCTTTTTGTCCTAATTTTTTCATGTAGATCAAAACTGGTTTGACTCACTATTAACTCGTACAGCAGATGAATTCTACAACTTAAAACATCATCAACGTTTTTTTCTTTTCCTTTTATGTGTTTAACCTCAAAATTATATTCACTTAGGAAAGCTAACTGTTAGAGTTTGCACTTTAATTCAAGTGTGTTAGATATTTAATCTAATGCACTAGGATCACTGAAATATATACAAGCACAACACAAAAGAAAGACACAATTAATTTTATCCGAGGAAACCACAAGGGAGTAAACCCAACAACTTCTTCTGTATAGATTCGTCACTTAGTATAGTGTCAGACAAATATGGAAAAAAAAACCAAAGATAAGATGTCTTCTACAACTTCTTCTTCTTCCCCATAAAACTTGTCTTTCTCTCACTTGGAGCAAACTTGCTTGTGATTGTTGTGTGTACAAAGGAGGGAGAGTGCCTCCCTATTTATATTCTTCAGTTGGGTGACCTTTTGACCCAACAAGGCCGACTTATGGACATTATTGGGCCGACTTCTCCTTGGAAGACCCAAAAATATATTTTATACTTATTCTCTTGGGGACTATTTTCCTTACTTACAATGGAGGTCTTACCTCGACTATTACATGACCAATTACATTAATGACATCTCTGATCAAAGGGAAAACATCCCCAAAAGGAGGTACAATAAAAATACAGTAAAGTATATAATAATAATACAAATAATACAATGAAGAATATCTTCCGAAGTTACATTATCAACAACACTCCCTCTTAACAAGGAATGTATTCTTCTAACTTGGTCATCATCGCAACTAGACACAATCCCTAGACATCATCACTGTTGCAGCCTCTCACATCTCGTCAACCATTGACTAGTGACAACTCTCGAATCTATGTGTCCTCAGAAGTTCTACAAAGCCAAACCTTTTTCATGTTGGATATAAGCCTAGATCCCATTTAGGGATTCATCGACTACATAGGCAACCCTTTTTTATGTTGGATGTAGGTCACCATATCCATACAGTGCCAGCCATTTTTCATGTTGGATGTACCTAGTACTGTGCCAACCCTTTTTCATGTTGGATGTACTTTGTAGAGTGCGAGTCGATTTTCATGTTGGATGTACATATCTACAATGCCATTCCTTTTTCATATCGGATTCCTACCTCTGCAGTGCCACTCCTTTTTCATACGGGATGCATATCTCTGCAGTGCTAGTCCTTTTTCATACTAGATGCAGGCCTAGATCCTTCTAGGAATTCATCAGCTATAGTGCCAGTCCTTTTTCATACTAGATGTAGGCCTATATACTTCTAGAACTTCATCATCTAGAGAGCCATTCCTTTTTCATACTATATGTAGACTTGTATCCTTCTAGGACTTCATCATCTATAGATCCAGTCATTTTTCATACTGGATGTAGGCCTAGATCCTTCTTGAACTTCATCATCTATAAATCCAGACATTTTTCATACTATATGTACGGAACCACTGGGACTCATCACTCCCTCTTGTGATGGACACTGATCTACTCAACTCCAATCTTGTCCCTGAAGTACTCAAACTTCACTCTTTACAGAGGCTTGGTCAAAACATTAGCTATTGGCTCGTCTATCACAACATACTAGAGCTTCATTTCTCCTCTCTACACTATATCTTGGATATAATGATACTTGATATCAATATGCTTTGACTTGTCATGGAACACTAGGTTCTTAGACGAATTCACACAACTCTGGTTGTCACAGAAGATAGAAGTCGCCTATAACTCAAAATCAAACAAATATGGCAGTAGCTTCCATAGCCATATTGCCTCACAACTAGCCGAATAGGCTGCAATGTATTCTTCCTTAGCTGTACTCAGTGCCACATGCGATTGCTTTCTGCTAACCAAGAGATCATGTTGGATCCCAAACTGAAGCAACATCCTGAAGTGATTTTCCTATCTATGGAAATGTCTGCCCAATCTAAATCAACATAACCATGTAGGTTAATATTCTGATATGTCACATACTTGATCCCATACTCAATTGTACCCTTTAGGTACCTCAATAAATGCTTTACAGCAACCAAGTGAACATGTATTGGGTTTGTCAGAAACCGGCTCAGTGTGTTCATAGCAAATCATATGTATGGCCTCATGTTTGTCAAGTACATTAACGAACCAATCATCTGTCTAAACATTGTGGCATCAACTATCTCTGAAGAATCATCATATAGTAACTTTAAAATTGATGCCATGGGTGTGGCAATGTACTTGCAATCCATCATTTTGAACCTCTTCAGAATATATGTTGCATACTTTCCTTGACCAAGGAATATCCCATCTAAACTTTGCCACACCTCTAGTCCTAAGAAGTAGTGCATCATCCCTCGGTCCTTCATCTCAAATTTTGCGGCAAGCCTCCTCTTTGTATCTGCAATGATATCATCATAACCTATTAAGAATAGGTAATCTATGTATAGTAGGAGTATCATTAGTATTCCTTCCTAAACCTTGAAGTAGAGGTTGTAATCTACTTTACTCTTGGTAAATCCTAAGCTCATCAAAAAATTATCCATCCTGCCATACCATGTCCTGAGTGCTTGCTTCAAATGATACAATGACTTCTTTAACTTGCACACATGATTCTATATTTCATGTGTCTCAAATCCCAATGGCTACTCCACGTACATTATCTCTTCAACTAGACCATTCAAGAAAGTTATCTTGACGTCCATCTGGTGTATCTTCCACTTCATTACTACAACTAAGGAAAGTACAGATTTGATTGGAAGTGTATCTAGCTATAGGTACAAATGTCTCCTCACATTCTATGCCTTCTTTTTTGGAGAAGCCATGTGCTACAAACCTTTCCTTGTATTTCTTGATGCTTTCGTCTGTTGTATGCTTGATCTTGTAGATCCATTTGGAAGAATATGGACTTCCCTTCTAGTCTCAGGACCACTTCCCATAAATCATTCTTCATGATTGACTAATACTCTTCAATCATGGAATCCTTCCATGCTTTCTTTTCCACTGCCTCCTCGTGGTTGGAAGGTTATTCATTAATGATGTCACATAATAATGCCACGTAACTGGAGTGTGTGCGAGTTCAATTTTTTTCTCTTGAAGTCTCATCCGGAGCACCATACCTCTCTATATCTTGGATTGCTCCACGTTCCCATTGTAATACACCAATATTTAATAATTTATTATTAAATTCTACTAGAATATTTTAGTTTATTATTTTAAATCTTTTTGACAAAATGTCAAAAATAAAACAAATGTAATGGATTATTCTTTTATTAATAAAAGATACTGAAGGAGAGATAAATGAAATAGTTGTTGAAGAGTGTTTGTTGACCCACAAGAGGAAAATACAAGTGGTTTTAGCTGCTGACTGAGAACTCAAGGTGTGGGAGGCATCTTCCCCAAAATTAGGTCACAACTCTTTGTTGAGTGCTAAAGATTAGGAGTCTCATAAATGACCAAGTCCTAGGAAAAATACTATATAATAGTATGTCCATTAGCAAGTAGGAGGCTAGCATTGGACGGGCATTGAGTATGATAATGCAAGAGATGGCACATTGAGTGTATTTTTCTCTTGTGTTTCAGCGAACAGGCTCGAGGTTTCTAGAGCAAGTGATTTGGCTGCTATAGGAGTTGGTTGGGAGGAACGGCTATTCTATTTTTTTTCCCAACAGTGGTTCCAGGTTCTTATTTTGTTTCTTATTATTAAATCTAGTTACAATATGATGCTTATCTTAACTTTGAATTGTAGTTATATTCTTTAGGCATAAATGTTTTATGCATCTATATAGGACAAATATCTATTATGTGTATTAATAGAATGTAGATTTGTTATAGTTGAGTACTCCTTCCTATTATGTTATCAAATCTAGATCTTTGTTTCTGTATTTTATTCATTCTTGTAAAATGCTAGATTTAATTATTAATGCATCTCATATCGGGCATCCATACCCGAATCAAATATTGCTAGTAATGTGTACTGTTATAATAATTAGTATTTTTTAGCACAACTACTTTAAATCTAGTTATTCTTGTTCTATTGTGGATTTGAATCTCAACGCTCGTTTCTTTTAATTGTTTAAATATCTGTAATTTATTTCCTGCTAAACTATTTCCCATAATGTATTTTATGATAGATATAGTTAACTTACGATTAAGGTAGATAGAGATAACATTCTTTAAATATTATAACAAAATTATATATAGAGCATAAAAACAAATAAGATCGAATGTTATAGTCAACTAATTCTCTGTGTAAAAAATTAATTGAAAATGTTGTAAACTGGATGGTTCCCCTATCGGGTTAAGAGTCGAAACCTTCTACAGAGATATTATTTTATTAAATAAACCTCATCTCATAAACCCTTGTACAAATCGAGACTGTTCAGATCGGGATCAATGGGATCTAAATAAATATCTAAGAATACTTTATTTATGAAAATCATCAAATTAGATATGCAAACAATTCACGAATTACAACATAACTAACTGTCAATTAAAGAATCGTAAATACCATATGTATATATATATATATATATATATATATATATATATATATATTATACGATATGCAAAGAAAAATCATCAAAATACGTACATATACAAATAGTGGATTATACCAGTTATGATAATCATAACATATCCAACTAATCAATTAAGGATTCACAAATATATTATCTAATATTACACTAATAGTCAACAACCATTATAACCAATGCTACAGTTTTTAAATCAAAACACCCAACTATTCACAACAACGAATCTTTCCATTTCTGAGTATGGCAGTAAGCCCATCGAAGGATGGCAACCTTTGCATAAGCAGTAAATCATCACAAGAATATTTTTAGTTAACAACTCTACATACAGCACGTGAATCCAATCAACTCTTTTACATGAAAATAAGCCCATCATAGATGGCAGTCGAATATTATAAGTATAGTATCCATATCTAGAAAGAATTTAAAACCAACTGCGTGCATTACATTCTACAACCACATTGTAAATCTATGACATATAAATCAAGAACACTCCACAAAAATCGCAAAGACCCTATGGGTCGTATTAAAAGTTAAATCTTAACAATGTCAAGTATTACAAAATGTTTTCTCAACCATGTGGTCGTAAGACCATTTTGATGGCACCCACATCAGGTTTAAACAAAACTCCATTAAAATTATTAAGTTACAGGTGGTGGTAAGTCCATCCACGATGGCTCCCAAAAAACCCTTTTAAATCTTAAGCATGCTACCACACACATAACCAACAAAAAAAACAAATGTTGGAACATAGAGGCCGAAATCCCTCTGTCAGTTAGGTTTAAAACCCTAAAGTTTTATTTTAAAAACACTATAACTTATCTTGATAAATTTTGAAGCATGAACCCTCTGCAAGATTCCAAGACACCACCAAGAGTTACCTACATAAGAAATACAAAGAACCATTAGTTAAGCAGTGGAATGCAACTTAAAAAAAACAAAATAACTGAGTAAGGGTTTTTCATTATTCATAGGTCACCTTTGTGTTCTAAGGCACAAGCCTGGGAGGAGTTGACCATGTCGCCTTCCTCGCCAGTGCTCTCCACCTACAAAACATTTTGCTTAAGTCAGATTTTTTTTATAAGAATGAAATAATGTAAACAAGAAGTTAAACTTCGAAGTTCCTTACCTGGTGGAGTTGCAGAGAGGGCCAGGGGTTGGCTCCCCCAGGACGCTCTTATCCCTCCCATTCTTGCACCCAAAAAAAACCACATCAGTTTTACAGCGAAATCACTTAAACTTGTTAAATAAAACATTGCAGAGTATTAACAATTGCTTACCTGTTAAAGAGCGGTTTTCATAGCTAGAGATGGAGCTGAGGTTTGTTGGAGGCACAAGCAGCATGCTACAAGCAACCGTTGGAGCCATGAAAACCACATGTACACCTTGGAAATCATCTAGGTAGAATGCCATTAAAACCACGGGCAAGTTTTCCCACCCAAACCCCTTTACAATTTCCATTAACAGAATAGAGCCTCGGCTCTCTTCTTTTACACACCAAACAACCAAATAATGAATAATTTGGACAAAACAATGACACATTAACCCTTGTCGTAACCTTAGCAATCATGTTGTACAGGTGGATGATAGAGAAGCACTCTCGAGCTAGTAGTAAAGGCCTCCCTGCGTTGTCAAATCGCATCCAGGGTAGCACATTAAAACCACAGGTCAATCAAAATACCAATTATTTATCGACATCATAACTCACAGCTAGAAACAATCATGGCATACAATCATTGTTTCAAGCCAAGGGTCGAACATTGGGTTAAACCCCATAAACATTAACTTATAACCATATAACATTATAACCAAAGAACCTTTGTATATTATTAACAAGTCAACTATGGCATAGAACCATAAACCAATGTTTAAACCATACAAAACATCCAAGCCTTACCATATTAACCCTTTCGCTTTAGGACCAATGTCCTCCCCATGTTACATGTTTTAACATTTGCGCATAGGAACTAATGTGGGACATGTTTTCCTTATAGCCCTTATTACATAATAAAATGTGGGATCAAAACTATAACATAGTCTCCCAGGCCTTGGGGCTAAGCAAGCTTCCTTGTAAATCAAGATAAGAAAAAAAGGAAGAGATAAAACATCACCTTTGGGTGTGGTTGGCCGTATGTTGTTAAAACTCTGTAAACACCCACAGTTGGTGAAACCTTCCATAAGAAGTATTAATTGTATAAGTAACTATACACTGCATAAACAAATAAACTCATGCCATAAGTAACTAATGCTTGCTAGGATTTTTAAGAGGATATTTTGGTTATATGTATGTATATATATAAAATTATGAATTTTGAGGTGTGTGACACCCATGATGGTCTTCTCTTGTATGAATTATTCTCACGAGGTGGGTCTATAGGTATCTGTGGTTCTATCAAGTCATGGTATTCATGGTCTTCTTGGATCACTTCTTCCATAACTATATCTCTGGTTTTGGGTTCTTCAGTTTCTTTCATGTGGAATTGTCTTGATTTATTGTAGGTTGAGTCTTCATCAAAAGTTACATATTAGTTGGTCTAGATCTTCTTGAATCTTTGAAAGTATATTATGTAAGCTTTTTATGTGTCACGGTATCCAACGAATATGCCATTCTTTCTTGAAGGGTCTAGCTCTATCCTCTTTTCTTTGGGAACATGTATGTACACAGGGCATCCAAATATTCCAAGGTAGCTGACTTCTGGTTTCTCTCCTAAGAAAGATTCTTTTGGAGTCTTGTCATCCAAAACACAGTGAGGATTTATGTTTTGTACATATACGGTTGTTCTCGTTTCTTCTACCCATATATGCATTGGAAGGTCTTGGCCATGAAGAATCGTTTGAAGATATAATCTATTGATGCACATCAGCATATTATCAAAAATCCGGTTGATTCAAGTGATGCTGGGAACAAAGACTTTAAGGTTGGTGATTTGGTTTTGAAGTGGGACAAACCACATGAGGATAAAGGGAAGCATACAAAGTTTCAATAATTGTGGTTAGGTCCTTATCTGGTTTCTGAGAAGCTTGGGCTTGGAAATTATAAACTTCAAACTTTGGAGGGAGAAATAGATCATGTTATTGTCAATGGACAAGTATTAAAATGATGTTTCACTTAGTTGAGCTTAAGGATTCATACTTTCATTATAAATAAAAAATTTCTTTCATTTCATTTTGTATATATTTTTTCTTAAATTTGTCTTCCTTCCTTTCCTTTCCAACCATTTTTTGTTCCCTTCAGAGTGGTACTAAAGATAACAATAAAAAGGCAACTCGGAGATTCTAGACTCTTCCCACAATAGGTTTTGGAATATAATTTCAATATAGCTCGAAGAAAAATACTTACTCTCATGTACGCATGGGGAATGTGGACTTAGCCTTGTGATTCACTAATAATATTTGGTTTCAAAATTGCAATTTCAAGCAGTATCATTGAAAGGATTTTACCTCCTCTACTATAAACCAAAGCATTACATCTAAGACATATTTTCAAGTTATTTGGAAGCATGTACGAATGTTCTAACCATGATAGAACACTCATTGAATAAGAAATTTAGTTTAAATGAAATCTCAAACAAAGTTTCTCATTTATTCTCTGGTGAGCTCCATCCACTCAACACACTTAAATGGCTATATCCTATGATGATTTCAAGAGGAAAACCCATGGGAAGAAATTAATACCTAACAATGCATCACAAATCAAAATGAATCTATATGCTATCCCATGCCTATAAGGGGCCCAACAAATCAACTCCCCCATCCAACCCCTACAAAGTAAAAAATTATCAAAATAGAACAATAATTGTGTATATGCGTTGTAAATGAAATGGTGGAATGGGACCATAGCATTCAGAAATAAATTGGGTTTAAGAGGAAACTATGTCAAGGCTATGGACACTTACAGGAAACAAATACATGCATTTAATGTAAGAGATAAAGACCAAACATTTGCCCTTGTATAATGTCATCTTGTTGCCCTGTGGTGTTATGAACCAAGCAAAGCATGTAAGAAGACAAGCTTGGAAAATGAACCTCATTTCCTAGGTCCAAGAGAATGGTTGTGAGATTTTATCTAGGGTTACCTATTGTTAATATCATCTTAAGGATGGGGAATCTTGTTGAAGTATACTCATGAATATAGTGAATTACTAAACTCACCTTGATGACTTATTTGTAACACTTAGATGTACAAAAGTCTCACTTGGTTAAACAAGGATAACTAGTAGATGAATGATATTGCAATTCATACTCTATAAGTTAACTTAAGGCTATCTTCGATGGATCCTCACAAATAGCTAGAGTGACTGTCAGGGTCAAGAATGCATATGTATGCTACTACTCATAGATTCTATATTGTACCAACATGTTACCAATTATTGCACTTGCAACCACCCTTACCCATTTTCTCCTAGTATAAAATGGTGAACCCTCCTATTTTATCATCACTTGGAACTCTAGCTTTTCTCCTTAATGAGTGAAATATTGATAAAAGGATTTGTCCCATGGTCATCAATGAGGTAAGAAACTAAGTTGGGAGTTTTAAGAATCAGTGGTCACCCTTAGCAACTTGAATTTAGAAGTTGCATATTTAAAATTATTTTTAAATTGCTAAGGAAAGGAGGCATCTTAGCACATAGTTAATCACTAAGGCATCGATACATAATGTGGATATCAGACAAGCCACAAATATGGCACATCTCTAACCATTAATCCTCTGATGTTTTGCTATCATACTCATTAGATAATTGAATAATTAGTCCACCGATAAGACACAAATGTATTGTCGTGCCAGGTCTATAAGATCCCCAGCGAATCCTTACACAATGCGGGGATGATAAGTAAAGCGTTGAAATATTGTTGCCATGATAACAAGGAAACTGTTGATGAAGCAAAAAGAAAATGGCGTAGTTTTAAGAATATAACAATTTATACATTGCATCATTAATGGTTAGGTCGTCGATGCGCTGACACATTTACGAATAAGAGAGTTGTCGATGAAGAGAAAGAAATAATGCCAAGTTATTGAGTTGGTCCCTTATATTTCCCTCCACCGTGTGCATTGTTAGTAGCCTATTTTTAGACCATCTCACATTCAAAAGTATTTTTACACACACTCTCGGTTTATGCCATCAGAACAATGCAAATGAGCTCTCTTGACAAATTTATTTGTTTTTTGTTTTTTGAACGTGATCATATATTTTGATTATGATATTAATGACTCCCAGGAAGAATACATGTCTTGCAGAAAAACTCACTCCAAACTAAAGCAGTCTAGAGCATATCCTCAAAAGAGGAAATGGGTGAAGAAAAGGAGGATTTGGCTCCAAATATACAATTTGATGATACAAACAATGACATGAAGACTAATTTGTATATCACTCAGGACAAATGTACCAAATATTCATCCATAAAGAATATCATGGATTGTCCAAAGGGTATAAATAGGAACTTACAATATATCAAAACATCAAGAGTTCTGTGTTAGGATTATTTAATCTTCTCTTGACCAAATATAGTCTAACTGATCGTCTTGCCTAACTTAGGAGTCATTTACTAGAGTTTGATGCCACCATGAATATTGGTGCCATTGGTGCCACCAGTGCCACCGATGCCACCGGTGCCATTGGTGCCACCGGTGCCACCGATGCCACCGGTGCCATTGGTGCCACTAGTGCCATTGGTTCCACTAGTGATAATCCCTACATTCTAGGAGCCACTCTGAGTGCCACCAGAAGCCTCTATCAATTGGTTGTGGTAGGTAGGAAGTTATGTTGAGTCGACCTTCAGTTACAATCAGTATGATCACTCTCAGTTAGTCTAGCGCCATTTTTTCATGCATGCATGGGGAGTGGCACCTTTTTCCACCTACCCCAGTTGTTAATTGATTGTAAACTGATTTAGACATCACGAGTTAGACTAATTTCTCCCATGCAATAATTTAGACACACTAAGTTAGCCATTCAGTCAGGTTTAGTTGGTAGATTCAAATATTATCCACATGATTTGAATTCTTCTTATTATAACACCATTGTAATACTACTGGAATGAATGGATATTAATGTTGTAATTAACTGATCAATATTATCATATTTTTCTAAAATTTGTCTTGTTTAGTGTACATTGTTCTTGATATTCCACTGCATAATTCTACTTCACAATTGCTCTCATTTTCCTGTAGATAAATGGTTCACAAATTTAACATGGTATCAAAGCCTTATTCAGGCTAGCAGTAAGTCTTGTTTGATCTCCATTATACACTAGAAGTAGCTCATTTTCCACATAACTCCTAAAATGATATCCTTTCTCCCTCTGGATTCTGTCCAAAGAAGTCCATCCATGTGTGAAAGACTCTAAGAAAGTGTACATGTTGAGGTGGAAAGGCTTTAAACTGACATGATTGTGAATTAAATTGGCTTTTGTAGTGTTAATTGCAGGTGCCTACGTAGCTTCTTGAGGAATTGAATGTTCAGCATACAGAAAGAGGGATTCTTCAGCTCTCATACCCTGAATCCTTACATCCTTCAACTACTCTGATTGGAGAGCAGATATGCAGGCATCCCTGTGCAAGGTTGGTTTGTATAGGATGACAATGGGCATAGAAACTAAGCCCCAACAATGTGTTGAGAAAAATAAATTTGAATCGGCTTGATGAGGCCTTCGGCTTCATGTGCACTCATATCTACAGGGATATTTTGTTCCACCTTGGGGGAATAAGGACTCCGAAGGAAGATTTGGATGAGCTTGAATCTTTATTTGGAAAACAAGATGAGCTTTGAGGGAATATTTTGGAGAATGAACTCATTTCTCTACATCCCAGTAGTTTTGAATCTATTCAGGAATTCTTCACAAAATACAAGTCACTAGTGCAAGAAATGTGGATTAGAGAGGAAAGATGAGGAGCTTGTATTGTCAGTACTGAGCAAGCTTGGCTCAGAGTACTCAGTATTTTTCTCTACATTCCATTATGGAATAGATTCCATCCCTAATTGCAAGATGCCTTCTCTAGATGCTTTGGTTTAGTCCTTAATACAACAGGAAGATAAATTGGTTCAAATGGGAGTGATTCAAACCTCCAAGAATCAAGCCCTCTTGATGACAGACTCAAACAATGTGAAATAAAGAGGGAAGCACAAAGGGAAGGAAACAAAAAAAACTGATTCGAATCTAAAGGAGAATCAGAAATATTTCGATGGAGCCCAGGTTCCAAGAAAAAGAATAAATTTGAGAAGACTAAGTGTCCATACTGTATGAGAGGATTTCATTCAGAGAGCCAATGCATGAAGAATACCATCAACTAGTTGACAACACTCCTTGAACAGAACAATATTTCCCTTCCACAAGGTGCAGAGATGTCTAAAGCTGGAGAGAAAATGAAGAATATGAGAGGTTACATGCTTTGAAAGAAGGCTTTACTCAGTCAAAGGCTTACTTGATAGATTCTGGAGCATCCAACCACATGGTTTCCCACAAAGAATCCTTCACTACTTTGTATCTTTCAAGAGTACCTAGCATTCAAATGGGGGATAATTCACAGATTTGAGCAGCAAGTAGAGTTTTTATTAAAATCCATCATGGTGAGTTCAAGAATGTACTCTATGTTCCCTCTCTCGCATCAAATTTGTTATTTGTTTATCATATGACACATACTGGCTCGCCAAAGAAAATTGTATTTGGTCCTTACTCGGTGGATACCTCAGATATCTCAACTGGGAATATTATAGCAAAGGGTGTTGCAAACCATGCCTCCAATGCATATGAATTCTCACATGTTCTACCATACTCGGCTCCAGCACAATCTCAGTAGCCATTCGAAAGGGAAGCTAAAAACTCTCTTTCATCTCCATTTGCAGATAATGATATGTTGTCTAAAATTTCAGTTTCAGAAGATGACGAACAAGATCAACATGATATTGATATTGATATTGTACCTCAAGATGATCTAGATCTAGATCCAGCTCCTATTCCAAATCAGAAGCCTAAATGGGCCCAAAAACTCATTGAAGCAACTGGGAATGGTGCTGGGAATCCATATGATAGAAGAAGAATGAGGTCCCGGTATCTGAATGAACATGTTGCAATCTACCGCACAACTTCACTACCTACATAGTGGTGCAACAAAATTTCATAGAGATGCTACTTGATGATAGCGAATGATCCACAATTTGGCCCACTGATGAACAAAATGGATCATTTCATTCCTCCTTCAGAAAGAAGAGACAAAAAAAACATTCAATAGATCGAAAGAAGATGGAAAGGTTCACATGCACAGTCCCAGGATGTTGATGCACAGAAGAACCATGATGTTGCATGGCTATGCCATAGAGTTGCAAATTACAGCAAAATTTTACAAGTTTTTACCCAAAGAGGAAAATTTCCTCTTAAGTATAGCTTGTTTTCCTGATTCACTTCTTATTTTGAGTGGGGGTTCGCATGAGGTTTTCCCCATTTCCCTTAGTTTATTAAGAAGCTTTTATTTCTTTTAGATTGTATGGGTGATTTTTGGCCTAGTTGTCAGGGCTCAAGTTGTCCAAGTTAGGAGTAAGGGGGGTTGTTAGGATTATTTAATCCTCCCTTGACCAAATATAGTCTAATTGATCATCTTGCCTAACTTAGGAGTCATTCACTAGAGTTTGGTGCCGCCATGAATATTGGTTCCATTGGGTCCACCAGTACGAATCCCTACATTCTAGGATCCACTCTGAGTGCCACCAACAACCTCCATCAGTTGGTCGTGGTAGCTAGGTAGTTATGTTGAGTCAACCTCCAGTTACAATTAGTTCTATCATTCTCAGTTATTCTAGCATCATTTTTTCATGCATGCATGGGGAGTCACGCCTTTTTCCACCTACCCCAGCTATTAACTGATTGTAAACTGATATAGACATCAGGAGTTAGACTAGTTGCTCCCATGCAGTGATTTAGACACACTGAGTTAGCCATCCAGTCAATTTTAGTTGGTAGATTCAAATCTTATCCACATGATTTGAATTCTTCTTACTGTAACACCATTGTAATACTGCTGGAACGAATGGAGATTAATATTGTAACTAACTTATCAATTCTTATAATATTTGTCTCAAATTTTTCTTATCCAGTGTACATTGTTCTTGAAATTCCACTACATAATTCTACTTCACAATTGCTCTCATTTGCATGTAGATCAATGGTTCACAAATTTAACAATCTGGTCTACACAAGGTAGCAGCAAGGTCTGGTTTCTTTCCCTATGCAGATGTAATAGACTAGTTGTTTTCCAAAACAAATGTTACCAATAGACTTATATGTAAAGATGTCAAAGAATAACCCATTACCTCTTTCCACCAGCATAAATGACTATCTATTAGAAGTTCTCAGTCTCATAGATAAGTCTTACCTCTAACTAGATAGCTACACTAAAAATCGATTATTTATCATTTTTGAAACAAATGTGGGCTAAGGATAAAATAATTCATCCAAGGGATGACATGGCATGTATTAGACCAAGTGTTTAAAATTTCCCTACTGGATTGTTATAGCGCTCACATGTAGCTTATATTGAGAGTACGATGCATCTCAATTCCAAGAAGGGTGACTACCTTTATTATACCACATCACCTTTCTAAGCACAAATTTTAACTAGGCATCCATTCTATTTGCAAGTCTATCAAATGTAGTTATGAAAGTGAATCTTAACTTAGAAGGGAAACAATCTAAATTCCGCATGTCGTCATACTTGTTCGATATAGTATGTGCTGCAAATAGTTTCCTTAATATGGGTTGGAGGTGCGTTCCCTCAAAACCTCTAGTTCATGTTTATTGTCTGTTGGAATTATGATAGGTATTGCAATCATTGATGGTATTGTTTTCATTGATGGAAAAACATAGAATATGATCCAGATAAGGAGAGGACTCAGATGAATAAGCAAAAGACTCAGAAGAATCGACAGTTTGTACAGAGATCCAATGGTCAGGAGTAAACACGCAAAGTTTGAAAGAAAATCTCATGAACAGATCCGACGGTCAGGAGTGAACCCACAAAGAAATCAACGGTTCATAAGAAAAGCGGAAGGCAGAAAGAGGAAGGAATAATGCGGAAGATGAGAAATCAAAGTCTAAAATAATATGGGTTTCTGCAACCCGGAGTCTACCAGCGGAATGCGGAGGATGAGAAATCAAAGTCTAAAATAATATGGGTTTCTGTAAACTGGTGTCCACCAGTAGAATGCGGAAGGAGGAAACTGGAAGGCAGAAATTGGAAGGGGAAATGAAGAATATGAGAAATCAAAGTCTAAAATAATATGGGTTTTCGCAACCCGATGTCCGCCAGCGAAATGTGGAAGGCAGAAATCAAAAGGCGAAAATCAGATGTCAGGCTCCTCTTTTATGCAGTCTCTACATCGTCTGTAACACAATTTAGTCGGTTCTAAATTTAGAAGAACCGCTAAATCTAACCTACTCGGCCAATGTCCCAGGCAACTCTCAACAAAGAGCATACTCCAATTCTGTGGTGAACTGGATTTCACAGTAATTTCACATCCAGCCTCTGTGTTTATACTCCGGCTATTTCAACAAGTGAAATCATCCTCTGGCGTTGGATCTCTGCCAACTTTGATCAATGACAGACTCCAAATAGAAAAAAACTAAATTGCATTAAAATTTCACTCCCATCTTCATCGTTATCTCACCTGCTAGTTGAATCAACGAAATAGCTAAGGACCGTCAAATCTAGATCGAAGGTGGAACTCAAATATCACAAGTCGGATTTGATATAAATTTCATGCACATCAGGACTTTATTAATATGTGCTATCTCTCCTTGTGAAATAACTCACAACCGTTGATCTGTTTTGGTGATTAATCTCCTTCATCGATCTTGATCCTAATCCTAATGATTAGTTTCATATTTCGCAACTTGACTGTCCTTTTATCCTCCACGCTATTTCACCAGCGAAATTCATTATGGTCGTAGATCTCTGACACCTTCATATCTCTACCACACTATCTACAATCATGGGGACAATTTAAATTTGGCATTGTTGGGTTATCTCAAGCATCGAATGGTTTAGATCAGTTATGAAAATGAACAGTCAGGCATACGAACAGGTGAAGGGTTCAAATATTAATAAGTATAAGAGTATATGGGTGAAGAGAAGGGGGAGGTTTCTCTGCAGTCAAAGAGCTGGTGCATGGACAGTCATCAAAGTGGGGATTGAGGATGAAAGATGAATCTAAGTTATTTCAAGAATATCCAGAACAAAGACAATGAACATGTTGGTAGGGTGGTGCTAGGAAAAACATGTTGTCTTCTCTGTACAAGTTGGAGCCTACACAAGTGGAAGTTGGTGCTTCCATCCAGTAGTAGATGAAGAATGTTATTTTAGTGGGTGCTAGGAAAAAAATGAGGGTTCTTGCTCTCTACGAGAAATAATTTTTAAATAGACGCTGCAGCCTCATTTGAGTAGGTGCTCAAATAAAGATGAATATTTGTCTGTCTTTATCATGTGTGTGTGATTGATGATCATTATTCCTTCTGTTATACTTGATGCATTATCACAAGTGTAAATCTATAATCATCAATAATGGTTTAAATATTGAAAATGGTTTAGGCTTTAGAAATAACTGATTCACCCCCCCCTCCTCTCAGCTATTTGAATAATTTCAACAATTGGTATTAGAGCGGGTTCCTTTTATTTAAAGGTAGATCTGTAAGCTTAAACATGACAAGTTATGAAGGGACTTCATCCAATAAGGTTCCTCTGTTTGATGGAACAAATTTTTCCTTTTGGAAGGTTAGAATGAGAACCTATATAATGTCCTTAGGTGTTGATGTTTGGGATGTGGTAGACACTAGCTATGTAAATCCATTTGTGCTAGCCTCCAAAGATAATAAGTTGGAATTTATTTTTAATGCAAAAGCAATGAACGCTATCCTGAGTGGTCTTGTAGAGGATTAGTTTGTTAAGGTGATGCATCTTGAATCTGCAAAAGAGATGTGGGATAAACTTGTAAGAAGTTATGAAGGAAATAAAAAGTAAAGGACTCCAAACTAAAGACATATAGACTAAAATTTGAATAGCTAAAGATGAATGAGGATGAGAATGTCCGTAAATATTTCTTAAGAATAGAAGAGAATGTGAATGCTATGAAGGATCTTGGTGAAAAGATTGATGAAGCATCCTTAGTTCAGAAAATTTTAAGATCTTTACCTGAAATATTTAATACCAAAGTTTATGCAATAGAAGAATTGAGTGATCTTAAAACTATGCCAATTGGCCAACTCCTAGGTACTGTGATAGCCTATGAAATGAGGATTTGTAAAGATAAATCCACCACTAGAGAAGCATCCTTTAAAGCAGATAAGAACATTGATTCTGAAATGGATGTGATTGGGGAAAAATTTGTGAGGCTGAAGAAAGGATCAGCTAAATACAAAGGAAAGATGCCCTTTACATTTTTTAACTATGGTAAAATAGGCCATTTTTCATCTAAATGTCCACATAGGAAAAAGAGGCAGAATCCTGATGATGAAGAAAACTATACAGTCAATAAATACAATAAAGAGGCTAAATATAAAAAGAAAAGCTTGTGTGTAAATGATGTTGATTCTTCAAAAAAAACAGACAACGATTCATCTTGTGAAGATGAATTGAATAACTTTATGCCTATGGCCATAGAATATTTTGGAAATGAATATACAGGAAGTGACCTGATTGATAAATAAGTTATGGTTGATATGGAAGATGAACTAATAAGTACTTTGGAGGATATTGACGGACTCAAACTAAAGAAGAGGAACCAAAAACAATTATTGATGCAGTATGAAAAGAATGGTAAAGAACCAAGTGAAGATATTGACCTGTTAAAATTAGAATTAGAAGAGGCAAAGAAAATAGAATATATTCTAAAACAACAATTAACCGAAGGGAAAAGAGATGTGAAGCTTTGGAAGAAGAAGTAGTGACAACTAGGAAAGAATTGGAGAAATTTCAAGCTCTGTATCACCAAAATCTGTCAAGTATTAAAGCTTTAGAAGAACTGAACAACATTTTGAGTAAGAAAAGGTCCTCATGGTTAAAAACATGTCTTGGCTATGAAAAAGGTTCAAGTAGGAAATAGTCAGAATGTGAACATACTGTGCAAACAAAAGGAAATGAAGCAAACGCCAAATCAGAAATTCAGATCAGATTTATCAACCAAGGATTGCTCAGAAACAAAGTCAACAAAAGGGAAGACAAGCAAGATTCAGGTACCAAAGTTTTTTCCATGGTTAATGTTATTATTGTTCTAATTTTGGCCACAAAGCCGCAAACTATGCATTTAATTTTAGAAATATGCAATAAAAGAACAGTCAATTGCTGCGACATAGAACAAGATAGTCAGCAAGTAAACAAGAACAACATACAACTCAATTCACAACTAAAGGAATAACCCATGATAGATATAACAACTCTTTTGACCTACTGTAAAATGAGCCAGAATGTTATGTTTGTCATAATTTTGGACACAAGGCTTCAAACTGTCATCTGAAAGACTACAAAATAGACCCAAGAGTGAATTACTCTATTTAAAGTGTTAAATTTTGAAAGAATAAAGAAAATAACAAATGTGGCTTAGTGATTTATGTTCAAAGGAAAAAAGGCCCTTGGTATATTGATAGTGGATGTTCCAAACACATGTCTGGCGATAAAAGTAAGTTTATGTCTCTAAGTGAAAATAAATCAGAAAATGTAACTTTTGGAAATGATGCTCCATGGAAAATCAAAGGAAAAGGAATGGTAAAGTTGAGTAATGGCAAAGTGAAAGCCCAATATGTGTTGTTTGTATATGGAGTAAAACATAATATTCCTAGTGTCAATCAAGTTTGTGACAGAGGATGTGAAGTTGTTTTCACTTCTAAAGATTGCCAAATAAAATCTGTACACTTGGGAGAATTGTTTGCAAAAGGCATAAGAACATAAAACAATGTCTATGTCTTGAAAGAAGGAAAAGAAGAATGTCATCTAAGAATGTATGATGAAAGCTAGCTTTGGCATAAGAGACTTGGAAATTTAAACTTTGATCATATAATCAAGTTTGTGAACAATGGGGTAGTAAAATATCTTCCAAAAATATCAAATCCATATGACTCTATTTGTACACCTTGCCAAATGGGAAAATTGACTCACACATAGTTTAAATCCAAGAACTTCACATCAACAGACAAACCACTTCAGTTAGTCCATATGGATTTGAGTGGACCATGAAGAAAGGAAGGCATAAGAAGAGAAAGATATTTTATGTTGGTCATTGATGATTATTCTAGACTCACATGGGTTGCTTTTCTTAAAGAAAAATATGAAGCATTTGAAAAGTTCAAAATTTTCAAGGCTCTGACTGAGAATCCAATAGGAAAGAGACTGAAGGAAATAATATCTGATAGAGGAGGAGAGTTCAGTTTAGGAGATTTCATATAGTTTTGTGATAAACATGGAATTAAAAGAGAATATACTATTCAAGGGACTCCACAACAGAATGGAGTTGTTGAGAGATAGAATAGGTCAGTACAACAGATGGCAAGATCAATGATGAATAAAAGGAATATCTCTCAGACATACTGGGTAGAGGAAATTCACACAGCTATCCATATTCTTAACAAAGCTCACTTAACGCCAAACAGTGATAAGACTCCTTATGAACTATGGTTTGGAAGACCTGCTTCTATCAAACATTTTAAAGTCTTTGGAAGTAAATGTTATATTAAAAATAATGATGAACATCTTGGAAAATATGATGACAGGGATAATGAAGGTATATTCTTAGGATATACAAACAGTAAAGGATACACTAGTTATAATATGAGGCTGCATAAATTGGTTGATTGTATGGACATTAAAATCGATGAAGGAATCCCTGTAAAAGATATTCAAATAAGAAGTGTTGAACCAAATACAGAAGATACAGTTGAATTTAAGGAAGAACATGTCCAAGAATCAGAAAAAGAAGATTTAGAGTTAGATGATTAAAGTGCAAACATTCAGGCAGATTTAAGACAGCAGACAGAAACAAAACCACCTTCTAGAATCGTTCAGAAGAATCATCCTGAAAATCAGATAATTGGTGACAAGAATAAAGGAGTTCATACAAGAAGAAAGTTTATTAAAGCTTCAGAACAATCTCATATTGCTTTCCTATCTACGATGGAACCTAAGAATTTTGAAGAAGCAAGTGAGGATGAAGATTGGATTAAATCCATGAATGAAGAGCTTGATCGGATTGAGAAGAAAATACTTGGGAGTTAGTTTCTAGAATTGCAGATAAAAATGTAATAGGCTCCAAGTGGGTGTCTAGAAACAAGATGAATGAACAAGGACAAATTGTGAGGAATAAATCCCGATTGGTCTGTAAGGGGTATGCACAAGTTGAGGGACAAGAGTTTTATGAAACTTTTGCACCATTGGAGAGATTGGAAGCTATCAGAATGTTTCTTTCTTATTCCATTCATAAGAACTTCAAAGTGTATCAAATGGATGTTAAGTAAGCTTTTCTCAATCGAGATCTGGAAGAAGAAGTCTATATAGAGCAACCTGAAGGGTTCCAACTGACAGACAATCCTGAAAATGTATGCAAACTAAAGAAGGATCTATATGGATTAAAACAAACACCAAGAGCCTAGTATTATAGAATGGATAAATATCTACAGGACAAAGGATTCAAGAAAGGTACCGTTGACAGTAACTTGTATATCAAATCTGAAGGTGATAATCTATTAGTTGTTTTGGTGTATGTGGATGACATTATTTTTGGATGCACTGATTCTTTTGTTCAGTGGTTTGTTGATTCCATGCAATCTAAGTTTGAGATGTCAATGATAGGATAATTGTCATTCTTTCTTGGTCTTCGTATTATTCAAATTTATGAAGGTTTATTTCTCTCCCAACAGAAGTATTTGAAGGAGATGTTGGATAGATTTCAATTGGAATATTCGTCATCTGTCAGTACACCTATGGTTGTTGGTTGTAAAATTAGCAAGGATGATCTCTCAAATGATGTTGATCAAAGAACATATCGTTCAATGATAGGAAGTCTCTTATACATCATAGCATCTCGTCCTGATATAATGCAAGCTGTTGGAATGGTAGGAAGATTTCAGTCTGCTCCTAAGCAAATTCATTTGGTGGCTATTAAGAGGATATTTAAATATTTGAAGGGCACAATGACTTATGATCTCTAGTATCCTAGAAATCAAAATCTTCAGTTAATTGCATATTCTAATGCTAATTGGGCAAATTTTTTGGATGAAAGAAAGAGCACAAGTGGAGGTGCATTCTGCTTTTGTGATTCTTTAGTTGCATGGCTGAGTAAGAAGAAAGGCTCAATATATTTATCCACTACAGAAGCTTAATACATTGCTGCTACCACATGTTGTACACAAATAATCTAGATGATCCAGACACTAGCAGAATTGGAGGTAAAATATATTGATCCCATTCCTCTCCATTGTCATAATACTAGCGCCATTAGTATGTCCAAAAATCTAGTCCTTCATTCCAATACTAAGCACATACCTATTAAGTATCACTTCTTAAGGGAGAAGGTTACAAACGGAGTGGTTCAATTGAATTGCAGTCCTTCTACATAACAGATTGTTGTTATCTTCACTAAACCCTTACCAAAGACACAGTATGAGTATTTACGCCAGAACCTGGGCATCATATCTTTTTCCAACTAACATGTCCACTTTGATAGGGGGAGTTGTGCTATAGAATATTATTTGACATTGATTTCAAAGGGGGAGAATTTGTTTTTTCTACAGATGATAAATAGTTGGTGATTACAAGAACAACATGCATCGAGAATTTGAAGGTTGCCATCAATGCCAAAGAGGGATATTGTTGGAATTATGATAGGTATTGCAATCATATGGAAACAGATCATATTGTGTTATGGTTTTCATTGATGGAAAAACATAGAATATGATCCAAATAAGAAGAGGACTCAGCCCAATAAGAAAAATAATCAAAAGACTCAACATTTTGTACAGAGATCTAACGGTCAGGAGTAAACCCGCAAAGTTTGAAAGAAAATATGATGAACAGATCCGACGATCAGGAGTGAACCCACAAAGAAATCAATGGTTCAGAAGAAAAGAGGAAGGCAGAATGCGGAAGATGAGAAAACAAATTCTAAAATAATATGGGTTTCCACAACCCTGAATCCGCCGGTGGAATGCGGAAGGCGGAATGTGGAAGATGAGAAATCAAATTCTAAAATAATATGGGTTTCTGCAACCCGGTTTCTGCCAGTGGAATGCGGAATATGAGAAATCAAAGTCTAAAATAATATGTGTTTCTGCAACCCGGTGTCATTCAGCGGAATGCAGAATGTGGAAGGTGTAAATCGAAAGGCAGAAATCATATGCCATGCTCCTCTTTTATGCAGTATCTACATCGACTATCACACAATTTAGTCGACTCTAAATTTAGCATAAACGCTAAATCTAACCAACCAGCCAATGTCTCAGGAAGCGCTCAACAAAGAGTGGACTCCAATTCTATGGTGAACTGGATTTCACAGTAATGTCATGTCCATCCTATGTGTTTATACGTCGACTATTTTAACAAGTGAAATCATCCTCGGGCGTTGGATCTTTTCCAAATTCGATCAACGACGGACTCCAAATAGAACAAAATTAAATTGCATTAAAATTTTGATCCCATCTCTATTGTTATCTCACCTGCTAGTTGAATATGTGGAACAGTTGAGGACCGTCAGATCTAGATCGACGTTGGACCTCAAATATCATAAGGTGGATTTGATATAAATTCCACGCACATCGGGATTTTATTGTTCTGTGTTAATTCTCCCTGTGAAATAACTCACATTCATTGATCTATTTTGGTGATTAATCTCCTTCATCGATCTTGATCCTAATCCCTACGATTAGTTTCAGATTTTACAACTCAACTGCCCTTTTATCCTCCATGCTCTTTCACCAACAAAATTCATTCTAGTCGTAGATCTTCGGCACCTTCAGATATCTACCACACGATCTACAATGATGGGGATGATTTAAATTTGACAATGTTGGGTTATCCCAGGCATCGAACGGTTTTGATCAGTTATGAAAATGGACAGTTAGGTATACGAATAGGTGAATGGCTCAAATATTGATAAGTATAAGAGGATGTAGGTGAAGAGAAGGGGGAGTTCTCTCTGCTGGAAGAGAGCTAGTGCATGGACCTTCGTCGAAGTGGGGATTATGGAATGAAATACGACTCTGAGTTATTTCAAGAATATCCAGAATAGCGAAAATGAGGGGAACAAAGATGCATAAGCAAATCCAGAAGTAGATCGGAACAGAGTGGATATGCATTGTTATATTTTCTTTTCTACATATTGTAATGAACATGTTTAAATATAAGGAACAAGGGTGGTAGGGTGGTGCTAGGAGAAACATGTTGTCTTCTATGTACGAGTTGGAGCATGTACAAGTGGATGTTGGTTCTTCCATCCAGTAGTAGCTGGTGAATGTTATTTTAGTCGGTGCCAGGAAAAACATGAGGGTTGGTGCTCTCCATAAGAAAGAATTTGTAAACAGAGGTTGTGTTGTCTCCTTTCACACACCTGGGTCACGTGGCAGAAATCTTCAAGCCACTCAGTGTGTCCTTGGGGGCAAGTCTCGATTCAAGGCTGTCACCTTGTTCTTGACTCCTCCGTTTAGGCTCAAGTCCTAACGAAGCCAAGGGGGGTAGACCCTATCAAGTTACTAAGGATGATTTCTTAGTGTGATGATGTTAAACTAAATCAGTTACTTAGGAGTTTGAATATTTTAACTATAGACAATTAAAGATGACGAGATGCGAAAATAAACACACGGAAGCACAAAGCTGATACACAATATATATATATGAAGAAAAAATGACCAGTGCCTTAAAATGGAGTCAAAAATATAATCAATATGCTTGCATGTGCTTGAAGTGAATGTTTTGCGATTGCATCTTGGTATGTTTTAAGTTAAAATTTAAGTATGAGTTGATTAAATTAGGCTAAGGGGGGACTCCAGATATACCCAAGAGTACTTGGAGTATGTCCAAAACTAAACCTTCACGGCTACCCGCAAGGAATATGTGGGCTGAAATGGAGTTTCTGGGGCTATTGTTCGTAACACACCCGTTAGGGTGTGACAGAGATCGGCGCCCCGAGGTCACTTTTCAGAAGTTCCTGCTTCCTTTGGGTATTTTGCCACCGTAGAGGTTTGATTGAGGTGTTGGAATTTCACCTGATGGTTTGTCAATTGGGGAGGGTGAGTCCTAATTATGCTAGTCACCCAAGTGCTTTTGATACAGCTTGAATTATCGAACAAACCGCAACCAAGTGCAGAGCATACGCACTGGAGTCTTGTTGATTTTAGTAAGTTTTAAACTGGATGTTCTTGTTTAAAAGAAAAGCCTCCAAGAACCTCTTTCAATCCAAGTGGATCTCAATCGGGGAATCGAGGAGGGGTAAATTTTATAGTTGCTTATAAACAAAATGTAGAAGAAATCAAAACGATACACAATTCAGATTTCTTAATTAATCCTACCACGAATCTCTTTCCCCTTTCGGGTCAATCGGGAAATCGTGGGGTAAGTATTACGATTACTTTGAAATGTGAGATATGGAGTATGGAATTAATAACAAGATCAAGTATACTACCCTGCAAATTAGATCAATTCTAGTAAAAATTAAATAAGCAGAAAACGACGAAAAGGGCACCGACGCGAATTCCCCCAGGGGGGGTGGGGAATGGGCTCGAAAGAGCCTATTCCAAAAATGATTTTACTACAGGGGTTACAATATCAAAGAACTGATAAATCAGAACTTTCTTGGTCCTTATACAGGATGAAACCAAGTTTTTACAATTTTGCAAAACAATTAAGTTTTTTTGGTGAAAAGGGAGACCCCTGGGGGGATTTGAACGCTCCTGAGACCACTTCAGACAACAGCTTCCCTTTATTTCTGTCAGACCTGATAAAGGACAGCGAGAAATTTAGAATAACATATTCCAAAAGGCACTTTAAGAGTACCTTTGGATCAGCCTACTTTATCTCAAAAATAATGCGGTTAAACTAGCTAAAACGGCAAAAAAGGAACCAAGGAAAGCAAGCTTTCCTTGGGATCTTGGCTTACTGTTTGTGCAGCCAATTAAATTGCACTGATATTTCAAAATATTAAACTTATCGAACAGCAAATGAAACTACCTTAACAGCAAGCTATGAATTTTCACTAAATTGCTTGCGAAAATAAGGTACTTTGAGCTAGATCTCTTGAAATTGAACTTTATGTGCAAAACAAAACTAAGATCTAGAATTTGGGAGGGATATTACTGATTATATCTATGTGTATTTTTCTTAGTGAGATAGATCAGAGTAATAAGAAACCTTTTAAGTAACCGATTTGAGGAAAATTTTAGATTTTAAAGGAGAGAAAGGGGAAGAAAGGTGCTTGTTGTTGAAGCAGATCTGCAGAGGAAACTTGTTAGTGGAATGCAGAGGGGCAATGTATTCACAAAAATTTGGATGTGTAGTGGATTCAAACTAGATCCACAGCTCGTCCAATCCTTAGATCCACAGCTTGTCCAATCCTTGCTACCTGAAAGCTAAACACACAATCCTGCACGAAACCTCATGAGATATGGATATATATATGAAAAAGAAACAAGGATTACATGCAAATAAAGTTATTAAACATGTATAATCAAGAGCTTCTAACATATATTCTATGAGATATAAGAAAAACAAGTAACCTTACTTTCCCAACTATACTCCTATTGATTCAGCTGAATCGTTCAAGCCAGACAGGGTTCAGATGTAGAAATTGAGAGAAAAGCCGGCAACATCAATAGCCGTAAGATAATGCTTAATCCACACATATGAGAGCATTACACCATTTAGCCTCCAAAGCTTCTTTATTTCAACAATCGAAAGATTACAACAGTATTACAATGGCAAGCCCTTCAGTCCAGCTCTCACTAGCTTCGAAGAGGGAGCCTCAAGCAGGATAGATACAATTTACAGGCCATCTAGCCCAGGGGGGCGCAATTCCTCATGGAATCAAGTGAAATCAACTGATGGAGAGTTCATCAATGCAGAACTGAGGCTGAACTGAGCCTACTTGTCAATCGGGGGCCTAATCTGGCTGACACATCAACCCATACATTGACACATCAGCCTAAAACTCATCCAGATGAGCCAAAACGTGTTGAGGAGAGAGGGAGGGTGAAATTCCCCATAAAGGATGCTCAAGATCAACTCTGGATCTGATTTGATCACCTCCTTCAGTCAAGGATTTGTCAGATCCAGTCAATCTGCTTCAGATCTGACTGATTTCAATCAAATCGGTTGAGAATCCACTGATTTATTGATTTTGTATTTGCTCCATTATTCATCAATTTATTAATTAAAATAATCAATAATTGATTTTTGGGGCTTTCTGACCTGAGTGATGGAAAATCACTCAAAACTAGGAAATAGTGGGTCCATGGGTTTACATGGTGCTCTTAGCTTGAAAATGAGCACCTACATGACTAAAACCGTTATTTGGCCCACTTTTATTACAAAATCAATTTTTCCAATTAAACTATTAAAAAATAGCCTAAGTTTTGGAAAAATTAAAATTTAATAAAAAACACTGGAAAAACTAAAAAATTGAAAAATTGAAAAACACCTAGGGGGACTTAGACATGTTCATATGACTCAAAAATTATGTCTATCATATTTATACATTGACACATAGACTCTAATAACCTCAATAGGCCTAAATGCCAAGCCGAACACCCCAACTTTGGAGGTATGGAGTGAAAAACTCAGAAATTATCAGTCGTTTGTTCAACAACCAATAATAACCAAGGGAAAAAACACCTTGGGCTGATCGGATTGACAAAAGAAGTCTAAGAGACCGAGTCTTTTATAGACACTATCATGCTAGAACATTTATTACAATTCCCCCATGGGGTATGAACATGTGATATAGTACAACAAGCACTTCCCAGAAGTACTTCCACAGGTCTTCTGAAGTCCGAACAAGTTATCCTTGTCCGGTTCACCAGGCTCACTTGATAAAAAACCACTAAGTACAACTTAGGTGGTAACAGGTTGTAGCCTCATTTGAGTAGGTGCTCAAATAAAGATGAATATTTTTTTGTCTCTATCATGTGTGTGTGATTGATGATCATTATTCCTTCAGTTATACTTGTTAAATTATCACAGCTATAAATATGTGATCAATAATAATGGTTTAAATATAGAAAATGGTTTAAGCTTTAGAAATAATTGATTCACCCCCCCTCCCTCTCAGTTATTTGAATAATTTCAACATTGTCAACTAGTGTGGGAACATAGATATGTAATCCATTACAAGAAAATATGTGAAAAAATTATCATGCCCTTGTACATTCTCATGCACAAGAAAGTACACAAGTGCTTGTTACAAAGGGTCTTTGAAGAAGTAAGAAAAATGGGAGGTTGGTTTCTAACAAAAGGAGGCACTTAACTATATATATATATATATATGTGATTGCAAGAACCATACATCTTTTCCAAGTACATCATGGATCAAGTAGTATTGCAGGAGATAGCTAGACAGTCCTTCATAAATGGGATTGGAGCTATATTGGATAAGTCCAAGAAAGATGCATCGACACCTTTGCCTTTAACTGTAAGATATGACAAGATGGATCGAGCTAAGGATGCATAAGATACAAATAAGAACTGTAGCTCTTTATATTTTGGTAAGGATAAGTATAGGAAAAATGATAGAAAAAAAATGTATTCAAATGTTGCTTGTCCATCGGATATAAATGGCCTTATATAGATTACTTTTCATAGAAGAGAAAGTATTCAAGAATTCCATGACACTTGAAGAATTGGAAAAAACACAAAAATAAAGGCAAAGGCACTACCTTAGGAATATTGGCTACTAAGGAATCAAGAAAGGAAGAACAAACAAAAGAAGAAGCTAAGAGAGAGCAAGATTGGAAAGTTGAAGAGGATCAAAAGAAGAAAGAAGACGAACAAAATAGAGTTGAAGCTCAATCAAAGGAGTAGAGGGAGTCCCAAAAAAATAAAGAACAAGATGAAGCTCAAAGGGAGATATAAGCAGAAGAAAAATAAGAAGAAGAAGCATGACAAGCAGAGGCTCGAAAGAAGAAGAAAGAAGAAGAAAAATGACAGGAGGAAGTTGAAGCCTAAACTAGTGAGGTGCAAGATATTGAAATGGAAACAATCGATACATGTACATTAAATACACTCACTCCCGAACACTTTCCATTGAATGAACTGGGACTGGGCTTATACACTCCCTAGAAAGAAGACTCTATCACTAAACTCGGATCTTTTGTTTTTTATGGGAAAAAAAAACAAATTGTCAAAAGAACCCATAAGAAATTAAAAGTATCATCCCAATCGAAAATGTAGGTCACATTATAAACACCTATATTCATGGGCATTGATCAAGAACCTACCTTTGTGGAATTAGTGAATTTCACGAGCATGATGGCCATTGAATTTAATGTACAAAATATTGGCAAATATTTGGACAAAGCACAGAATAAAATCAACCTCCTAGAAGACAAAATCCTAGAAGCATGAGGAGGATTTGTGACCCTTCACCATGAGTATGATGCATTACTAGTATAAAAGGAAGCACTAGCCATAGAAGTACAGATTCTATGGGGCGAGAAACAAATTTTAGGGGAATTTCATATGTAAACTGCTTCACTACAACAATATTTTTCCACATGCAAAATCATGTTAGGATAGGTACATGAACTGCATAGTTTAACAAGAAGTTTGAAAATTGTGGCAGAAAATATAGTGAAGCATAACAATATGATCAATAATGCCAAATTGAACCTAGATTGTTTAGTAGTATGGAAGCAGCAACGAACATAAACACCTTCAAATCTAGTTTCTAGTTGCAATGTATTTAACGAGATTATGGTGTCATTGTTAGTTGAAAGAAAGCTATATAATCCCTATATAAGGAAGTCATTATGGCATTGGATAGATGTGAACATATACACCAGGGGAATGTGAAACTAAAAGAGAGGTGCAAACTTCAATCACTATGTACAATTAACAACCCCATGCCACTAAACTAGAAAGGATAAAAAGCAACAAGCATGTAATTATAAAAAATATTGTATAGGTCACCTCCATGGCATTAAAGGATTATATTTCATCCCCCATGAGAAGTGCATGTGATAACCTCATGCAACACATATTTCAATAGAGCATTTCCCACACTCAATAAAGAAGTTATGGAACATGAAGCTTCATTAGAACTCTTAAGGCCCTGGTATCTTAATGTTATCACATATGATTTTGAATTGTGGGGTATTTTTATGAAGTCAAAAGGAGTTCTTTTTCCCTAATGATGATGTAATATTTTAGATTTTAATTCTTCTCTTTGTATGATTTTTTTAGAAAAACTCATGTAAGTCAAATTATCAAGAAGAATCCCAAAGGTCATAAACTGACTGGGGTGGGAGTTAAAGAGCCTCCCAACAGTTATTTTTTTGTATATTCTATAAAAGAAAAGGAGAAAAAAGTAGAAGGGGAATTTTTCCTACACATTGTTTGTAAAGAATTGTTTCTTACTTTATGGGAAGGAGAATACATTCGTTGGATTTTTGTTGGATTTATCTTATACTGAGAGGGGGGTGAATCAGTATAAAATGTAGATATCAAATTATTTTACAATTATTCAATTTTCACCACTTAAAACTTTTCAGCAGAAGCAAGCCCAATTTTGGACAAAAGCTCAAGAATAATTATATGTATATCTATAAATAAAATGAATTATTACATCAGTGGGAGTGTGTAATCTCCAAACATGAGCACTAAATCATTTCAAGTATCAACCTGATCCACAAGTAACAATCTGTTGGTTACATGCATCAACCTGCACTGACCTCGATCTTCCTGAGAACCAACTCGTGAACTTCAAGAACCAACCTGAATAAATGTTTGTCTTACTGCGCAACCTGCGACTAATAGGAACTAGGAACCAACCCATGGAAGACTGTAATATCCATTTGTTTCTTTAGCTTTGATTAAATGGAAGCACCCAATCTCAAACTATATCTACTAGCTCCAAGTTGAATGAGGCTCAATCCCCTTAAAGGTTTTACCAGCTACCACTGCAAGGAAGCACCCATTCCTTGAGTTTTACCAGCCACAACTGGAAGGAAGCACCCACTCCTTAAGTTTTACCAGCCACAACTCCCTCTTCCTTTCCCCGTCTTTCCTCACTGACAAGTTTTACCAAAACCTATTAGAAGGAATCTCCAACTCCTTTCTCATTTCCCCTTCCTGCCTCCATTGAATAGAAATAAGTGTGTATCAAAGAACTATAATATGCAAATTACCTTGTTTGAAAACTGCAACTACTATATATTTTTTTATGTGTCTTGACTCTAATTATATGCATCAAAACAACCAATTTCCCTATATATAATGTGCGATAATGAATGCAATATATTCAATCTTTATGTATCACTCAGTCTGCGAACACTGAGTTGTTTCCACAATCTGCGATATGGGTTTCTTTGTTTATCGGTGTTCTGAATTCAGTTAGCTCTATGGTTTGTTGTCTACATCATTCACTAGTTAAAAACTTTACACGTCCTGAATTTCTGGTATCCTAATATCTATCGTTGTTCTTGTTGATCTGCGAATTAGGCTCCACTAAATAAATATTATTTCTGCGATCAACGAGCCATTGATATCCCAAGAAAATCAAGCTTGCTTAAAACACATTATCTTCAGGTATTAATTCTTACAAGCTTACTTTAACACACCCATCTATTGTTTATTTATACTCTTCTTAACTCAAGAGATGTGTCCACTTGATGAAGGTCCTTTTACTTGAATAACGGCCTCACTTGTTTGCGTCTTGATTAGGTTGTTATCTACGTCGGCATGCCACTTATCGCAATTCAGTTTTGTGGGGTTTGGCTCACATATGCCATTTTTTTGTGGGACTTTTACACACAAGTTCGTATCTCATATTCTTCTTCATAAGTACCGTACCAAAGTGGTATTTGCACATATCTTCCATTTTTTATATTCTTCATTCAAGGTTGTTAAATGCACACATATGACTAATGCCATGGTGGGATCTTTTCTCTTACTAGACTTCCACATTCTTCCATATGTATTTCTTCAAACTGTATTTGTGTGAGGAAGTCTTCATGGTCTTTAATCATCTTTGATATCAATGATATCACATAGGTTCAACATTTTATCCTTTGACATACATTTTATCCTTTGACATCAATTTATCCTTTAACATCAATTTTATCCTTTGACGTCACTAACAACATATGTCTTTTGACATCAATGATAACACTTGGGTTTAACATTTGATCCTTTGACATCAATGACAATACATGTTCAACAATCTCCTTCTTTGGCATTGATGTCAACACAACCTTACCATAGGATCCCCCTGAAAATGAGCTCTTCTTATATGCGTAAAACGTTCCCCCTGTGATTATGCCTTTAATTATTTTCTATGTTCTTTTGCGTAGATCCATCTTCCAATTTATTTCATTTTCCCCTTTCGGTTTTTAGATTCTTTCATTCTCCCCCTTTGACATCAACGGAAAAGGGACTCTCTTCTTCACTAACTCCCCCTAACTTCATGTTCATTTCTTCTTGTTTGTATTGCTTCTGGTGTTCCATGTAGCAGATAATCCATCTCTGTGTTAGATACCATTTAGCCTTGTCACCGTTATTTTCACTTCCCGATATTGTTTGCTTCTTAATTGTTGTGTTCTACATGAGATCTAGTCTTGGATTTCGCACATGGAAAAAACAAATTTATGTCATTAAATCAACCTGTGGTCGGACATATTTCCACCTGTCAGCTTGTGTGATAAGACTGACGACTTGTGATAAAATGTCCACTGTTGTTTTCATACTGGGGCATTTATCCGACATCATTCCCTCCAAATCAATCCTATGAATTGGGTTTCCTTTTTTTCCATTTTTCCAATATTCATCAATTCATTCATTAAATTTTGATGTCTTCACAATCAATTTAGTTTGCACATCACATGAATCCATTAAACTCAGCATATCCACAATTAATTTTTTAAGTGCATGGAGAATCATCTTTCAATTCTATAAGTTGCTTCATATTATCTTCATTCATCGTCCTAGCTCATTCTCTATAGAACTTGTTTTGAGTCTTCAGTCACCATTATCATAGTTTTGAGTCACCGTGTCTTCTTTATTATAGAGATTCAATGAGTCTCTTGATAGTCTTCATTCGGTAGTTCAATCGCAGTAGGAAGACTTCAGAAGACTAAGGGTGGACATGAGAGTATGCCAGTCTCAATTCCAGGAGACTGAGTTCATGCATTGGTACCACCAGTCTTAGTTTAACCAGGACACTTCAGAAAAGTTAACTAATCTAACCAAGAGGGTTGATCTTCTTGAGTGGTGGCAGAAACAAACCTTCAAACTCCTGAACCAGATACACGTTGAACAATCCTCTATCAATCCATAAACTTCCACTCTGGAGATTTTTCCTTCAGTGCAATCACCAGAAATCATTGATCCAACTCCAATGGATATGTAACTGTGTCTTTCACGGCTTCCTAGTAGTCATGATGAGGACATATATCTCGAGATGCATCTATAAGTCTTCTTCAGCTTTCATCAGCTCACATTTTATGCATCAAGGGATTGACCTTGCTTCAATTTTGTTCGGTTTCGGTTCTGTTTTGTACACAATCTATGGCCTTATGTAATATGAGATTTGAAGCTCCAATTTTGTATAACAACTTCTGAATATAATAGAGAAGTTTATTTTTTACGCAATCCATGCGTATTTGAGCGATACTTACTTGTACATGTATATCTTTATTGTTTTATGTATGACTAGCCCACACTTTTGAGTGAAATAACAAGTGTACATCTCATTATATAAAATAACACACTTCAACTGAACTCTAACTATAACAATCTACTAACCCAGTCCTTGAATTCCTAATATATACCTGGTTGAATTCAAGGATCTTGTCTGACCCTTTCTTGGTTATCAAGGAGGGAAACAATTACTTGTTACTTGAACTACGCTAAATTTGCTTACTTCTTCTGCACAATCCTAAGGCTCTTTCTTTACCCATGCCTTCTTGTTCACAATCGGCCTTTGATTTTGTACTGGATGCTTCTCGACAAAATTATGCAAGACAAATTTTCTTGGTTATTTTTCTTCTATTGAACAATGTGGAGCCTTGTGCCCAAATTCATCTCACACATAGCATCTAACAGTGTGGCAATATTTTGTTGTGGCCAACATAGTTACATCTCCAACAATTTACTGAACTAAATTTATTTTTGTAACTAGAAGAGTTATAATACATGAGACTTTTATGTCTTGTAGGCATGTCATATATTCTCTAAGATGAATCCTTTTGTCTTGAAATTATTCCTCCTTTTTTTCCAGACATTACTTGCTCTTTTATATCCAAGACATGTCTTCTCTTCTGGGGATCTTTGACATTTCAGAATTTCATATAAGATTTTCGAGCTACTGTAGAATTCAACTTGAGTATCTTTGTCCATAGATGTTTTACTTCTCCCCTGATTTGCGCAAATTGTCTGATCTTTCAGGTGTGAAATTTCTAACTACTTTTATGCAAGTTTCTCTTGCAATAGTTCATTCGTTGACTATCATTCCTTCAAAAAAAATCTAGTGCAACCTTATGCTCTTTAAATTCCTTGATCTTGTATTTTGTGCAGCCCAAGTGCTTTCCAAGTTCCTTTTCTCTGTCATTCATCCATTTTCCCAATATTTCTTGCATGTCCTTGGCATGCTTGACTTTCTCTTCTGCTTTTTCCAATTGCTCCTTTAGCACCTTATTGTTTTTTCTTGATTTCTTCAATTCTTCCAATGTGCTAACTAGTTTTCCTTCCTAATCAACTTCAATACTTTCAGCATCTTCAAAATTCAAGATTTATTCCATGTTGTTTGAATTCTCTTTTACCTCAAGTTTTGAAGATGGTAAACTGATTCCATTGTAGGGACATTTACTTTCAGTGTTCTTTTCTAATTTGGAGGATTACTTTGTGCAGCTTGACTTTTCTTCAGCATCATATTTTGGAGAGGACGTATAAATCCCATTGTAGGTCCATTTCTTTGATGGTTTCAATGTGCTACCTTGAACTCCTTTAACTAATGATCTCCATCCTTTTGTTGAATTTTCATCCTGAATTAGTTCTATAAACAATACATCTCTTGGACTATCATTGTTATCCTCTTCCTATGATGAATCGTCCTCCTTAGTGTACAGGCTCTTCCTCTTCCTTGGAAATTTCTTTCTGTCCCCAAATCTATTTTTCTGGTGCTTATTTCTTCGTTCTTGGTAGTATTGTTCTTCTTCAATCTCACTTTCTTTGTTTTCTTCATATGTACACTTTGAAGAAAAGTGTCCAACTCTACCACATTTAAAGCACTTGAAGGGTAACTTCCCCTTGTACTTGCCTTGTCCTCTTTTTAACTTTATCACAAAATTAGATTCTTCTTCATCAGACATGTTAAATATGTTCTTACACTCATTATTTTTGTTTTTGGGCTTGCTTGTGGATTTAAATGGTGCTTCCTTTCTAGATACATTTTTTGGTTCAGTCCTCATCTCATAAGCAGTGAGAATTCAATACAACTCATCTTTTGTCATACTGTCCAAGTTAGATCTATCTTCAAGACTAATACCTTTGAATTGAACCATGAAGGTAGAAATCCCAATATTTTTTTTACAATTGAGTCTTCTTCAATCATTGCTCCAAGTCCATTTATGGAATTCACTAGCTCATCTACTCTGAGAAAATATGTTACAATGTCTTCCTCTTCTTTCATCTTCAACTTTTCAAACTACACAGAGAAGGTTTGCAGCTTGAACTTTTTGACCTTTTCATCCCATTCATAAATGCTCTTTAGATTGTCCCATATCTCTTTTGTTGTAGTGCACTGTATCACTTTAGTGAATTCAGCATCATCGAGTTCACAGAGTATTGCATTCTTTGCTTTTGCATTCCACTCATAGTGTCTTCTATTTTATGGGTTGACTGGCGTAGTTCTAGAAACTATGTGATCATTTTCATCAGTTTCCTCTGATTCATCAGCAGTTGCTTTTGGAAATTCATATCCATCCTCTATTAATTTATAGATATCCATACTGATATATTGCAAATAGACCTCCATTTGTATTTTCCAAAATATATAATTGGAGCCATCAAACCTAGGTGCTTTGTTGGTAGATAATCCTTCTTATTTGTCCATATCTACATTGGATATTTCTTCCAGATGTTAATATGTCACTAAAAGCACATGCTATGATAACAATTGTTGGATTTATCTTATGTTGAGAGGGGGGTGAATCAATATAAAACGTAGATATCAAATTATTTCACAATTAATCAATTTTCACCACTTAAAATTTTTCAGCAGAAGAAATATTTTAAGCACAATTGCGCACAAAGACCGAAGAATAATTATATGTATATCTATATATATAATGAATTATTACTTTAGTGGGAGAGTGCAATATCCAAACATGAGAACCAACTCATTTTAGTTATCAAATTGATGTATAATTAACAATTTGTTGGTTACTGGCACCGACCTGCAATGACCTTTATCTGTGTGATCACCAATTCAAGAAATTTAGGAACCAACCTGAACATATGTTTGTCTTACAGAACAAACTGTAACTCGTACAAACCAGGAACCAACCCATGGAAGAATGTAATCTCCATTTTTTTCTTTAGCTTTGACTGAATGGAAGAACCAACTCCCAAATTATATTTACCATCTCCAACTAGAAGGAGGCTCCAACCCCCTAAAGGTTTTACCATCTACCACTAGAAGGAAGTATCCACTCCCTAAGTTTTACCAATTGCAACTAAAAGGAAGCTACAAGACCCTATTCCTTACCCTATCATACCTCCTTGATAATTTTTACCAACTCCTACTAGAAGGAAGCTCTAACTCCCTTATCATTTACCCTTCCTGCCTCCCTTGAATAGAAACAAGTGTGTATCAAAGAACTATAATATGAAAATTACCTTGTCTGAAAATTGTAACTGTTGTAGATTTTTTAATCTACGTCTTGTGTCTGATATCTATGTCAAGACAACTAGTTTCCTTATCTGCAATGTGTGATAATCATTGCTATATAGTCAATCTTTCTATATCATATAGCCTATGAACACTGAGTTGCTTCACAATATATTATATGTGTTTCTGTGTTGATTAGTGTTCCAAAATCAGTTACTTATGTGGTTTTTTATCTATGTCATTCACTGAGTAAAAATTTCGCACATCCTGAATTCTGGGTATCCTTCTATCTAACGTTGTTCTTGCTATTCATATCTTATTGATCTGGGAAATTAGGCTTTGCTTCATAAATTTTATTTCTGAGGTCAATGAGCCATTGATACCCCAAGAAAATGAAGCTTGCTCAAAACAAATTATCTTCAAGTCTTCATTCTTAAAATCTTACTTCAACACATCCATATCTTGCTTATTTATACTCTTATTTACTCAAGATATGTGTCCACTTGTTGAAGTTCCTTTTACTTGAATAATTCCCCCACTTGTTTTCATCTTGATCAAGTTATTATGTGCGTCAGCATGCCACTTATTGCAGCCGAGCTTTATGGGGTTTGGTGCACATATGTCATTTTCTTTGTGGGACTTTTACACACAAGTTCGTATCTCATATTCTTCTTCATAAGTCTCATACCAAAGTGGTATTTGTGCATATATATATTTTTCATATTCTTCTTTCAAGGTTGTTAAATGAGCACATGACTCATGTCATGGTGGGATCTTTGCTCTTTCTAAAGTTCCACATTCTTCCATATGTATTTATTCAAATTGAGTTTGTGTGAGGAAGTCTTCATGCTCTTCAATCATATTTGATATCAGTGATAGCACAGAGGTTCAAAATTTTATCCTTTGACATACATTTTATCCTTTGACATCAATTTTTTCCTTTGACATCACTAACAACAGATGTCTTTTGATATCAATGATAACACTTGGGTTCAATATTTGATCCTTTGACATCAATGACAATACATGTTCAACACTTTTTGCATAGGAATACTATGGCATGTCAATGATTGTTTTTGAACTAGTTCATGCTTTTATCATATGCATATATGGAGTAATATGCTATGGAATATTGTAGTGACTATTCTAAATAGTATTTCACCCTTGCTTCATATGTTATTCTTGTTAAGAATTTGCTTTCTGTGTAGTGAAATCAAAATGGTATAAATACTAGATTGTTCGAATATTCATACTTTATTTATATCATTTGCTTATTTGTTTCTCAAACAACTATCTAAAGTTGATAAATTAATAATCAATTGTTATTTCATTGCTTTCCTTATTATTTTTTATCCTATACAGGATAGCATAGAGTATCCAGTAATCTACATTTAAGATAAATCATTATGAATTTCATCCCATAATAATAATAAATCCTAAATGGTGGACCGATATACAACCAGTAAAACCTAAAACCATCAATGGTAGTCGGGCCAAAATCTGGACAGGTTCCCTATTCCAAATAGTTTAAGGTCCTAAGGGAATTTTTACTAGGGGGAACCCTTGCTCTCAACGCTATGACATTTTAGAACGTCAACACACCAGATATGGGGGGAATATGATCATTATATTTTGACTATTGTAGTTGCATAATTTCTGTCTTATTTAATACACATGTAATTGATTATATTATTTTGTTTACATTGGCTAATTATTGTTGTCCACTATTTTATAGATGTTGGCACGTATGAAGGAGATCAACCACCCCAATATGATGAGGATATGGCTAAGGCTAATCAGCCAATTCCTGAGCATAGACCTAACATGTAGCAATGCATGCCAGGTCCCAGATTATGTCACTATGTGGCAAATCGAATTTGTGATTTGATGGCTTGGCATGTGGTGGATCTTGTACAACCATGTAACATCGTACAAGATTTCAAGCTTTCTCCCATATGGTCACCATTCCCTGAGATATAATGCTAATGATACGTCTTATTATTGTTTCTTTCAAGCTACTTGACAAGTTGAGGGGTATTCCAGACTCCTCTGTCAACCAATCTAACAACTGCTAGATCATTCACCACCACACATGCATCTAGTTCTTATCCATGACCTCCTCCTCCACCTCTAGCAACATTCCCACCACCATCACCCCCTCCTACAGTAGGCCCACCACCGCCATCCCCTCCTATAGAAAACCTACCACCACTCCCTCATCCAACAGGTCCACCACCATCTCCTCCTATAGTAGGCACACCACCACCATCCCCTCCTGCAGCAAGACCACCATCACCATCCCCTCCACTAGAAATACCACCACTTCCATCCCCTTCTTTGATAGGCCCACCACTATCCTCTCCTCTAGCAGGCCCACCACCACCATCCCCTCCTCTAGTATGCCCACCACCACCATCCCATCTTATAGTAGGCCCACCAACATACCCTCCTCCAGTAGGAACACCACCAATATCCCCTCCTCTAGCATGCCCACCACCATCGTGTCCTCCAATAGGCCCACCACCAACATCCCCTCCTCTAACATTCCCACCACCATCCCATCCTCCAATAGGCCCACCACCACCATCCATTGATGCGATATCCACTAGTGCACTAGTTTTAGTATACACATATGCATCAAGTGATTTACACAATTTGATGTTGTTGAGTGATATAGTTCTTGATGGACATATACATCAGTTTCTAGTCTCTCCATTGTTTTCTGACACAGGTAGTGGTTTATCCTCTACCTCTTTTGGTGTACGTGGACCTTATGAGTCTGCCTCTGATAGTGTACCTAGATAGTATATTTTATTGTTGAGATATGATTCAACATGTATATTGATTATTGATATGTATATTTCACTTCATATGTATATTAGACATATATATTGATTTTGGTATTATTGCTCATATATATTATTCATTTTCATATCATGTTCATGTTGATGTTGCTAGCTAATTTTTTTAATCTCGAATATTGTTCCATAAATCCATTTGATTAATATTTACTACTAAAACAAATGGAAAAAAAAGTATGCTTGGAATTCTTATATAGCATTGAGAGATTCGACATGAGGGCTATGGTAATGACCTTTTCTTTAAAATGATAAACTAATAATCGATAAACAGTTATTTGAGCTCTCTTGCTTATAATTGAGTGTATTTGAAAGGAATCACAAGCCTTCATTAGTCAGTAGATGAGGTTACTGCATTATATATAGAAGGTTTTAATATGTTTTAGAAAACATTTATGCAAGTGGATAAACCATAACATAAATTTCAAATGAATATGAAATATGTAATTGAATTTTTTATCCAACCCTATGGTATGTGCATTGAATGCTTGGGTTTAATCTGTGGGCTCATGTTCATGATTATTCTACGATATAAAAGAATATAGCCAAAAATTTTAATGCCTTTTAGGTGAATGATTACCTCGGTAATGTTGAGGAACACTTGTACAACATACCATACATTTCTTTCAAGTTGTACAACAACATTGTTGTCCCTAGTTCGGTAGACATTGATCCATGCCCAAAGAGATGAGTGGTGGAAGAAAATTTCACACTTTCAAACAAGGCATTGAAAATATTAGAATTGTTCTTGAGCTCATATTGTTGGAATGAATTTAACAAAATTCCCTCCATGGCATGGGTATCCCGTGAGAAATAATCCATACCTACCTATTTATCATTGTTTTCGTCCCCATCCCAAGAATAACTATTATTACTATAGATGTTCCGAATTGGTGACTTAGGGCGTAGTGGGAATTGAATAGGTGGTTGATTCAACCATTCTTTGAATTCCTTCTCTCAGAATTATACTCACATATTAGCCTTCTCTTGATTTGACATCATAGTGGGGTGCAACAGTAGATGGTAGACATGTTTATCGTCGTAGAAATATTGGTTGCAAAAATTGAACATTAAATTGATGATATTAGTAAGCACAATATATTTAGTATGTTAAAACATTATACCAAACAATTTTATAAGCATGTACTTTTTTTCCAATTTTACACACGCAATTAACCACTTTATAAAACAAATGTGGAATTATGCAATGCATTAACATTAATTCCATTGAAATCCAAAAAGACAATTACTCAATGATATTTTTCTTATGCCCCAAGGGGACATCTAAAGGTAATCCCAATGCAAGTTTCTTTTGAAAAGCATTTGGTGGTCTATGAAATTTATAGTTTATTAACAACTCTTCACTAGGAGACAAACTATATATTGCATGCATAACAACAAATCTGAATGCCTTCTTTTTCATAAAGAACCCTTTGTTAATGGAGTGTTCCTTAAATGAACAATGAGCATTGAGAACTTATAGTTATTAATGAACACTACAATGTTCTCGTGAGTGCATGGATGACCATCAACATATAGGAGGTTTTTCATATTAAAGTTTCTGGAAGCATAACCATTCATGCACATAATATACATGAAAATTCTATGTTTGTATTTAGCATTATTCAAGTAGGCAGATAAACTATAAAGAGGACCACAAAGTGGCAAAAGTGCTACTGAATGTTTGGGAGGAACATATGCATGTAAAAGGATAAACAACCCAAGATTTCAACATCTATTTTAGACTTTGCAATCATGTAATTTTGTTACCACATCGGGCACAAGAAGGGAAGATGACCAAGCATCATACAAAGCGCAATTGAAATTGGTTTGGTATTTACTTTGCAAATGGATGAGAAGAGAAAAGTTATCCATACCCTCCAACAATTGAACCGACTTTTGTGTGTACTTGGACATTTTTTCTCTTAGCACATACAACTTTTTGGATCTCCTTATAGAGATGTTTGGGTAGTATTGATATCATGCATTGGCTCACTAGAACTCTTGGTTGACTCAATAAAAGGATATGGGTTGGTCAATTTAGGAAGAAACATGGTTGATTTGGATTCCAACTTTTCAAAGAATGAGCATATGGAAGTGTTCTTAAAGATCTTTTATATTTCACCTATTAGATCCTTGCTAGCAGTGAGGGGTATTAGACTGACAACTTTGGGTAGCCAATCATTAATATAGTGGTTCACCTTCAACCCTTTACATTTTTTAACAACCACTAAGTATTAGGGTGTCATAAAACATATATAGTTCATGTTGAAGCCAATGGTTCAAGATGGTTGCGAGACGATGACATGTTATAGTTGGCTTGGTAAAGTGGCCTTCCATTTCCATCTATCATGTGCTTGAAATATGTTTCTCTTAATAAGACCTTCCAGATTTTTGGGAGTGGTGACATATCATGTGCATCTGAACTTGGTCCGGAATTAGGATCTTGCAAAATTCAATGCACAATTATTCAAATGCACATGCAAAGACAATATAAATTCAATCAGATAAAAAAATATCATAAATATAGACTTATGTTGACGACAAAAGATAACTTGATGAACTTGCAATGAGATGGAATGAGCTAGAATTTAAAGAGTCAACCATTCGATGTATCTCTCTTTTCCCTTGCATTTGAGTGAAAATAATAATGAATGCATTTCTTCATTATTAAAATAAAAATAGGAAACATGCAACATTCTATTTTTTTTTAAGTAACAAGTGTGCCAAATTATATATTAACACACTGATGCACTTGAGCATAAGAAGCACACAGGTGCACTCATTCTAGATGCATACCGGTTTAAACCTTTGCAATGACCTTTGCAAAGGACAAACAACTACTCAATGTTAATTGTAGAAGTTTACACTTCCTTTTTTTGTCTGACTGTGTATATGGTGCGCTATATCGATATATCAGACTGGTGCGTTGTGCTATTATTTGTGTAGCACATCGAAATCCCTATTTTGAAAAGAAAAATGTTGTACACGTTGTGATTCAATTCAAAACTAACTTATATAGACTTTTGTCATAATTCGTTTTTTAACCCTTTCATGGTCCACTTCGTGCACTCTATAGAATAAATGCATTGGTGCATTTATTCATATAAGGTACACTTTTTTTGCATGCTTTAAAAGACATATATAGGTTAAAAGATGTGCATGTTATAGTATCTGTGCACCAATGTTTTTATCTATGTAAGGCACGACATTTTTTCATATTTATCAAAAAAATGTTAAGTGTTGTGCATCATACAAAATAACAACACCAGTGCATTTATTCATGTAAGATGCTCTGTATAGCCATGATTTTAAAATTTCAGTAGGTTAACAGGTGTGCATATTATAGGATACACACCAATATGTTCATTTATGTAAAGTGCACCATTTAGATTTTACCTTTAAAAAGACATTGATAGCTTTAGAGGTATGCATTATACATAATAGGTGCACCAGTGCATTTTTTCATGTAAGGCGAACTAGTGCTTTTTTTGTGTTGTACACACTGATTGACCCAAATATATTTTATCCTAAAATTATTTACTTAGTGTGTTAAAAAATATTTCATAATTTATGTGTTTCATTATGCAGGGAATTTATTAATAAAACATCATGGAATATGAATCGTAGCGAAGGGAGCAACGAAAACACATCCCAAACAGAGAACATGGCAAGTTTTTTGTAATTTTAATATAAAAGTAATGTATTTGAATTATCGGTATGTTTAAATGACGTGTATTGGTTTATGCATGTCATTAAAAGAAAAAACTTAAGGAAACTCTATAAGGTTGTTCGTAATATTAGTGAAGAAGAGTATAAAAGATTTAAGAAATTATTGCAAATAGAGGAATTATGTGGATCAAAAGGTGATAAACATGAGGTTTTGTTTGAATTTTTACTAAAAATGATTCTCAACGATAATCACTAATATGTTTCAAACTTTGGATTTCAAATTTGTTGAATGTTGTGCAAGGACAAAGAACGAGGAAATAGAAGGCGCCTTAAGAAGATAAAAATTAAGAAGAATGTAAATGATAATGAATTGGTCATCAATTCAACTGGAGTAGTGTTGGAAATTAATTAGAGGGGGGGAGAGTTTTATTAAAAAAATTGAGGGATATAGTGGAAAGAATGTATAGACATTTTTTCATTTATAGTACAAAAATTAATCCAATGACTCTAACAATCGGGTCATAAACAAACTACAAGAAGTGTTTCCATAGTAGTGGCCATTAATACTAGTGAGACTTGCAATTGCAAAAACATACAATAACAAAAATGAATCATTTAAAAAGTATTACTGCTAAAAATGTTTTTCTAAAATATCTTTACACCAGTCAAAAAAATTACATTGTTAATATTTTTGCTAAACTTATTTTCATATAAATATCAATTGATTTTTTCATTGTGCTTTTCGTTTCTTAGGAAGATTGTTAAAATTTCAAAGAAAGAACGAAGTGATATCTGAAAGATGTAGGTAGTGATGTCAAAAAAGGAGTACCATGAGATGGTAAAAGAAATGAACATAATTACATCGGGGGGAGCCATCATAACAACAACGTGTATTAAATGTATGTAATCATTTATTTTATTGTGCAAAGAGTTGAATTATTGCATAAAATACTAATTTTCAATTTATTTTGTTGCATAAAAGAAAAGAAAGTGGCACCCATTCAATGCATAATGTGGGACAACAATGCAGAAAAAGGGTCGATCACAAAGGTTGTGAGTATTTGCGGTTCGCTTCAGATTTCATATTTGGTGTGATGTTTATATTTTAATTAATTTGCAATCACACATGGATGTTTTCTAACAAGTGCTAACATACAGAGAAGAGCCATCCAATCATTTGATTGGCATTGGATTAAGCATGGGTTGTGAGTATATGTTGGGGTATCAAGGGTTAATTGAAAATTTTGTAAGTAGCTATGTTGTTTTATGTCCCTTATTTTATAATTAATGGAACAACAAGAAAACTTTAATTATATCTATGCTTTGTCATGGCATATGAAATTCATAGAAAACGAAGTATGGAGAGGATACAACTAAGGATTTATTGAAACATGACATGAGGAATGGTTTCAAAAATATGTGTGGAGTTTATGATTCACTCGTTGCATTGGTACACTATTTTATTTATGCAATCATGTATATTATATTATCTATAAATGTATATATACACATTACATTTTATTTTTATGCTTGTAGATGGAACATGAAAATGTGGAACTCAACATAACATTTCAAATAACTTGAAAACAATATCCCCTAAAAGTGATAAATAAATGAGGCATGCAAGCAACCTGAGTGACAAAAACAGTTCAAGTGATGAATGATGATCAATACAAGTGAATGTTGCTACTGCAAGTTGTATAGTTTGGAAATTTAATTTGTTAAACACACACATTTTGTTTAATGTTGATATATCGTCCCAATTGGATAGCGACAAGTTATTAAAATCTGTAACAATGTCAAAATGGTATTTTGATTATTGAGGACCTTTATTTTGTCCCATTTTTTGGTTTCGTATTCATATATAATAAAATGGGTATATCTTCTACTTCATTCTGTAATGTTGCAAACTGTTATGTTATTGATTAAATATATCAATGATTTACATTGTGACAAAGAACAAAGTTGAACTCAACGTGCTTTTTCAAACACAACAATTAAAATATAAAATTGAATATTATTCAATTTAGGATGATTAATTTGAATGTTAAATATATGAATGATTTACATGGTTACAATGAACAAATGTGTAATCGTGGCATATATCTAAATGCAATAAATAAAATATAAAAATAAATATTATTATGAAAATATTTGACTTTCTAATGATTAATTGAAACTTTATAAAAATAAAAAAACAACTACATTTGCATATTCATAGCATGGAAAAATTCACCACTAAACCATACACAATCTATTTATTTCAACTAACCGGTGCTATTTTGCATAATAAAAGCATTGGTTCTCTTTTACATCACATAAGCATCGATGATATTTTCACAACATATGCACTGGTGCTCTTTTACACTATTATAGATGCATTGATGTTTTTTTTATATAATATGCGCATTGGATTTTTTTGTAATATACACATCATCTTTCTTATAATACAAAATATGCACCAATGCATATATAATACAACATAAGCACTTGCGCATTTACGGATACAATACGCATCGGTGCTTTTATAAAAATAATAATGTATTTTCTCTATTTATGCATTTTATATGCTTCAGTGCATCTATAATAGAAAATACACCCCAATGGACTTATAATACATAATAAACACCAGTTATCGATGGAATGCCATACGCACTGAAGCTTATATAAGACAATATATGCATCAACACACTCACAAAACAAGATACACCCCCATGCCCTTATAACACAAAATAAACATCAGTGATCATTTGATGTTATGAACATCGGTCCACCAATAATACAATATATGCATCGATGCATTGACAATACATAAAACACATCAATGTGTATTTTTGTATTGTATGCACCAATTCGTATGGTGTATGACAAATGCACCAATGCTCATTATAAACTGTTATAATCTAGGGGATTACATGTGGTTACCAGTAATGTACAACAAACATATACTCATACACAGGAGCACGCATGCATAAAGGGAGTAAGGAAGAAGGTAATGGTCATGCCAACAACAAGCCTCTTATATCATATCCAATAACATATTATAAAATAATACAACGTTAATCTCTTCATAGATCACTAGACTATGTATATATGAAGTATACATACATTTGGAAAGTTATAAGTGTGTAACTGCTTGATAGTAGGCTTAACTAACTCAAATGAACTAGGTCGACCAAGTGGGTTGTCAGCCGGTAGGACCTATTCAACCCATTGACTAGGCTCCTCCAACATCTCCCACACCCCAAAACTCTTTTTCATCCCAAAGAGAGCAGGGAGATGTGAAACTACAAAATTACAAAATCATAAAATTTACTGGGTTATGGATGCTGAGTAGTGGATATTGTTCCAGGTAGAATGCATTTAGTGCATGCTTCTATGATGGCAGGGGAATAGACAACTAAAAGTTTGTGTTGATTTTGGTTAACTCTGAAAACCAAAGAAATTTTTATGGCATAAGAATATCCCCCTTTCATTGTACATCAAGTCCAATGGTTTAGTGTAGGATTTTTGTAGAGCGCATTAGAAAGTATATTCATTTAGCTAGTCGATTAGCTTATCCTTATGTTTCTTTGGCTTCATGCAACCACTGATCATATCCATGTTTTGGAAGTTCAATGATTCTATGTTCTTCCATGTTGATATGTTCTTCCAAAATTTGGTGGCTTTGATATTTGTTGTAGTCCTTCTTGTACACGGGTCTATAATGGTATATTGGGTCCTACGCAAATTCACACAAATTTGGCCATAATATGCATACCAATTATTCAACTCCAAAATGGAAGTTGTTATGAGGGCTTCATACTCTTGTGGCTTTTTATATCACTTTGAGAAAATTTCGTATTGCTCTGTCATTAGAATAATTGTTTCATAGTCATGTTGTTGTTATTGTTGTCGGTCGGAGATTTGCATAAAATGGTTAAGTATTGTATTGACTAGGATTTGAAGATGATCGATGTGTCAGTCTGGTTGTAGGCCTACTAGTGGACCAAGCAACTACTATGCTTCTGCTTTGCATTATTTCCATGCATCTTCCTTTATGTTCTTCAAATTTTTTATTTTCTTCCTGGCATCATTCCACCATTTGTTGTGTTCTCTGTTGATTAATTTGAATAAATCCTCTAGTTCTTCATCAGAATCCTTTGTTGGTGAGAACACACCAATGGTCGATATGGTTCTTATTGTCTGTTGGATTGGTAATGTAAGTGTAGGGCCTGATTTAGTCTTCTTTTTATTTCTCTTGTATGCCTTCTTTAATGCATATGGCTGACCTACTCTACTCGTCGGAGGTGCTTGTTGTGTTGTTGAGGTAGACGGAGTTGGAATAGTTATCAGTGTGGTGGTCAATGCATCTAATGGTAGAAGAGTTGTTGGAACTATTTTTGAAGTGGTTAAGGGAGTAGTGACTAAGAGGTTCAATGTGATGATCGAGAGAGTGATCGATGTGATGACCGGTGGGGTGGTCGTTGGGAGGGTCAAAGGGACCGTCAATGCAACTATGCAAGGAATAGGTATCTTATTAGTCAAAGGAAAATCTGGTGGTGGAGTCAACGGGATGGTAATCAAACAAATGGATGGTGTAGTCATCGGGATGGTTGACGGAGTGGCTAATGTAATAAATGACAAGATGGTTGAAGGAAGCACTAAGGAGGTTGATGGAGAGATCATAAATTCCATAGGAATTGTACGTGTTGTTGTTATTGTGGGCGATTTGATGTCTAATGAATGGATGATATTGGAGTGAAAATTTTCATTACAGAGGGTCTAAGAGCCTTTGGTGGTGGTAAGATGAATAGTTTCTTTGATGATGAGTTTGTTGCAGGAAGAACAGGGGATTTTATGAGTATTTGTTATATTTGAGGGAATACTATGGAGAGCGACTCAAGGGATGTTGACAATAAGCTTGAGAGTATTTGGGAAAATTGTGGGTTAATAGTGAGAGTTGTTGATGGGAATGTTACTAAAGGAGGGCCTTCTTCTTCAAGTAGGGTCAGTGAAGGTGGAAGGGTTTCCTCAATTAAATATATTTGTTGTTCTAGTCAATTTTTGGTTCTATGCCTCAAGTGGATAGACAAGGAAAGGAGTGGAGTTTCCTTTACCTTTTTGGTTGGTGGCATCTCCAATTGTTGTAAGAAGGATTTCTTGACCTATTCTTTTATGTAACTTTTTTTTCTACATGGCTTTGATTATGATAGTATTTTACTTTTCTCGTTTTTTAGCTATGTCTTCCCCAACCGACGAGGTCAAAAGTAATTTCCTTTTCCTAGAATGTTGTCGAGTTGACTTCCCCTTGGGATTCTAATAGTAAGCTAGAACCTGCTCGAAAATCTTGTCAATATTTTCTCTTAGCTGTAGCTTGTTGAATTTTGGTTCAACTCCTTCATGTATTATAGAGTCCAAGTCATCCTCAATCAACTAACTAGAGGACTCATCGAATAGCTTTTTTCCTCGACCTAAGTTTGATACAATGGCTAGTTGTTATTGTGAAGCTATCTCTCATGTAGAAAATGTTGTGATATCTAACGAAGTCTCATATTTATCTTTAGTCTCACTATATATGAGAGGTAAAAGTAGATCATTTTGGATGCTCTTGGCCAAATTTGGTATCTTGGGGATAATTGTGTAGGACATGTGTCAGGTTAGCAAATAGTGTGTCAATCATTGGACAATAATCTAATTCATGGGATTCTTTGCCATGAACCTTCATATACCACACATTAGTTTTGTCCATTTCAAGTTGAATGTGTGCAATTGATGGTAAGTTGTGCCATACCAACTGTGGAACTCTAGACCTGTCACATTTGGAGTTAAGCACCTGGAACCAATTTTTAGGCAATATTTTGGGCCCTATTGACCTTGTTGGTATGCCTTTTGGGGGGGGATTTTGTAGCTATTCGCCGATGGAGGTTGTGTGTTAGTGAATGCTACAACTCAGACTAGAGGAATCATTTTCATCATAATCCAAATGAATAATGATGGAAACCAAATTTCCTACCTGATTTCTTGGTACTTTTCACAATAGATTTTCATTATGTTAGTGAGATGGTTGGCTAGTTGAACATTTTCCCTTCATATGAAACTCGCTTGAGTGGGTTCAACATTTCCATCTTGACGTTAGATGGTCAACCTTAACTAGTGAAACATAGGGAAAATATCATGAATTTCCATTTGATCATTTGATATGTGACTTTGCAAATAATCAATCCTTTTTTAGTTCTTTTCGGCCGGGATTACTGTGAAATCCTCAACTAGGTCCAAGGGATTAGTCATTGTAGGAACCGACTTTCTTCAGCTAGGTAAACCAATGATATGGATAATTAAGGAGACGATAATATCAACAAGCTCATCTAGCCAAACCTTCCCATCATGATACCTGCTTACTATAAAATTAGTGGTGAGCTTCTTAAAATTCCCATGGTTAGCTAGTTGGGGGGCATTGAGGTAGTGTTGAATTTTGGACACAACCAACATATGGGAATTTGGTACCCATTTATTCTCTCCGAATCACCACTCTTTAAATTCCATACATTGATTACCCCAATTGTACTCATCTTTCTTTGCTTTCTTAATCCTATCGTGACAAACTTGCAATGGTGTCACTGACAACTCCTCCTATTATTCCTTAATTCTTTCTTCATTAGCGTTGGATTTTGACTGAAGGACCAACTTTCCTCGATGTCATTTTTAATAGTTCATTATATGAAATTTTGATGTCTAGCTGCAAGTGAATCAGAGATTGGAGGTTATATGCACTTTCTCTAATTCTTGATAGAAACTTTCCCAACAATCTTCAAATGAGGGTGAATTTATAGACATGGGATCCTAAGGTCATTAATGTGAGTAGATGGTTGCGTTAATTGTGTTTTTTGTGCTTGAAAACTACTTAACACACTCAAGGAAACTTGTGTTGGATGTTTGTGTTGTGGTTTTGACATTCCATGATCAGTTAATTTCGTCAATGGTCTAGTCAACTTGGTCTGCCTTTGATCGTCATCGAATTTTCAATCATATGGTTGGTTGATGGGCTGACAGAAGTTCCCTTCCTTCGATTTGAATTAGGGTTGAATTTGAATGCTTCTGCAATGATTTGTGCTCATACTCAATATGGACAATTCCTATGCCCAATCATTTGTCATCGTAGTGAAGTTCTTTCTCCTACCAATATTCATGACTTACTTCCCTTATACATTTTTTTAGTAAGAATTTATTTAAATAACTACCCATTAACAAATTAATTTAATATTTTAACAAAATCAAACCTGAAAGAAAAAAATCAATACCAATGGTGATATAACCACTAATTGATAGAAGTGTTTCTATGCACAATATCGCTTCAGTTGGGTGTCGTTAACAACTTTCATGAAGACTCAACCTTGTAGTGTTTTTAGCCTATTTGTTCAATTGTAGTTCATTTCTTCGAATATGCATGGCCCTAGCCATGCAGTTTCTAATTTCCTTGGTTTTCCTTTGATTTTTCTATCATAGAATAGAACTAGGTCTCCGACGAAAATGTATTTGGTTTTTATGATTATGTCATTCCATGCTTTTTGTTGTTGCTTATGCACTTCCTAATGGTGTATGGTGACTAGCCTCTGTTCTTTCAACTTATGTAAATCAAATAGGTTGTCTTGGGTAGCTTGTACATTATCCAAATGTAATACTTGGGAAATGATTGGAGATTTTTATTTAAAGTGCAAGGGAACCACTTCTTCTTGCCCATAGACTAGTTTAATTGATGTCTAATATATTGATCGTTTATTCGATGTCCTGTAATCCCATAGAATGATTGGAATCTTGTCATCTCAATCGTCTTTGTTGATGTTGAAAATTTCCATTAGTCCTTTGGTAAGTGTTTCGTTCAATTATTCTATGGCACCATTCGTCTAAGGATGATATGTTGAACTTTTGTGATGACCAATCAAGATTATTTTAGTAGAACTATTATAGTCTTGTTAATGAAGTGTGTTCATTTGTCACTAATTAATGTAAGGGGGAATCCATATCTGGTAATTATGCTTTTGTAAATGAATTTCGTTGCTACCGCTGGTATAAGCTTCGAATGGTCCAACTTCTACCCATTTGGTAACATATTTAACTGCAGTGATAATATATCTCATGCCCGTTTGTCGACCAAGTACTGAAAATGGTCTGACGAAGTAAAGTAGATGAACCAAATTAAAAATGTAAGGCTCAGATTGACTAATATCAATGGTATCTCATTTGTTCTTATAGGTTAGCCCAATATTTGGCATTTGTCACAGTTACTAATGAATGTTTTGTAAACTTTGTTAAGTGTTGGCCACCATAGTTCATCCCGTAGAATATTTTTAATGGTTGTGTTGGCCTGGAAATTGTTGGGTATGTGTTATGTTATTTGCATGTGTGTGGGTGGGGTGCGTCTAACGATGGAAAGCTATTTTTGAGTTTTTTTCTAAATTTATGTAATTTAATCCTAGAAAAGGGATTGAGGTTTATTTCTAATCTAGGTGGTTAACATATTATGCCATGAAATACTTACATATTGTATTGTGACTAGTTAATAATCATAATGAGAAATTAAGTGGTGTGGCTCTAAGTTTTGTTGGTTTTCCCAATTAAGGGTTTCTATGGTAAATCTCTATGTATTATGTGTGAATGTTGTAGTCTAATCTCTATTTTTATTGAAAGAATATGTATTCTTTACTTCTCTACACATGTTTAAAACATACATCCCCCTCAAGTTGGAGAAGATCCAACCGAAATCGCAAGAGGTAGTTATAATCATGGTGACAGTCAGTAACACCTCTTAGGTTACTGCGATTAGTATCGATCTTCAAGGCTTTAACTACAATCAGCTAGTTTGCGTAGTAACACCTTCTACCATATGTTGTTAGTTCCTTGTTTATTGATAGGAATTAAAATCTATATGGCTTCATCTATTCAATAAATTGGAACAATTAAGCAACAAACAAGGCTAAGTAGCTTGTTTTTGTTAATTCCAACCTTTTCTTTATGTCACATAAAAGACCAAATTATAGGAAGGGGCTTAGCGTGATGTGAAACATGGAACTAGAGGTGCCTTAATTAGACATAGGCTTGTACCATTGGATCACCTGTAATTTGATCTAATATTCCTTCTATCTACAAACATCATTTTCCCTTGAGAGAATATTAATGATATAGAGCATTAACCTGGTATGATATTGAAGATGAAAAAATGAATTTATTTGATCAAGTATAAAGATATATGTGATTGATAATATGTGGAAGTTTTGGACAAGGGTAATAATTTGAAATAAATATCACATGTTAGAACAACAAGCCATGCTAATTCATCACACATCTGGATCTTCTGAAGATGGACAGTCGAAAATCAATAGTTGACTGAGTGATTTATTGATGGGACAACTAGGTTCTAAACTAATCAGATCAACCAATCAACTGAGCAATTGACTAGTTGACTTACTAGTTGAGCAATTGGAATAGAAACATCGAGTATGGAACGAACCACGGAATGAACATGCCATAATTTAATGAGGTTGTTATGTGTTGTGTCTCAAGTGTGTGGACACATTCTTCCTCAATTAAATGGATTTGGTTATATCATGGAGCTATAAAAAGATGACCCTATGGTTCGAATATACATGGAAAATTATGGTTAATGAACAATGCATTTTGATGTATTATCAATTGTGATATGATATGCTTAAGTGCTAAAATTTTGTATGTGACACAACCCCTTGTTGGAATAATTAGCTCTTTGATCTTTTCAATTCTTTGGTTTCTCCAACATGATATTAGACTTGTTGGTTTGAATCACAATATGTTGTCGATAAGTCTTTTAAGGTGTCAACTAGACATACTAAATTGAGTCATGTATATTTGTGATTGACTTTGGATTTCAATTTGTAAACTATATTAGGGTTTATATTGATATATCATTGTTATGGATTCTAAACAAAAAAAACATGATCTTGAATGGCCACAAATATGGAATATGGGCACAAGATATGGAGACCTTGCTAAAAAGTACGGTCCTTTAGCATTTTACCAACATAGCAATCCTAGATATAAAGGATGATCAACATACATTCATCCTTGATGAGAAGAAGGATGAGGCTATAGGAGTGGTCACCACCTACAATTCAAGGGAGATTCACTTTCATGCAAGGGGGATTAACTATCCTCATCATGTATGGAAGAAACTAAAGAATCTATTTCATAAAGTCGACGAAATCCAGGTTATGCAAATTGAGAAAAAGTTGATCTCTATAGATTCTCTCTCCTTTTAAAGGATTAAGGACTATAATTTGGCTTGTGTCAAGGAGCTACAACTAAAATTGGGTGAAAGTGGAAAGGATTTTTTGAAGAAAGATAGTCAACTAATTGAATCGATCCTCTTGAATTTGAAGACACACTATGATGTGTTATGTTCGATGTTTTATGCCAATAGGGAATCCAAAAAAGAAGACAGTGAGGAATATACCTTTATCTCTTTCTATGGATTGTTGATTAAGGCATATGAGAAATTGCTTAGTTAAGATAAAGTAAATTTCAAGCAGCAAGCCCATCTTTTGATGTGCAAAGGTTGAAATAATTACAAAGAAATAGGTTGATAGGGTAACTTGGATAAATGTCGAGACTGCATCGACCTAAATGAGAACAAAAGTGTGATGAGTCAATTGAGAATGATGGAAAGAAGGCTTGTCATTATTGTGGAAAATTATGACATGGATAAGGCTTGTAGGAAGAATACCAACAATTTAGAAGAGAAGGTCAAGAAACTTGAAGCAGATGTGTTGATTGGACAATCAACCAACACTCAACATCGAATTACATAAGGTATGGGAGATAATTATATGTTTTCTGTTAGTTCTTATTAAGCCCTACATGTTCACACTACTCAAGAGTGAGTGGATAGTTGATTCAGGTAGTAGTCACCATGTGGCTAAAAATTCTTCCCTCTTCTCTTCCTTAAGTGAAGTTGCATAAAATAATTTTTTGTAGAAGATGATTACGCACTTACTATTGTTGGTTGTGGTAACATTGAATGTCAAAATAGTGTGATTATTGATGTGTATGGTGTATCCAACTTGATTGAAAACTTGTTTTCAATACCTAAATTTCCCCAAGTTGGAAAAAAGGTTGAATTCTAGATAAATCATTTTGTTGTGAAGGATGTAAACAATTGAAAAATTGTTGTTGAAGAGAAGTCACTTGATCCCAAATATGGACTCTATAAGTTCTATGATTTTCCCAAGAGATATATAGGACCAAATGCACTCATAACTCAGACTAACAACCGTAACTGAGTTTGGCATGAACAACTTAGACATTTAAATTTCCGAACATTGAAACCTATGGTGAAACATGACACAGTTGATGGACTACCTAAACATGTTCCCCATGATGGAGTATGTGAAGGTTGTGTTCTTAGAAAGCATCACTAGGCTCCATTTGAGAGTGAGAAGGCATGGAGAGAAAAAATATAGCTAAAACTTTAGAATAGTGACCCATGTTGCATGAACAAACCATCACTAGAAGTTGCGAAGTATATTTTAATTTTCATTGATTATTTTTTCTAGGTACACTTGGGTATATTTCTTGAATAATAAGAGTCGTGCCTTTGAAAAGTTGAAGCAATTTAGCGAATTAGCCGAAAAACAATGTGTCCAAACTTCAAACAGTGAAATGTTTAAGATCAGAGAATGGTGGAGAATAGGTGGGCAGAGTTTTTGAAAACTATTTTTCACAAAACGGAATCTCTTGGTAGATATTTGTACCTCACATACCTGAACAAAATGGAGTAGTAAAAAGGAAAAAATGGACTTTGGTCGAAATGGCATACTGTTTTCTTTAGGCCAAAGATTTACCGACTAGATTTTGGGCAGAAGATGTATATTATTCAAACTATCTGTTGAACCTTACTCCAAATAGAGTTGTCCATAATATGAATCCTATTGATAAATACAGTGGAAGGAAACCATCAATCGACCACCTTAAAAAATTTGGATGTATTTCATGAGAACACTTTCAATAAAACTATAAAAATAAATTGGATGTAATAAGTCATGATTGCAACATGATGGGCTACTCTGAAGAGTTGAATGCTTACAAATCACTTGACCCTGTCAAACAACATATCATCATTTGAAGAGATGTTTTCTTTGATGAAAATACCTGAGGTATTAAACTATTGAATTCCTTTCTAATTTGATGAGAAGTGATTCTTTTGAAATTATGATAGAAACATGATCGACTAAACGTTATTTTGAGGTTTAAATTGGGCAATCGACTCGCCTTCCTACTTCAACTTGTAGTCAAACAGTGACTATGGAATCAACTAATAGCATTGAGACCCTTATTTGGCCCTATGGTGAATCGATTGATACAATAAATCCTCCATCTTAGAATTCTTGTCTACCATGTTGAGTTGCTTAGACAATTGAAGCTGTTAGAGTTGATTGAGGAGATATTGATGATCTAAGGCTAGAAGTCAAAAACAGTCTGGTAGTGTTGCGCTAATGGCATGTGTGCTATAGGTATGTGGTCCAGATACACATGTAGATGCACATGGTTGACCTAAATGGGATAATACTATTGTTGAATAATATTGTTACTCGATGAAGAGTAAACTACAATATTTAATTCCTTTACTCCAAGGAAAGAACACAATGAAATGTTGATGGTTTTACGGGACCAAATTCACATCTCATGGGGTTGCTGAAAGACATTAGGATTTCTTGGTTGTAAATGGATTTTCTCAATGAGAAAGCCTCGACTACATTAAAACCTTTGCCATGTTGCAAAGATGAACTCGGCACAACTGATTCTTCCTCTTACCGCTTGACTTGGATGGGAGGTATATTAGATGAATGTCAAAAGTACTTTTGTTTATGGAGATCTAAATGAAGAAATGTACATAAAAGTATATTCTTATAGGAACTACTTTTGCACTACCACTTTATACAGTTACCATGGTACTACACAATCCCTTTGATGTACTTTTGTGGTCATTTGTTGAACATTAGTAAAATTGTCTTATATTATCTTATATGGATCAATGCCCTAGTTTTGAGAAGGATTCCATCCTTATTTGTTGACTGAATAAATCCTTGTATGATTTAAACTATGCCCCTAGGGCTTGGTGCGAGAATATTGGTCGTTTTTCATCAATCTTGGTATTAAACGTTGTGAATTAGATTATAACATTTATATTTTATATGTAAATGATGAAACCTTAATTATTGCATTATATTTTGTTTTGTTGCTGAGCTCACACGTCAGCCTCACGCGAGTCCCCTTGGGTTGATCGATCCTTGCAGAGCGTCGACCCTGGCAGCAGCCTCCTATTACTGGGTTCCCTCGCTCCATAGGCCCAAACAGGGCCCCGAAGGTTCCTCGTCTCATCCACCAGAGTTGGTGACCTTTTGAAAACTCATAGCAAGATGCAGAAAATGTAAACTGAATGAGACACAATAAAAATTCATTAAAAAGATGGATAGTATCCTTGCGGTCACCCTCCCAGATGAAGAAACATGCAGATCGACTCTGAATCTCGCAGATTGGGGTCTCATTGGATATTTCACAAGCTTATGTCCCTCTCCCAAGGTGGTATATGCATGGGTGTAGAGGAATTGGAGACCGCTAGTAAAAGAAGGCATCAGAAGCCACTCCGTAGGCAAGGTTTTCTTTGTATTCGTGTTCGAAGAAGAAGAAAACAGAAGCTTCATATTCAGGAATGGACCCCACTTTATGGGTCCCCGGGGTTTATATTTGAATAAATGGACCCCATACTTCGATCCAACACAAGATGTGTCGTCAGTTGTCCCGGTGTGGGTGTGCCTTCCCCACTTACCATTTCACTGCTGGAACTCGAAGACCCTGGAAACCATTGGAAACACCTAGGGAAATATATAGACCATGCAGAGAGAAAGGATCAGTACTCCTACATGAGAATTTGTGTTGAGGTTGATATGGAATTAGGGCTACCAGAAGCAATCAACTTAACGGTCTCAGATTGGTCACACATACAAGAGCTAGATTACGAACAAATCCCCTTCAAATGCAGGTACTTCCATAGCCATGGCCACTTTGCAAGATACTACAAGAAAAAGGCTGAGGAAGAGGATGAGAAAAACAAAGATCAATGGACGCAGTCACAGAAATCTAGCTTGGCAAAGACAAATAGTAGTAAAAAAGGGAAAGAAATGTCGGTGGGATCGAATGTGCCAGAAGTAATGCAGGAACAAGAGAAGGGAAACAAAGATCATCCAAGAGAAGAAGCAAAGAAAAATCCCTTTGAAACACTAAGGGTAACAGAAGACAGCATAGAAACAGTAATGGAGGAGATCAAGCAGCAGCCCCCTCCCCCAATAGCTGAGAAGGAAGTGATAGATGCACTCCACCCGGGCTATCCAATAGGGATCTACTCCTCACTTTCCTACGCTGAGGTAGTAAGGAAAAAACCTTTGGAATCCTTAGGTTCATCGGAGGATGACTCCTTTGAGAGGCCATCCAAAAAATCCAAGAGGAAATCCCCCAGGGAAGCCCGTGAGGAAGAACCAGAGAGGCAAAAAATGCAGGGCATCCAAGCTACAATCGAAATGACAATGGGGAGAAACACCAGAACAAGACCTCCCAAGGGAATTTCAACCCACCCCAATCCTAGTAAATAATGTGGTTGGTATCTTAGAATTGCAGAGGACTGGAAACCCTTCGAAAGCTGAAGCATTAAAAGACCTTCTGAAAAATTGAAATCCCCGAAATTCTCATGCTCCAAGAGACTAATATTGAAGGGGAATCCCTCCTTCAGATCAGTAGTACAAAGTGGAAGAAAAAGGCATGGAAGGCCATCAACACTAGAGGCACCTATGGGGGTCTAGAAACTTTGTGGGCAGACGAGGAGTTTACTCTTGAAAGCTCCCAACACTGGATCTACACTGAGCTCCATCATAAAACAAGTAAGCTCACCCTCTCTCTCTTCAATTTGTATGTCCCTGTCCTTCATATAGAAAAGAAATATTGTTGGCAACCTCAAGCAGATTTCATAGAAATCTAATAATAGCGGGAGATCTAAATCTGATTTTTTATCCTAAAGAAAAGAGGGGAGGGAAAAACGAAAGGATGAAATGCTCCCGCTAGTTGAGGATATCATGCAACAGTGGGACCTACTAGACATGAAGCCTAAACGAGGTATTTTTACTTGGATAAACAACAGATTTGGGATAGACCACATAGCTGCCTGTCTGGATCGTTTCCTGGTTCAAAGTTCACTACTAGAAAAGAGGGTGATCTCCCCCAAAACTCTTCCAAAACTAAATTCAGACCACAAACCCATCCTACTCCAGCTGGAAGAAGAAGAGAATATAGGGCCCATACCCTTCAGATTCATCCCTCTATGGATCGAAAAGGAAGGGTTCAAGGAAAAAGTAATCTCAGCTTGGTCTACTCCAGTGAGAGGGTCCCCCTCCTTTATGTGGGAGCAGAAATTGAAGGCCACAAAGGAATCTTTGAAGGAATGGATCACGAATCCCAACAAGACTCCAAATAGCCACAGAAATGAGACTATCTAGATTCTTAAAAATCTCCAAGTAGACCTTGAAAGAAAGGACGTTACCAAAGCAGATATTGAAAAAGAACAGGCAGCCCAAGCATAAAATTTTCTCTCTTTTCAGCAAGAAGAAGAGTTCTTGAGGCTGAAATCTCAAAGTCTATGGCTAAAAGAAGGAGATCATAACACATCCTACTTTTATAGACAATGCAAAGCCAAAATGTCCAAAAACCATATCTCTGAAATCACCACGTCAGACGAGATCCTGCACAAAGGTCATGAACAAATTAAGCTCACAGTTGAAACTCATTATCAAATTCTGTTCAAAGATAATAGAGAAGGAAATGAGGAAGCCACCTCAGAATTTCTCTCCCAAATTCCTCTCCTTGTTAACAATGACGATAATTCAGCTCTCTCAAAGCAAGTTACAGAGGAAGAAATCTGTAGTATGGGCTATGGAACCTGATATGGCCCCAGGGTCAGATGGATTCTCAACCCACTTTTACTGACAGTGTTGGGATATCATTAAATTGGATTTTGTGAGAATCGAAAAATATTTTCAGCAGAATTCCAAGGTGAGTGGTAGCACTAAATCCACCTTTCTTGCTCTAATCCCCAAAGAAGTGAACCCGAGCACCTTTGAAAGATTCAGGCCAATCTCCCTTTGCAACTCATCCTACAAAATACCGGATAAACTACTGGCAAACAGAATCAAACCTATTCTGGGTAAAATCATCTCTCCCAGCTAGGGAGGATTTGTCAAAGGGAGACACATCATAGACAATGTGATTCAGGTTCAAGAATCCATCCCCTCGAGCTACCACCTAAAGGAGCAAGGAATGATAATAAAGCTTGACATGGCGAATGCATTTGACTGGGTAAAACACTCATTCCTTTTCAAAGTTCTTCTCTCTTTCGGTTTCAGCTCTAATTTTGTCAACTTGATCAAAGCATGCATTGCAAAACCATGGATAGCTCCATTGGTAAATGGTATACCAACCAATTATTTCCAGGCCACAAGGGGAATCAGGAAAGGTTGTCTCCTCTCCCCATTTTTGTACGTAATGATGGTAGATGCATTGAGCAGAAAGCTAGTTGTGGAAAAGAAGGTTGGTTCAATTCCAGGCATAAGGATAGTAAAAGGCATAGAGCCTATTAATCATGCTCTCTTTGTTGATAACTCTCTGATTTTGGGGGGAGCTTCCATAAATATATTCAAATCCTTCAGTGGAATTCTCCAAGACTTTTGCAGTATAACTGGAGCTCTCATCAATAAAAGGAAGAGTGTTGTGTATGGTTGGAACACAGATCAGAAAGAAATTCAACGAATTGCAAACTATTTGGGCTTCTCGGGCTATGCCAGCTGGGAAAATATTAAATATCTTGGGCTCCCCCTTACCTTGGGGTCTAACAGAGCTTCGTTGTGGGACAATGTGCTTAGCAAGTTGAGATAAAAAATCAGGGCCTGGGGTGGCCAATGGCTTACTAAATTTGGCAAGCTCACGTTGGTGAAAATAGTGCTCTCCTCTATGCCAATTTACCAAGCTTCCTTTCTTATAGCTCCGAAATTTATGGATCAGATCTCTAAGTTAATCCAGGAATTCTTATGGAAAGGAGGCAAAGGAAATAAAAAAAAATCCAATTAGTAAAGTGGGACATTGTTAAGCTACCTCTGGTTGAAGGAGGACTACAGATTCGGGATCTGGGATTAGAAAATCTGGCACTTGGAGGTAAAATACTGTGGAAATTACATACAGATAGTAAACACCCTTTCAGTATAATCTGAGATTGAAATACATGAAAGGATAACCCCTGCGCAATCTCCGAGAAGTCAATTTTCTAAATGGAACTGTTACGTGGAACTTATGCAAAAGAGGCTACGATTTCTTCCAAAAATATCTCTTCTGAATTCCTGGCAGAGGCAATGAAACGTTGTTGTAGAAGGATAGAATTATGGGGAATCCACCATTAGACATCATGGAGGGGATCAACGACATTGAAGACTAGCTAAAACTGTGTGGGTTCTTAATGTTGCCTGACATATCGAGCTGGGAAGAAAACGACTGTTGGAACGACTGGGCATTTCCATGTATGCCAGATCACATTGAAAACCAAAAATTGCAGCTCCTTAATGCGCTATCTGATATGGCTCTCGTTCACCTGCAAGAGAAAGACCAATGGGGATGGGAGAAAATAGGGTCCTACATAGCAGCGCAGGGATTCTCATCACATCAAACAAAGCAAGTGTCAGGCCTCCCAATAGAACTTTGGAAGCGAGTTTGGGATCATGGCATTCTCCCAAAGGTAAATTTTTTATTTTGGGTACTAATGAACAGAAAGGCATTAACCGAAGAAAATCTGGAAAAACGTGGCATAATTGGATCCCACAGATGCATCATGTGTTGCAGAGAATCAGAAACCAATGACCATTTGTTCATGGACTATATTTTCTCCCGGGAAGTGTGGTATATCACCCTTCTTGGCCTCAATGTCTCATATCCAAAGAATATCTCGATGATAGCGTTATTTTCCACTTGGAAATCGAGATACCCCACCCAATTCAAGGTAAGTCTGCATGGACTGGAATTTGGGTGTATATCCCCAAATATGTGTGTTGGAGCATCTGGTTGGCCATAAATGTTAAAATCTTCAACAATGCTCAGCAACAACCACTTAAGGTGGCTGCAAAATCCAAATCCTTCCTCATTAAAACGGTGGGCGTCTAATCTTTTAAGAAGGGATATATGTTTCTCCCAAAAGAAAAAAAATGGTTGGTAACTTATACCTTCAAAGATAGGAAAAAGGACCCAAGATGGCCGAGCATAACCCCAAGATGGAGACTATGAGATCCAAAAGCAAATTTCCATATTTGGTGGAGGTCACAGGGTAAAGCTTCGATCTTCTTTTACAGATCCTCCAAAGGCAACCCAGGGAGGGCAGGAGCTGGCAGGGTGATTTACTCCGCGAATGGCATAAGAGTCGATCGTTTTAGTTGGGGACTTGGCCAAAAAACCAATAATCATGCATAAATTCTTGCCTTATTTAAACCTTTTCAAATAGCATAGGGGAAAGGATCAAATACATTTAAGTATTCGGGGACTCAGAAATCTTGATAAAGACTCTCACCACAAATGCCCTGTTCAATGATATGTTGCTCAACAAAGTATTACAAAGGCTAAGATCAGTGATGCACGATTTATCTTCGCATCTATTGTTTTGTATTTTGCATGGGTCGAACAAGTAAGCCGATGTTAAGGCAAATGAGGATTGCTCATTGTCTCAAGGAGCCCTGAGGATAAATGAAGAAGAAGCCCATTGGGCTCCTATTCCATAGACCGGAGGTAATCTAATCGAGGCTGATATAGAGGTCTTCTAAGAAATTGTATATTGATTATAATAATGGTTGATTTGGTTAAAACCCATCCTTCATTCTTTTTATAATCGTTTTAGTTAAAAAAAATATTGCATTATATGTAGATGAATTAGTTTTATGGCATCAATGTAAATCTGATACTAGGTTTGAAGAAATAATTAGTTGATACCTTTGAAATGACTTTACATTTCTTTTTGGGAATTCAAGTTTATAGAAGGATGATTGTATCTTTATTTATCAACCTATGTAATAGATCTCTTGTAAAGATTCAAGACAAACGATTGTAAAGTCTATGCTACACCTTTTTAGTCAGGAGTAAATTTGACAAAGGACTGTGACAAACCACAAGTCAACGTGACTTTGTATCGAAAATTGGTCAGTAGTCTAATTTATTTAACTCATAGTCAACTTGATATTTCCTTTGTTATTAGTGTGGTTTCTTAGTTTATGTAAGATCCTTCATAAAGCTACTAGAAGTAACTAGTTGGTTACACCAACTTACATTGGGCCAGGGACAACGATGATAGGAAGTCGACATCTAGATATATGTTTTGTCATGGTTTGGTCTTGCAAGAAGAAAAAGTTAGTCTCCCTTTCGAACATAGAAGCTAAATATCATGGTGTAATTAATGTTGCCATAGAAGTAGTATGGATTCAACAACTCTTGGTAGAGCTCAGTTTTTCAGTGGATTTAGTGACTGTATTATTTTGTGATAACCAGAGCGTGATATAGGTTGTCGATAATCATGTTGCACATAGTAAGATGAAGTGTGTGGAGCTTAATTCTCATAACTTGAGACAACTGAGACAAGATTTTGTTGTGAATCTTGTCTATTGCAGAACAAATGATCAAGTTGTTGATATCTTTATGCATCCTTTATTTAAAGCTAAGTTTTTCAAACTTTAGGTTATGTTTGGGCTTCAGGCAGTTCCAAATATGGGGCGGTGTTACAACTTGTTTTGATACCTAAATAGAAAATTCTCGATCCATTAGTGCTATCAAGTGAAAGTTAAAAAAAGCACCATTGTCACCTTAGTCCTTAACTTCCCTCTTTTAGGCCATCTCTCAAGGCCAAGGGAGGCTAGCCCAAGGTTTGATTGGATCTAGGATTCGAATAGAACTAAAGGAAGGAGATCAACTTATTTAAGATATGAAATTTGTATTATTAAGTTGATTTCCTAAGTAAGCCTTTAACCACTTTATATTTTGTAATCACCAATAGATCAAACACTTAAAAGATTGCTCAAGGATGTAAAATAAAACAAACAATGAACATTTGTAATAACAACAGTGAAATAAAGATATAAATGGATCACAAGACTTTGAAAAGTAAAAGTGCTAGTGCATTGGTAGCCATGAAAAAATAATTAATTATTCACTGGTTGACATTGCAATATGGAATAAGTTATTATTATAAGAGATATTTTAAATAAGGCTTTGAATGAGGCCTTTCTTGAGATAAGATCTCTAAAACAAGGTGTCACCCAAATTTAATTAGACTATACTTCTTGGAAGTGACTAAAATCACTTCTCCAAGTGTGAGAATGTTGTCTTATCTTTATTTGATGTGTTGACTACTCCAAGTTAATTATGCAAATAACATTGACTCATTTATCCATGATTTATAAAAAAAATAAAACGACATTAAGATCTTGTGGAAAATGAAATATAGTGAAATTAAGTTGGCACTAATAAAGTTTCAGAATTCCTAGTAAATGTTTATGTGAGATATAGCACTTAAAATTAAACCATTAAACCAAGAGACATTTCCATAATAGAGACTAAAAATGGCCATTCAATGTGTCTATAAACAAGAGCCACGTGGTGGCAATGTTCCCGACATTGCTACATGAAATTATTACAGGTTAACTTGACAGTAAATTAGCAGTAAACTAGAGTTTCAAGGGGTCTACTAAGGTTTAAAGAAAAATTTCCACAAGCTGGAGAGAGCAAATATATATCTATCTAACCTATAAATTCATGTGAGAATTCTCAAAGACTCGCATATTATATTGAGAATTCTAAAGTTTGAAGTATATATTAATTATGAGAGAGACATATGTATTTAATGTCATCGAATACTACACAATCTTTCTTAAGGTGGCAATATTAAAAACCATGGAATTTTCTTTGTAGATTGAATTGCTTATATAGTTAATGCATAATGTTCCATAGCTCCCAAGTGGTGGAAACAAAATGAGAAGTTGTTGGAGTGCATTGGTTAGGGTCTTAATTGAAAGTATTGAGAAGATTTAAGAGCAATGAGCATCGCAAGATTGTAAGAGATGACAACATTTACGAGCAATGAACATCACAGGATTGTAAAAGATATCATAAGTAAGCAGTGACTTCGAAGGCCCTCTTTAAGCAGATTTATAAAGGTATTTAATCAATGCTCATTTTCAATACTTTTCAATTCCATTTATACAACATTTAAGCTTCCCTTAAATGCTCATTTCTCAGTGGTGTGGGCTAGGGGGTGTTATTTTATGAGTGTCCAATAAAATACCCACTACTTTCAGTACGCTAGTTGCTTTTATCTACTCTCCATAAATTGCAGTCAGGTGCAATCAGGGTTCTATTGATAGCTTCACTTTGCCAGCTTTTATTACCTATAATACCTATAAAGTGATAGTAAATTATGTCATATCACCACCCAAATTTGTCATGTTGCACATCAATTCTTGGAATTCCAACTTTCTCTTTAACTCCAACAATTTATTATGATGGATAAAAAAAAATTATTACGATGGATTAAAGAAAGGAAAAGTAAAAATTGAGAAGTGTTCCACATTAATCCATGCATAGGGATGGGTGTCTATGTTTGTCATGTTAATGAGCTATTTCGGTTTTAATTGCTGGAGAAAACTATGTTAGCAACATCAATTATGAACAGTTTGCACAATTAAACTCTCAAATTGAAACTAAACATATTGCAATTCCAACCAACAATAAATCCACTGTGAAATATCTGTTTGATAATTTATTTTCCCAAGAATTCCAAGGATTAAATTTTCCCAGAAATCTTTTGAGTTTATAAGATTACATTCATGATTAAGGGAGTTAGTAATTATAGTTAATAATTACTGTTATAGATGCAACCTCCATATGTTTTTTGAATTTTGAATCACAATCTCATGGAGCACATTGTATAAAGGACCAATATCATTGATGGTGCCTACGCCTCCATCACTAGCCAACTAATGAACAACATTACAAGAGAGAAACATTTAATGATGTCCATATGTCACATTCAAGTTTTTTGGTTTTCTGCAAGTGTCCATATGTCACATGAAACATTTTATTCAACTGCTCGTGGGAATTCCACAGCCTTCCGTGTTCCTGCAAACCTATTATGCAACTTATATAATAACTAGATTCTACAACATTAGCTCCATTATCTAGAATAAAAAATGCATCATTCAATTGGGAATATGTGTATAGACGACGATGATAGGCCATTTCTCGAGGTTATCAGTTTGTTTGAAGACTCATCCTTATGGTTTGGTTGTGTGGCGATTACAGCACATGGTGCACTGGATATCATTGCAAATTTCAGAGATACATCTTTGAAGAATAGATAATATCACTTTAGCTCAGGTCTACTTAGCATACTCCAAGAGCCTTCAACCTCAAAGGTTGCTTCAAGCAAAATAACTAGAGTTAATATATAATGGCATGTGCAAGTTAATATATAATGGCATGTGAATGATAAGAATAATAGAGAAATAACTCGACGGATGGTATATCTTATTTGGACAAACCCCAAAAGGAAATAATGCTCTGTGCATAGTATCGTGTATCAATGAAGACTTCATCGAGTTTATCTAACCAGTACGCTTGACCTCCTATGTAGAAATAACGCAGGTTGTAGGGGTTTTTCACCCTTAAGGTGTTCGATTAACACATAGAACGCTAGAGTGAAAGAAAATAGAGCACAGGGTAAATTATTGTGGGAGAATCCGCACAAATGTCAAAAGAAAGTGGTAAGTTAGCGCCAATTCCTTCAACCATCATATATTAATTCAGCTCAGTACTAATGAGTAATGAGAACGAAGCCTGGAATTTCACTCACGATTTTGCATTTTCTATAACTAGGAGTTTAAGTTTTCATTAAATTAACGAGTTATATATATATTAATATTATAAATTTAAAAGAAATTAGACAATTTATTTATTAGATCTAAATATTGTGAAATTTTAAATAAACAAGAAATATATATATAATTGAACAGTGTGCAAGAGTAAAGCTTGCTAATGAAAGAATATTTGAAAGAATATTTTCATTACACTAAAACAAAGTAAATTCTATTGAACAAAATTATTATTCAAATTATTTTAAATGGACATGTATTTTCAGTTTATGTCTACAAAAGAGATTACAAAATTGACAAAATTTGGGAAAACAAGGATGATAAATGTGCCTAAATTTTGTGTTGGCCATTTCTTGCCACTTCAACTTTAAAGCACGTAGCAGATTCCATTTTACGTTGTTGTTTCTATGACCGGGCAGTTTCCAGGCTTGTGATTGTTACTTTAAAGCATGCAACAACTTTCACTTTTGTGATTGCTGGTCATGTGACATCGTAAAGTAAGGAAGATAGTAAAAGTGTAAAATGATTAGCAAGCAGGGACATTGGATTGTTTTTAAGCATGCGACTACTTTGATTGTTGATACATTATTTCAAGAATAGTGTGAAATGAGGCCTATTCAAAATGCTGAAGCTTTATTATGTTATCTTGAAGAGCGAGTATAACAGTTGTTATTTTCATAACACTGTGTTTATAAACTTTATTTAGGAGAAAGAAATACAACTATGCAATGAACCATAACTATTTGAGATAGACAACATTGCTATCTCTGTTGAATTGTAGAAAAATCAGTTATAGACTACCATAAATTTATAAGAAAAGTTGATTGATATTTTTCAAAAAAAATAAGCATAAGCATGTAAGAAATACAATGCAAAGGTTGTTCAAAAATTTAAAAAAAAGCAAACACAGTAATTGCAAAATTACTAATAATAAGGTTAGAAGAGATACATTATGTATAATTATAAAAATTTTGAAATACAGTAAAATATTTGAATATTAATAATAAGAAATGTGAAAGACAATAAAATATTTAAATATTAATAATAAGTTGAATAAAATATTTAAATATTAATAATAAATTGGGTAGCAACCATGTAAGAAAAACTCAAAACACTACATAGAAAAATGTGAGGAAAAGCTTAGAAAATCCTAAACATGACGAATTTAGATGGAACATATTTTAGAAAATCCGAAAACACATTTAATTATGAACTTCAACACATTATAAGTGACGTGAAAAGACATGGCCATACTTTTATGTGTCAGGATTTTCTGAGGCCATATGTTATGTGATTCCGAGTTTGCCATTTTCGTGATCAACAGATTACTGGCATTGTCGTTTCATATCAACACTTGATTTCATTTCATTCATCCCAACACTCAGAAGGTCACGTGGTTTTCCCAGCAATACTTCCCCACATTTGTGGATGGTAGAGGTGGTAAACTGCCGGCCATCCTAGCAGAAGGCCTAACCCCAGAGGACTCAAGGCTCGAACCCGTGACCTCCCCCCGAACCGAGAGAATGTGCGCACTTCTTACCAATTGAGCTAACCCTTGGGGCTAGAAAGTCATGTGGTTGATGTGTGAAGGCACACCATTTTCATGAACACGATAAACACAATTGATATTCTCATTAATATATAGCCCGAATGACTTTTCCTAGATTCAAACATATGTTGATTAAGTGGATACGACTTGCAATGTATTTCAAGTGGTGGCCTTCGTGGATTAGAAAACGACCAGTTTGCATAGTTTTGATAACCTAATTGGAGGCATTACAATTTGTGAGAAAATTGTAATTATTTCTTGTAATTGTTTTGCACAGAACATGTCGGAATGGGTGGGATTGGAAAAAAATGGAACCTAATGAGATTTATGCACTGCTCCCACGGAAACCATCATCCAACAAGTTGCACTAATAAAAATGATGAGAGGCCAACATGTGACTGCCATTCTCTTTCGATTTGTACTCGGAAAAGTAGAAATAATTTCTATTTTGCAAATAGTTGAATGATAAGGATTTTTAATATTATTTTTACTAATTTTGATGTAGGATAAAAAACATCTATTTTATTAACAGAGGGAGGGAAAACGATGATTTATGCATTTGATATATGTATGTATTTTATTACTAAGGAATTTTTGACCAATTTATTCAAAATTTTCCCCATATTCCTCTTTCAAAGTTACTGCGAATCCGTTTTCTGCAAGGCTGGGATACTGTTCAACAGATCTATACTGGGAAATATTTGGAGGTAGGGTTTAGAGAAAATATTTGGAGCTAAGGTAGACTCAAAAATAATATCTAACAATTACGGAGATGAATATGTTTTCAGAAATAGAAAACAATGCCTCTGAGCTTGATTATAACGGGAGTCAGCAAAGCAATGGATCACTAATGTGGTCAATAACCAGAGGGGTATCATTTATCATTTACAAGAAGAAATACTATGTCAGATCTCTACAGTATATAAAGGTAGAGCACCTCTTAATAGATACATATATGATATCCAATCTCAATGTCCCAGAAGCAACCGATAATGGGTTTCCATAGCTAAAAGGCTCCATGATTTTCCATGAATTAAAGGAAGATCGACATACTGTACCACAATAGATCTATGATTTGATCAAACTCAAAACAAAATTTAAAGCCAGAAAAACACAATCGCGTCCTTAATAACACCAAAATAATGATAATAACCTTGATATCGAGCTTGGTGTCGTCGCCTTCTCCCAACACATCCTTGTCTGGCAAGGCCAGAAATCTAATTTTATCCAAATCCTTATCAGAATAACACGTCATTAGAAGAAATCCTAAAGATAGATCCCATATGATGCAATGCTAAATAAATAGATCATACAAATACAAGGTTAAGTAATCACACCAGAGGCATTGGAGATGAGTTCTCACAAAAAGATATCCTTATTACTGTAAAGAGAGTCGATGAGGATGTCCATCAGCCTTGAAACCTCTGCCTGGAACTCGAATTTCTGGGCATTGGCACGCAATGACTTCCGGGAAATAGATTCAAACTCTTAGAAAAACAAAAAATAAAACCCAAGAAATAGTTATTGATTATTTGACTTCTTCTATATGAATCTCTATGATATATAGCACTAGCTTAAGTTGTTTCGTTCTAGTTTAAGTTGGATCACAAGCATGGCTTGATTTTATACCCAATAATTTCATTGGAAGAGCAAATAAAGAAGGAGACCATGGAGATAGTAAGTTCAGATATCGAACCTCTGCACAACATTTGCATCGGTTGAGAGGGCATCAGAAACGGCTCCACCGATGCCTTCCTCCACCTTGGGAGGACTGACATTCTCATCCACAGGGCTCGCTTCCTCTGCCTTAGCTTTTAGATGGGGTCCTGCACAAACCCCAACCCAATCGGTCCTCAGGAAAAAAAAAACATAAAAAATTAAACATTGCAGTGAATGAATGCATAAGAGAGAAAAGCATACTGTGTTGCTGGATAAACGCAAGTATGATGAGCACCAAGTCTTTGCTGACATTTAAAGGGATACATCTCAGGGATATTACCAGATGCAAATTACATAATTACTTACTTCTTGTGGCAGATGAGCGCAAGATGCACTAGTAATTTGTGATAGATAAACTCATCCACTTCTGCTTCTGCGCTGTGCAACTTTTTGTCTATAACAAGCGCTTATCAGCAAGAACAAGCAAGGCTTATTGAGCAGCTCTATATCCTGGTAATTGCTCACTCTGGTATGAAGAATGCTGCGAAGCCAGTAATATTCATTATTTAGTGAACGGAAATAATAATGAATAGACTATCTCAAATACTAGTGAATACCCGTTCACTGCTGCAGTTAGTCTTGGTTGCTTTGTAAAAAGGTATCAAGGAAGTTTGAAATAATACCTTCATGTAAACCCTATTTTGATGCGTGGTGTGTGAGCAATCCAAACTGGTGAGAAGTTACACCATTGAGTTGAGTTGAGATGTATGTTAATTTGGATGCGTGGTGTGTGAGCAATCCAAACTGGTGAGAAGTTACACCATTGAGTTGAGTTGAGATGTATGTTAATTTGGGTAACCTGAAATTTTAGCATTTTGGAGTTAGGTATTTTTTTTGAAGTGATGTGTTCGTCTTTTTCATTATCAATTGGAGTATATTACCAATTGCATTGTTGCAACCTTCTTGTTGTTTGGAGAATTGCATTAAATTCTCTGCTACTTGAGAATTGCTTTCAGGGATGATTTTAACATTGTGTTTGGCTACCAAGTGTCTGTTTGGCTCCCAAGTGTCGAGCCTTCTTGTCAATCAAAGCAACCAGTCATCAATATAGATTTTTAGTATGCACATATTCATCGATTAGTGGAGGGATTGAGAGATTCAAGACCCGTGGAAAACCACAAATTACTTATATAAATCCCAAATATTTGCAGACTGTTTATTTGCAAACTGTAGGGCTCTCTACTCAAAAAAATAAAAATCATTTTCCAATACATGTCAATGGGAATGCTTAGGTCATCTGGCTGCCGGGTCTTGGGGCACAAAGTCCCAAGCAAACGTCACCTGCAAAAGACCAATAGAAACTAAGTTAAATCAATATTTAAATAATTCAAAAAATAAAAATTAATCAAACTACAGTAAAAACATTTGAAAAATAAAAAATTTAAATATACCTCTCGAATTAATCCACCTAACCGATTCATATATATTCCCTGTCGGGAACATAATAAGTGAGATTATAAACCAGCATTTAGCAAATAAAATCACTAATTTACCTTGTTGTTGTATGGTGCACATTGTAAGAGTAAACTCATAAAATTCCAAAATTAAAGTGAGTAACTTTAGCCAACAATTAAAGGTGTTTTAGCTAGTGAAAAAATATTATTAACCAAAGTATTTTTTCAAAAATTAGAGCTTGTTGTTTTAATGATTTTCCATCAAGGAAATAATTAACAAAACTAAGAAAATTCAGATTTTTATCCCAAAAAATAAGTGCAGAAAATTAAAACATAAGGAATCTAAATTCTAAGATGTTAGAATGGCCTAAAAAATTCCAAAATCGAAAGATAGTCTGTCGTAATTTCTAGAATTGATTAAATGCAATATTAGTCACTTCAAACCACTACAAACTTCAAGAAAAACCATAAATATAACCCAATAATTTCAGTGATTAGTTCCAACCTAGACCCTAATGGAAAATGTGAATTTTGGAGCTAATGAGTGGTTATTTTTATTTATGTATTTTTTTGCATTAAACCAGTAAACTAGAACATAAATAAAACATGAAAATAAAGCCTAAAGGATAAGATTAAACCAAAAACCACTTAAGCAAAAATGGGAAAATCTTAAATGTTTTTCTTTGATTTTTTGTGCTTTTTACCCTTAAAACAAAAGGAAACAAAATTATTTTGGATTTTTTTGTTGTTGTGGAGTTAGAGAGCTTAGGACTAGCTCCTTTAAACCCTTGGACAAATGGAGTCTTTAGGATATCTTTCTTGAGTCTTGTTTGTATTTGCTTGATCGGAGCCCTTGCAAAATGCCCAAATTCCTTCCCCAAACAATTTGAAACTACTTTCAAATTTCACCAAGGAAGAGCATAATTTAGCATACAACTTCAACCTATCTGCCTAGTACAATCCTGCAAAATTGATCTGTACGCCTCCTACGGATGCCAAATACTTCATTTGACCTACAAATATAAAGTATGATAAACCATGGAACAATATTACCTTTTATGGCCTAGATAAATAAATCTTACAATGCCAAAAGGAACAAATTACCTCAAAGATTAAGTCACCAAGTTGAGCCTCACATAAATAGTGCAAAGTGATAATATTACTCTGCAATCACAACAACAAGTGCAAGTGAGGAAGGGATCTATTATATAGAAGATATATCTAACTTCCTTCTCAATAAAATAATAATACATGAGCTAAAACCTTATATCTATCTTAAGGACTCTCCAATATAGAGTAAAAAACTAATAAAATAAGCCAACCAACTCCCAAAGAGATAGGGCGCTCCATCTAATCATGGTCAACAATAGTGAAATGGTACAACATAGGCCTAAAGAAGGAGGGAACTCCATGATGATAGGTACAAATCATAACCAAGTACAACAACCAAGCCCCAAATGCAAGGGTGCTCGAACAAAAAAGGTCTAATAGGTAACAATAAGGATCAACCAACTAGAGTGCTCCCTCAAAATTTCACATGTGTGGCTCAAACGGGTCTGAAAAGGTGACACCGACCCTCATCAAGGTCAAATCATGCAACCAAATTCCTTAAATGGGTGAGCACCAACCTCAAAAAGAGTGCCAAGTGGTTCAAGGGGATGACCGAAGGTCACACCCTAGGGCTATTTTAGGGTTTTTTCTAAAAATATCTAATTTAATCCCCGTTAAGGGATTGGGGCCTATTTCTAATCCAAGTTAACGAATTACGGTTTTGGATGTTGCGAAATATCTACATATTGTATTATGAGTGGTTAATAATCATAATGGGAAAGTAAGAGGTACGACTCCATGTTTGTTGGTTTTCTTGGTTAAGAGTTTCTAGAATAAATATCGGTGTATTATGTGTGAATGTTGTGGTGTAATCTCTATTTTGATTAAAATAATTTTGGTCCTGAATGTGCTTTGTCGATAATCAATTCCCTTTTGTGGTCGAGGACGCATCAACATAGAATATCAGCATGTCGTAGCTTGTATAGGAAACCATTAATTAATGTGTATGGAGCAGATTTCATGTCTACGATTTTCCTCTCTTCTCAAACATTCCTTCTGGTGCTTGTCCATATTGCAATAATTGGGTTGTATCGGCTAATTCTTCAAGTATTACTTCGACCCTAAAGAAATGTGTGTTGGGTAAGTCATAATCCATTCCAATGGGGTCCTACTTGTCTCTATCCTAAACAAGTGGTCTAGTTCAACATTTATCTTTCTAAGTTGGAATATGATTTCGAATTCAAATTCTTGGAATAATATCAACCATCGACATATTCTTCCATGGTGCAAGTGTTTGTTGACTAAGTATTTTAGCGCTTGATTATTTGTGAAGAAAATAAAAGGGTTAAACAATAAATAATGACAAAATTATTGGAGAGAACAAATCATACCAAGTCTATCGCGTTCCATGATCTAGTAGTTTCCTTCCACTTTATTTAACTTCCCATTGCCATAGGCATTTGGGTAGTCCATCCCATTGTCGGTTGGATGCATCAATACCTCACCAACCATAATGGTCGATGCATTGATGTGTACATGTAATTTATTGGACCAATTTGTGAAGCGTAGTATAGGTGCTTTGACTAACTTTCTTTTGAATAGCTCGAAGGATTCTTTATGTATTCATAAGTCCATTTCAATTCAACATTTTCTTTGAGTTGTTCATCCAAGGGGAAAGTGATGTCTGAGTAGTGACCTATAAACTTTCAATAATAGCATGTGTCCCCTAAGAATATCCTAAATTTTTTGGATTTACATGAGGTTTTAAACTGATAATGACTTTTATTTTGTCTAGGTCGACTTTGATTCCTTCCTTGCAAACTACATGACCTAAAAGGATACCAATAGGTGTAACAAATATGCATTTCTTTATGTTTAATGATAATTGGATTTGTCTACATATTTCTAGCATTAGGATAAGTTATTTGATATGGCATTTTAGTAAACTATATACAGTCCAATCATCAAAGTAGACAACCATAGTTTTGTATAGGTACTTCTGAAAGGATTTGGTATTTATTCTAGAAAATATTGCATGTGCATTATTTAGGCCAAAGGGCATGACTTTGTAAGCAAATGATCTAAATTCAAAAAAAAAAATTGTTTTGGCTTGGTATTCCTTGGCTATGGGAACTTGGTTATATCCTGAGAATCCATCTATGAATGAGTAGCATTCATGGATTGCTACCTCATTAATAATTTCATCAGCAAAAGGTGTAGGGAAAGGATATGTGAGAGTCACTTTATTTAGTCCTCTAAATTCGACACAAATACAAAGTTTTAGGATCATGCTTTTTGGGATGTATGACCATTGGGCTACCCCTTTTTAACTAGTCAATTGGATATATAATCCATGTAAGTAACATGTTTTTCATTTATTTAAAAAAAAATCTTTGTATTTTTGGGATACCTTGTAGGGTCTATTTTTTTTAACTGGTTTTGCGCTTGTCACGAGGTCTAGTTTAATTTCTCCCATCTCTTGCACAAGTCATTTTATATCTCTGTAATCTCTAGCAAAAACATCCTAGTATTCTCTATGTTCTTCTGACCAATAGCTTCCTATTTTGTCTATTTTAGGTCTATTATCTATGGATATGTCTACTTCTTTGGTTTTAATTTATGCATTCACCACTCTATGGCTTGTGATTCATCAATATGTTGCTCTCCTTCTTTAAAGTGTGTAAAAGATGGAGGGAATTTTTTTCCCCTAACTCCTTATTTCTTCCTTATATTTGGTAGATATTTTCATAACAAACTGAATTGGGTGTACAATATCAAGATTGTCTCTTTTCCATCTAAACCTCTTACCTAGAGCATTTTTTGTTTATAATTCTAAATGGTTCGGAAGTCAACATTGTTGCTTTTGGTTAGTTGTTATGTTGTTGCAAGTCAAAGTTAGATGATTGTCGAATGATGTTCTGTTCACACTCTCTATTTCATTTAATTAGGTTTAATAAAACTATGTAGTTCTTTCACGACTTCCTTAAGATGATCTTGTGTGCTGAAAAATGCAAAGTCTTCGATAAAGTTTTCTTTGAGGGATTTCCAATTAAATGTCTTACCATTTGCTTCTTCAATTTTATACCATTTGTTGGGTAAGTCATCCATTTTGCTCGATAACATACGCAACCATGCTCGTTCGTCACAATAGCCTAATCTTTTCCATTCCTTTTAGCAAAGGTTAGTGTGGTTGTCTAGATATATCCTTATACAAACTTAGTAATGTGTGCTTTTGTTGTTAACCTTTTCCACCAAAACACTTGATGAAGTATGTAGAATTTTTCATCTATGTTTGTAGTCAAGATTAATGAGTGTCCCACCATCGAGTGGCTTAATCAATGAAAGTTTCGACTAGACTCTATAGTCATCCTTGTTCTCCTACATTCTTAGGATTTCATTGATATGTTTGGATCATGATTCTCATTATTTGTACCATAGCGGTGGTAGGTTGGTCGATTCATTTCTTGTCAGTACAAGGGTTGGGTACTTGTGAGATTTATTTTTGAATACTTTTGGTATGATTGTGATATTTAAACATTTTCACACATAATGACGAGGAATAGCTTTGATTGTCTAGCAATCATGGTCTTTAGCATCATTATTTTCAATTTATGAGTTGTAGAGTTATGAGTCTAAGCTCTTCCTGACTGACATAGGCAAATCTAGATGCAGTTCCCTATTCTCATTTGGATCGATTGAGCCTTAATTATTTTGCATCATTTGAAATAGTTGACTTATGTATACATTGTTGTTGCTAGGTTCGATCCCAAGGTTTTCCTTGAGACAGATATATGGGTACATTAACCTGTTTTCCTTCTCCTTTTAATTTTATCCTATCTTTTCCAAGGAAATGAAGGCTTTCATTTTTCTTCCCAGGGATCGACCAACTAATGTTGGAAACGATTTAGATCCTTCCTTGGGATCAATTAGTTCGAAGTCGATTTGCGTGGATAAGCATGTGATGCAGTATGAACAGTTTTACATACTCTTATAGGTTCAATTAGACTGAGGTCTACTAATTTCAGAAGAAAAAAAATATGATTCTAGAAGCTGTGGTCGGCCCAGGTTTTCCCATGTGCTTCTAGTATTTATATTTTCTTACGGTCCAAAGTCGAGAACGCCTTGTGAAATACGATATCTTTAGACATAGATAAACTAAGGGGTCAATGTCAGTTTTATCTCTTTTGTTTGATCGAGATAAGTTCTTAGCTATTCTATTGTTTGCTTGATCTCTTCTTACCATGTACATGAAATTGATTAAACAGGCAACAACAACTTTTTTTGTGAGTAATTGCAACAATTCATTAAGTGTTTTATTTTTTCTTTCTTGAGTATCCTCTTCCATAGCTAGTTCTTCAAATATTTTTGAATCGTCACTAAAAAAATCTTTTTTTTTATGTGGATTGGGATAATTAGTTCCTTTGTTTTGAATTTGGTGATGTTTGGATCATCACCTCCAATCTTAGTGCCCCGTATGCTTATAATATGCACATTTTCAGTATTCAAAAATTCATGCTTAGGGACAAAAGACAAAATATTAACATTTTTCTTATTTATTATCATCTCAAGAATGACGAGGCAATATTATAAAGAATAATCACCCACTCCATGTTTGTTATAAAACTTCAGATCAGTTTTGTCCTTCCAAGGACAATTTGGGCTCAAATGTTCTTCACTAAAACATACATAACATCTATATTGTATTCCTCTACTAGCATATCTATTACCTCGATGATTATTATACCTTCCTTGACCATGGTATCCTACCCTTCCGTTGTATTCTTTTTTTGTAGTCGTTATTTCTATAGTTTCGACCATTCTGTTCATTCTGGCGGATAACTTGTGCTTGGTAGATCAACTGACCATTTGATTTATTTTTCATGTTTAAGGTGCACTCAGTGGTCTTGTGTAAATTATATTCACAAATACCACACCATTTAGGTTCACATTCTTTATATTAAGTGGATTTTGTTATTTTGTAGGTTGAGACTCGCAATAATGGCATATATCACAATAATATTTTGTGTGAATAACTCAGACATCTTGGCATCTGTTTTCTTGTAGTTGACCGTTGTCTTTAGTGTGGCCTTCCAACATGGAGATCATGCACCATAAATATGCATTTCTAAGGGTGAGGTCAAAAATAGATTTTTGCATAATTTTGAGCTTTTCTTTGAGCCTCATGTTAATAGGTGCTATCATATCATCATGGTCATATTTGATTTGTTGTTCTTTCTTTAGGGCATCTTCGTATGTCAAAAAATCATGAAGTCTTAATGGTGTTCTGTTTTTTTGTACCAGTCCTACTATGAACCATTATATAAGAAGGTTTTCGTCAATATGATATGATATCTAGCTAAGGAGGTCCTTGAATATTTTGTCATATTCTTGTACTTTTTATCCTGGAATTTGTGTGACCTATTTAAGCTTCTTAGATTCTAGGTTCCTACTACTTCCATTCAGAATAATGCAAGAAATTTTGCTTTATTTCATTCTTCGTTCTAGTGTGGTTTTCAGTAAAATTCATGTACTAAGTGAGTGCTTGTTTCATATGAGAACCAATAAATTGCATCATTTGTCTACCCTCGTCAGTAACAAGATTGACCTCCTAGATGGTTTCACATACAAACCAATGTTGTTTAGGGTCTTCATCACCCTCATATAATGGGAAGTGAACTGAGTGATTATAAGTCATTTTGGTATAATTTTGATTTTAAGTAATTATTGGAGAGGAACTATTGGACTATGGTGTACTTACTTTTGACTGTCAAGCTTTGTACTAGGTCAATTGAACTTATTCTAATTGTGTTTTCTCATTATGTCGATCAATCGATGGACTGTGAGCTTCAATCAATATTATTGGTAGCAGGGGGTGAATCATGCAATATGAATAGAATAGGATAAAGTTGTTTCTTCCTAACTCAAGGATAAAAGTGATCCAATTACCTTGTAATGGTCTGTGAATCATTATTCAATCCATTATTTGTCCACAATTGGCTATTCGATTCCATATGGTTCCTTGGCCAAGTCTAAAATGCAAGTCATGTTCATCAATTTCTCTTAAAATTGGGACACATGCCAACAAGGTTGTTAATGGGTCTATGAAACTCGTAATTTTAGGTACTATGATTTGTAGGGCTCCAAATCCTACCTCTACTGACTACATTTCTTCAAATAGTGTTGGAGCATCATCCTTTCTCTGCTCTAGTTGGATTTCCATCAACTCAAATGGGCATTTTGGTTTTTTTACTTTCTTTACAAATTTTTTCAATCTTCTTTTGCTATGAAGCAGACTTGTAATGTCCCTAAGCTCTTCCTATTACTTATGTTATTTCTCTCGTTCAATTCTTTGAATGTCAGTCATGTATTTGTGACTGGACATCTTTTTTTTTCAAAATCATGCTTGAACCTTCAATGGATTCTTTGCATATTCATTCGTTAGCTAGCATTGTCTACTCATTCTCGTCACATGGTCGATGACCCCCCCAATATCACCCTGACTTATTGATGGTCAATGGGATTAAACTCGGAGATCATGATCATTTACTGAGGAAGTATTCCCACTCTCTTTCATTAATAAAGCATTCCAAATATATTTGTCTTTGTTCTTAATTTATATAGACAAGTCCAAACAACAGTCGAGACTGGACTATGTGGACGACACCTTTTTTAATTAAGAATTTATGAAGCAAAGTAGGAATTATATAAAAAAATATCATGCAAATCATTATAAATCCTATATTGTATGTTATCAAATTAAGTTCATTATTCTATTGCTTTATCTTCGCAAAATTCTTCGACTATCTTTTTTACCCACTCAGACAAGTTTGTTCAACTTTGACTGCATAATTTGTGCATCAACAATGATTCTTCATGATCTTTCAGCCTAGTCATGAACATTATCAAGGAATTTCTTGATTTCTTAAGGAATGGATTCTATACATTTCTAATGTGACTCAGTGAAGAATTTTCTCTAGACCATGCAAGTGTCAACTTGTTTCTTCTGGCATAATACTGAATATAGTTTGCAACTTTTCTATTACATCGTTCACATATTTCTTCCTCACTCAACATTTATGTGTAGATGCTCATACTTTATCTTGGTTAAGTACTATAGGTAACGAAACCAATGTTGTAATCTATGGGATTCAATTTTGTTACCAATAGTGTACAACAAACATATAATCATACATAAGAGCACACATGGATAAAGAGAGTAGGGAAGAAGGTAATGGTCATGCCAACAACAAGCCTCTTATATTATATCAAAAACCATATTGTACAATGGAATACAATGTTAATCTCTTCCCACCTCACCATCCTTTATATATATGAAGTATACATATTGTTAGATAGTTACAACTATGTAATTGCTTGACAGTTGGCTTAATCTATTTGACTAAACTAGGTTGACCATGTAGGTGGCCGCTCGGGAGGACCTAGTTGGCTCGTCAACTAGGCTCCTCCAACATAGACTATGGAGCACAGAAAAATAAACCTATGCTATAACCTCTACCCATCCATCATTTTTTAATTATAGTGAATATCTGATATAATCTCAGTAGAACTTTCGTTACCAGAAACAAAGGTCATAGCATCAAGGTTTTTTTGATAATTTGTGCCTATCTTGTAACAATAAAAACTTCCACTACGTGGTATTTTCCTTGTAGTGATTATACTTGTCAATACCAACTTGTTCAATGGGTTGTTATAGCTTTGGTATGGCTCCATGATTTGTCAATTGGAAGAAATTACTATTAACATTATTTTTTTAAAGACATTGATGTAAATATTTGAAACTATAATGACTTGACTACCTACAGCTAAACAAAATAAGTATGATGTTATTTTTGAATTATGTTAATCTCGTGAAATGTTAGTCAAGTATGATGCTTTGCTTAAGGGGTTAGTTATGGTGATGAACGAATCTCTATAGGAATGGATGTATGTAATTTCTGATAATTTTCCATCATAGTGTTGCATGATACACACTAACTACAATAGGGTAGAGCAAACATTGTCTACCACAATTCATCAATTAGAATTAATAATTTGGGCGTTGCTAATGTTCTTATTAAATCTAAATCTAATGATCATCAAGAAACATTAGGTAATGTTTGTTCTTCCTTGTCTTGGTTGGTGGGAATGATAGATGGTTAAAGGTGTAAAATAATTCAACACCTTGTTCAAGATGAAATTGTTAGAATGGATAGATGGGGCCACTAAATTTCATCTTCATACTCTTCTTCAAATATATAAGTTCCCTTAGCTTAGAATTTGATTTCCATTACTCAATCCAAATCATGAAAAAATCACTATTTTCTATTACTTGAGGCATATTAACAAAATATTAAAAAAAGGGAAAGCAAAGACATTATATTCATAGAACATTGCAAGTGATTGTCCACATTGTTGTTGTATCTTCAACAACTTGGCACCTTTTAGATTATTTCTAGCATGACCTCTTAGTAATCCATATAACATCATTGGCACATAAGTATATGAGGGTATTGCTTCTCGCATTTTCTCTTTTACTTTCACTTCTTATTTACATAATCTAGTTGTTCCCCCATCTCCCAGCATCTATTGGGTTGCAATGCATTGTTTCTTGATTTAATTTATTAATACATGAGGATTTAAATAAAAGTGATGCTAATAGCAATGAGGAAAATTCGTAATGATGATGATAGCGATGAAGGAAAAAATATATTTTAGTAAAATAAATGTATGCTTACAATTTAGATATATTAAAAATGAGACTCCATCTAATCATTGTTCTATAAATGATTTAGGGATTTCTTCACTATTGCATCTTCAACAACTTAGCACCTTTCATATGGATTCAACATGCTCTCTTAGGATTCCACATTGTATCATCAATATATATTTTTCCAAGGTCATCATCAATATATATATATATATATATATATATATATATATATATATAGTTATAGTTATTTTTATAGAGAAAATTTATGATGTACATG
>LPNX010625159.1:11367-84452 GCA_001517045.1 Pseudotsuga menziesii
TAACCCGGCATCGACTTCAATGAAACGTTTGCACCTGTTGCATGCATGGATACAGTCAGAACAGTTTTGGCTATTGCTGCACAAAAAAAATGGCATGTTCATCAGATGGATGTCAAGTCGACATTCTTAAATGGCTATCTAGAAGAGGGAGTATATGTGGAATAGCCACAAGGGTATGAAGTTCCAGGTCAAGAGCACAAAGTGTACAGGCTGAAAAAGGACTTATATGGTTTGAAGCAAGCTCCTAGAGCTTGGTACAGTCGTATTGATTCCTATCTCATTGAAAATGGATTTCACAGAAGTGAAAGTGAACCGACTTTGTACACCAAAGTCGATGAGCAAGGTAAAATGTTAATTGTCTGTCTGTATGTAGATGATTTAATATTTACTGGTGATTATGGTATAGCAGATTTTAAAACAGTCATGGAAAGTGAATTTGAAATGACTGATCTGGGGCTTATGAAGTTTTTTCTGGGCATTGAAGTTCAGCAGTCTGAAAGTGGTATCTTTATATCACAGTCTAAGTATGCAAGTGAAGTTTTAAAAAGGTTTAACATGTCTAACTGTAAGACAGCCCCAACACCAGTAATAACAGGTTTAAAATTGAGTAAGGATGATGAAGGATCCACTGTAGATCCTACGCTGTTCAAAAGGCTTGTAGGTAGCCTTATGTATTTGACAGCAACAAGACCAGACATTATGTATGGTGTAAGTGTGATCTCAAGGTTCATGGAGTCACCAAAAGATTCACATTGGCAGGCAGGTAAAAGAATTCTGAGGTATGTGAGTGGCACAAAAGACCTTGGTATTATGTACTCAACTTCAGAAAATTTTAAACTCATTGGTTACACTGATAGTGATAATGGAGGCAGCATAGATGACAGGAAAAGCACATCTGGATACACATTTCATTTTGGTACAGGTGTTGTTTCATGGGCTTCAAAGAAACAGCCCATAGTAACTCTATCTTCAGCTGAAGCAGAGTATGTTGCAGCAACAAGTGCTGCATGTCAAGCTATCTGGATGAGGAGAGTCTTAAAAGACTTGTCACAGAACCATCAAGAACCAACAACAATCTTCTGTGACAACAATTCAGCCATAGCATTATCAAAGAATCATGTGTTTCACAAGAGAACCAAGCACATTGACACAAGGTTTCATTTTATAAGAGAGTTGGTAAACGACAAGGAAATTTGTTTGGAATTTTGCAGGTCTGAAGACCAACTTGCTGACATCTTCACAAACCCATTGGCAAAGGACACATTCCAGTATCTGCGTAGTTATCTTGGAATGACAAGTTCTCCACAGTGAACTCTGTCATAAACAGAGCATGTCTAAGCTCTGAGACATTTTGTAAATTTTATTTTAAAATCCCATCTGCTTATAATTAAGGGGGAGTGTTGGAAAAATGTAATTACACACAGATCTCTACCTGGCTTCCAACCGACTCTATTAGAGTCTGGATAAGCCACGATCTTGTCTGTCAGTCTGACAAGAAGGAAAAGTCCACATGTAGGCAGCATAATTCAATCGAATTTATTTCAGAAGCTAAGTTGTTAGGTAGATAGTTATTGCAGTGTTTAATGCAAAGTAAGTCGGCAAGTAAGTCGGTTTATGCTGAAGCAATTTTTAGATTGCCTATAAATAGAAGAAGCATTTTGTAATTTAGTTTACAGACAAACACAGGAACACAGACACAAGAGAGACATTAGACAGCAGAGGAATTTCGGGTGAGAAAGAGAAGTCGAAGCTCAAGCTTCTGTGCATGTGATTTAGTCGGAGAGTTGAAGCTCTGTGGACCGACGAGTTTGTAACAGACAAGTTTGTATTACTTTGTATTTCCACATAGTTAAATATATGAAATAGTTTGTGGTTGAATTCATGATTATTTGGCCGCTCATATTTCCAGATTTACTTCTGTAAATTTCTTTTACTGTTACTGATAAGTAAAAGAACAAGAACCCATAAAAATCTTATGGCGTGAAAGTTCCAGGTTTTACCGCACTTTGGTCGACTCAAATATTCCTACATATTTGGGCATATGTTTTCCATAAGTTATTTGGATTTGTAAATGTGGTCATTTTACTTCATCTTACGCACAGGTGAAAAGTATTTGTAAAATTCTTAAGTCTTTAGACTAAGAATCATATTCTATCAATCTAGTCGCATCAAGCACCAAACTTGATTGCAGAGAAGTTGATCGCATCAGGCATCAACTTGATCGCAAAAGAAGTTGATCACATCAACTTGATCGCAGGGATCAACTTGATCGCAGGGATCGCACCGCAGATAAGTTGATCGCAGATCGCAGATAAGTTGATCGCAGGGATCAACTTGATCGCAGATCACAGATAAGTTGATCGCACATATCATCTTGATCGCAGTAAAAAGGTGGTCACAGTAAAAAGGTGGTCGCAGTAAAAACAGGTCGGAGTTAAAAAGTGAAATTATTTTCTTTTAAAAATTGACTGAGCACTAAACCCAAGTTTAGTGGGCTCGGTTTTGGCTATCATTTTGATCAGCCTCCATCATGATGAATAGTATCATACAATCCTTGGACTGATTTGGTTCACTTGTTGTGCAAAGGATTTGGACTAGTAGGAACTACACATTTATCTGCTCTGGTTATGTTGTTATTGCCCATATTCCTAGGAATAGGTCGGCTATAGTGGCTGATAGATTTCCCTCAATGACAATTCTTGCCAGAGGGTTCAAACAAACCAGGGGAAACTTTATGATCTTAACCCTTCATCTCTACATGGAAAAATGTGGGATACCTTACTGCAGATAAAAAAAGTATAATAAGGATCATCACCACCAATACGCTAACAACCGCAGTAAGACTCATCATCTTATATAAATTTTTAGGCCTTCTCCTCTCACTCATCATCCCAATAATTTAATTGATAATATGTCTATAAAATATATCATATACAATATTGTGCTTGTATCAGAAACCAAACAAAATAATGAATCGATCTGAATATGAAACGAATTCTAGCTCAAAAATCCTAGACAATTAGACAAAATCTCAGAGGCGAGTGCAGTAAGTTATATAGAAAACTTGAGAGACTTGAACAACCCGAAAATTAATCAGTTTTAGTTTCACAAGAGCAAAGAGAGATGGGCGATGGCGAGATGAAGCAAAGAAAGGATATATTGCAGTTGTTGTTCAAGATAAGGAAGGAACCCAAAAACAAAACTTTACTGCACAAGTAAAGTTATGAATGCCATTAATCCAAAGGGAAAATATCAATCAACATCCTTGAAAGCTAACGAGGCTTCATGCTCTTCCATTAAATCCTTCACCACTGCCTCTTCACAGCCTCTGCTTTGAAATTAATCCCCATATCTTTTGCTTTGATTTACAAATCTCACCTACAACCACCGATTGAATGGATGTTCAACCACTGAACATGGAAATCCTGGCCAGTACTCATGAATATGAGTACTCGTGATTTTACTAAAATTATAAATAATCAAATCAAACTCTGTTAACATAATTAACTTTCAATAAATTTGCTTCCTATATTCTATATTTCTCTTCATTAATTTGATGTGGTTGTCTAACAAATTTTGCACAACTATAGTTTTAGTTAACCTCATAGCTAAGAAAAATACAACGAAAAGCAAAAGAATAAAGAATATTTCTCTTCTTCTTTGTTAAGTAATTGGAACTTGGCATTCATTATCCACTGTACATCAATTCTCTTCCACACTGAATGATCTGAAAGTGGAAGTACTACCAGAGGGGACGTCTCATGTAACGAACCCCATCAAGACAGAAATACCATTTTACAACTATAATGTGAGCAAAAAAAATTGATATCGATTGGTAAAATGTTCAATTAATGGAAAGATCTTAAAGGTTGTGCTTCTCACACTCTTGGAATACATTCTCTCATCATCTCCAAAGCAAAGGTAGATACCCTAGTTCTAAAAAACATATCTAAGTAACTCCAATTCATGCCCATTATCTTCTCATTTTGTCTATGTAAGTTGCATACTCTTTCCTATTTCTGATTTTCTAATTAGAGAATTATATTTCAATCACCATACTTCAATGTCGTCCCAAAAACCTATATATGGAGGTCTCGTCGAAAAATTGAGTGGTAGAACCACTCGTTGCAAGCGCATGATAATGTACTTATGTTTGGTGATTATGGGCCTGATGATCGTGGGTGGGGTTCTTGTATTTATAACATGGTTGGCGCTGTGCCCCCACGAGCAAAGATACTATGTAGAGTCTCTCTCCTACCCGACGGTGATTCTTAATGAAAAAATTATGAAATCTAGGATGGAGTTGAACCTCACGACGAGGAACCCTAATCGCAAAATTGACATATATTACTATAAGATGGAAGGTTACATTTACTATGATGATCAAAGAATTACAGGTGCAGATATTGGTCTCTTCTATCAGGGCCAGAAATTTGTTAGGGTTTTGCAACCCACTTTAACAACGCACTCTGTGATATTGAGTGAGGACATTGCCAGGGATCTCACGTTAGAGAATTTGGTCGGGACATTGGAGCTGAAGCTGAAATTATATGCTCATGTGGACATTATATTTGAGTAAGCAAAGGCCTAAGAGTAATTACAAGTTTGAATCGATGTCTTGTATTCTTTAGAATAAGGAACATTAAATGTGTTCAATGCAAATATAAGTGACAACTACCCTTTCCATTAATGCAGTAGTAGATAAAATTTCATATAGATAAATCTTTTCTTACATGTTAAAATCTAGACCAAGTGTTTCTTGCACATTAAAATGCAAAAGTATTTAATGGGAACCACTATCCAAATTTATTTAACCCACTTGACAAGTTACCAAACCTCACACCCAACCAATCATACAGAGAAGCTGCAAAAACAAGACGTCAGTGGGATGCCATACAACCATTCCAAATTTCAAGATTGGTATCCCAACCCGCTAGCTGTAAATAGTTTAATAACTACTTGTAGAAATATTTTCGCAAGCTAAGCCACCGAACTGGGAAGGCATTATCGAGGTAGATTCATCCCAATCAAAACTTAACAAATTGACATTATTTAGAAAAGTCATCAAAGGCATATATCTACAATAAATAAATAGATGGAAATATACTTTTTTCAACATTTTATAGGGAAGGAATCATACAATATAATGAATCCATCTTTCAAGGCACTTCTATATCTTACAAAGAAACTACAGTTTCCCCTTATATATGAAGGGTATTTCACAATTGTGTTGCCCTTATATATATGTGTGTATTTCACAAATGATCTCAGAATGTAATCAATGGAAAAAACATTGATTACATTTTCCATATAACCACAACTACAAATTTTCCTATAGTAACAAATTGAATACATGGCTCATGTTGAATTCAAATTGGCCTCCTCAATCGAGTTGTATTGATTTATTATTCTGCATTTACTATCAAAATTACCATAAGTGGATCTTCTTATGTGTATTTTTATGCGTTCATCCTCCTCATTTGTATTTTCACGAAACCACCAAGAGTATAAGAGGGTATTCTAAACTTCACATGCTACTTAGCCAAATTGCATGCATTCTCTCTCCTCTTGCTACCATAATAGTTATTGACTATCTTTTCAATATTCACTTTTTCATTATAAATAGGATAGTATATGTGAAGATTAGTTTTCATTCTTGGATTAGGTGCCATATGGATAGATAGCAACTATTTACAATATTGCAATCCAATTTTGCATGGTTTTTCTTTTGAAAGAGTCTTTTTTTTATTGACTATACTTGTAACATTCACTTCCTCATTATAGATAGGATCTTCTATGTAAACATTAGTTTTCACTCTTGGATTAGTTGTTGCATGGATAGATAGCTATTGTTTGCAATGTTTCAATCCAATTTCGCATGTTTTTTCTTTTGAAAGAGTCATTTTTATCTTTTTTTTTGGAATGTACAAAATAATCAATTATTAGCGGAAGTGGAGATCACTTCCACATGATATATTCTACCAATCTTCAATCCAAACTAGTTCTAATATGTGTGAATTTGACACTACCTTGATAGCAAATTGGTCTTAGAAAACAAATTGATAAGAGTTCTATGATTTAAATCTTTTCATGAACTAATTAACATAACAAAATAGCTTCCCTTCACCCCTACCCCACCCCACTCAAAAAAATAGTCTTGATGTTCTCCTTATTTTATCTTTATCTAATTGTTTATTAAAAATCTAGCAAATTGGTCTTGAGGATCGTATCTCCGTGTTCAATATTTTCTTATCTACAAACCACTTAATTTTCTGTTGAATTATTAATCATAGATGATAAAAACTTACTCATCAAACTATGTGATATGCTAATACATATTTAGTATAAATTTGAATAGTTTCAACAAGAATTAAAACAATATAAGATCTAAATGTTACTTTGGGACTAAGGGATCTCTATGAATTACTTTATGGATTTTCTCACTAGACACATGTTTCTACAATGTTTCTTGAATATGGTTTTTATTGGCTGATTGGCTCATTGTACTCATACTAAGTCTCTAATAATTTATTAGAAACTTAGTATCTTCATGCCATCCCCTCTTATGCTAAATGTGGCTTTGATTAGATTTGAGGCCATCTTAATAAATCTCCTCTCTTTCATGTAAGTTACCTTGTAAGTGTACACTAAATACTTAAGTTATCTTGTAATTGTAAACTAATACTTAGTCGTAATCATACTTTGAATAAAATGGAGACAAACGTTTACAAAGAGAGTGAATTAAGAGATATTCTTTAATAACAATATTTTTAGAAAACATGTATATAAAATAAAATAAAATCAATTGTTAAATCATTTAAAAGGAGAATAATTAGAATATAAGTAGATAATTTAACATTAACAAAATTTTGCAATGAGAATGAGGTATGGATTGTGTTAATGTCACATTATTGTTAAATAATGTATGTTGGAGGAGTTTGGCATATACATTGTTGCATGTTTGTAACCTTGATGGAATACGATGGAATACAATGACGGTCCTATTTGTTATTTATATTTTGTTGAGAGTGCTGTAGAGATGTATTGTTCATATATTTGGGAACTTTGTTGGCAAATGAAGAGGCATATTGTCAATATTTTTTATTTTTATAATAATTGGGAAGAGGTAGTTCTATTAGTATTTTGTACAATTTAAAGGCTGATACTAATTAGAGGGTTTAGATGGGGATAGACTTGTGCATGTGTGGATGATGTAGTTGTGATATTGTAAAATGTGCAATGGTGTGTTATGTATGCCACTTCTTGTTTTTGTTATATTGTATATGATGTTTCTGTATAAGAGTTTGATTTTATGACCTTGATCTAGTCATTTGTATGTAGGAGGGAGGATGTAGAGCAGGTGTAGCTTATAAAAAAGAAGAATCCATAACTATTTATAATATTTTTTAGAAATCTAGAATCTATGTTTGAGAAAATTTATTAGATGTAGACAAAGAGGTGTCCAATCTTGCTTGAAGAAGGTGTCATCCCATATGTCTTGCATGTTTACTTTTATTGTTTTTTAATATTTATGTATAACTTTTTGTCATTTACTTCTTAATAACTATTTTTTCCCGAAAACACTTGTTATGAATTAAATTTATTTATATCAATTTATTGCTATTTTATTAAAAAAAATGTTTCTTGATCTAGATTAAATGATAAAATTTTACATCTAATTTAATATAAATATTTACTTTTCAATTAAAAAAAAACTTAAAACACCAACATAATACAAACCAACATAATATAAAGTTGATTTGATTTTAATTCAATCTAATATATCATATTATAAATATCCTAAAAAAAAAAGTGTGATTATGATAAGTTAAGTGCCAAAGTCAATAGACAATTTAGTTCATTTAATATAATGGAAAAATGATATCACAATTAATATTGCAAATACAAAAGAAAATGTCTACAATTTTATATGGCTTTGGTCTTTTCCTATTAAAGAGTTTTTTTCACATCAAATGGCATGAATAATAACTGGGTAAATAAGGAGATTACTAATTCGTGATATCCTCAATTGTTATTATTCTCATCTAAGTCACAAGTCAACATTAGGTATTGTTTATTAAATATTTATCTTGAATTTAAGTTTCGATCATAGAAAATCAAATGATATAAATAATAATAAGTGGGTATATAAAGAGATTGCCAGTTTGTGAGGCCCTTCCTTGCTAGTATTTTCATTCAATTATAAGTCAACTTTCAGTGGTGTGAGTTTAATTTGTAGCCTTGAATTTAAGATTTATGCTCTCAATCAACAACAAATTGTTAAATATTTATTCTCTTAAATTAAATAATGAAAAAATTAGATAATTTAAGGTTGATGTTATTTATCACCTTTTATGATAAAATATTTTGAATTTTTTTTTGGTTGGTTGACATGTTTTTTTCAAGTTTAATACTCTTATGACTAGAAGGTTATTAAATAGTTTGCATCTTATTTTCTTGATTAGGAAAGATACATTTTTATGAAAATTAATTTTGATTTATTTAGATATGTATTGGATACACTAATTATTTATGGAAGTTCTACAGAAATATGGTTTAACAAATTGTTTTAAAAGACTTATAAAACTATGATAAAAAGTTGAAGTTTCATGATATTATTGATTGTAAGAAACTTGGGGTTCAATGGCTAGGAAATTTTGTGGCAATTTTGTTTTTTTTTTATTACAGTTTTGTAGCAAAAATGTCATACTTCTATAGATTTTGTCTTATAATTGTTAGCAATTATGGTGACATTACCACCTCCTAGCTCTTGTTATTAAGATAATCAATAATAACAATTATAATTTCATAAGAATTAATAATATGTGGCTAATATGTGAACTCAGTGTTAAGAAAGAAAAAAAACTAAAAATCAAAGTTTAAATTAAGTTTTTTTTAATTATTTATATTAATCTACCAATGTTCTTACATAAATAATCAAGATCACCCCAATATATTTGGGCTCTTGCTCTATCACATATACTCTATCTTTCAAAACAAATATGCTATAGGTTAGATTTTCAGATATATCAAGTATCACATATACTCTGGATATTTGAAAACAAATATACTATAGGTTAGATTTTCAGATAGATTGTGAAGTCATTGAGAAACTATAGGTGTATACTTTATTCAGAACACAATAACTTGAGATGTCCAACAGAGTGTTTCACATGCCATGTGAGAAGAGGTGCCTTCACCAGTCGCAAACTTTCACATGACATGTGAGAAACAGAGCATAAGCTTATAAAAGGGCTCACCAAGACTGCTAATCTAACATGGCTTACTTTAATCTAACACCATTCCATCTTAATGTAATGTAATATAGGTCAGAGCCTTCAATAATTATTTAGATTGCATGATATGAAAGAGGGGAAACTATGTAAGAGTAAGTAGCTATAAAATCTAGGTGAAACTATGTATGAATAAGTAGCAAATTAACTAAGATTGTTACGAGAGACTTCACATGAGGACACAAGAGAAGCAGACTCTAGTATTCAGTCTCTCCTGAATATTCGGCATCGTCGAATATGTTGGGAACTTGAACTGTGCCTTGAAGCATCTCAATTACTTTTCCCATTGAAGGCCTCGAATCCTTATCAAACTGTATGCACAACAAGGCAGTCCTCACCACTCTCTCCATCTCTTCCCAATCTATCGTTGAATTTGCTGAATCGCCTGCAATTAGCAGCTTGAGATCCACCATTTCCCTCATTCTTCCCGTCTTGATTTGCTCGATTGCCCACTGTGGAAAGTGATCACATGGGCGTCTGCTGATCGTATGATGATGGGCACTGAACATTGAGCTGTTCTGCCCGCTCACAATCTCCAGCAAAACGATGCCGAAGCTGTAAACATCTGCTTTGGCCGTAATGGGAAGATTTCTCACCCACTCTGGCGCTAGATATCCTCGCGTGCCTCTGATCGTTGAGAAGCACAAAGTCCGTTCTCTGTCCACCAGCTTGGCCAGCCCGAAGTCTGATACTTTGGGAACGAAATTGTCATCCAGGAGAATGTTCTGAGGTTTTATGTCACAGTGAAGAACCCAGTCCAGGCATTCCTCGTGCATGTACGCGATGCCCTTCGCCATTCCCACAGCTATAGCATACCGTTGATTCCACTGGAGAACGTTCTTATCCTCCGAGAATAAGTAGCTATCTAGAGACCCGTTGGGAATGTATTCGTAAACTAACATTCTGTGCTCACCCTCTGCGCAGAAGCCCAATATGTGTACGAGATTCATGTGGTGGATTCTTCCCACTATTGTAACTTCTGCTCTGAATTGCACTTCTCCTCTGTCCACCCCTTCCAGTTTCTTCACGGCCACATGTCTGTTAGACGATAAAGTTCCCTTGTAAACAGTCCCGAAGCCTCCTTTCCCAATGATTTCGCTGAAGTTGTTGGTCGCCGTTTCGAGTTGTGCAAACGAGAATCTCTCCGGCCCTGTAGTAAACCCTTGAATTTCCAAGTAAGAAGACATCCCGTACCGTTTGACCAAATACCACCGTCCCAGCCCGAAGCAAGCAACCTCTAGAACGGCTATGGCAATGAGGATTCCGACTGGAATATTCCACAGTCTGTGTCTATTGGGCTTTGCGGGCTTGAGACGCACCGTGGCAGTTGGGTTGGGCGGGCATGTTAGGTTGAATGGAGAAAGCACGGCGTCCATGGAATAATTGTAAGGAAAAGCCGTTGAGACTTTGATATAAACGGTGCCGGGAGCGGTTGGAGACTGGAAGCCATTGAACAAACTTCCTTTGGGCCAACATTTACCAATGCCATCCAATCTGTAAGCGAAGGCTTTGCATCTGACATCAGTCATACTGATCTCCGTGCACTGTTCCAATGTGCGGTAGGCATTGTATGTATCCAGATCATTACCGTAAAAATCAGCATGCCTGAGATAAATAAATTTGATCTTGCCTGAAATGCTATGTTCTTCAGGCTTTAGCGGATAAATAGGCTCACAACCCTCGAACCAATTACTGGGATTCACCATGCGAAAGCCCAAAAGACAAGCACAATGGGTCGTTGGGGTGTCGATGCAAAGGGAATTGATTCCGCAGAGACCTTGAATTTTGCAGAGCTGCGTAAATGCTTCCCAGACGATGTTCCATTCGGACGAGTCGCTGTCCCAGCTGTAAGCTCTAAGGTTCCCGTCCGGGTCGAGGGTCAGTCTTCTCAGAGGCGTTTCTCCGTAGTCCGATGTATTGAAAATATATCCGTCGCTGGATTGGAATCGACCCCGTTCATCCATCGTTGCTGTTCGAGTGCTGCCAAAATGGCTTCTGCCAGATGTGTAGGCGATAAGGTCTGGATCAGGCCAGTAGACGACAGAATTGCCGGTTCCCTCGAAGGAGAGACTCAGAACGTTGTTGCTGTCGAAGGAGAGAAGATAATAGCCAGTCGTGTAGCTTGAATTGCTGAATCTCGATCTAAGTTGGTCTGTGTCCATTGCCAGGGATTGCCCGGGAAGGAGAGTATCAGTAGGATGTTTGAAGCTTTGCCACACATGATTTCCATTTTCGTCGTCTAACACAAGATTGCCCGTGTCCCGTAGCACAAGCTCTGCAACGTTATCAGACTTGCCCGTCTTAGATTCCCAGACAAGGGTCTTATTGGCGTCTATGAGAACGAGATTGCCGTCTTTCCTGAGCGTAAGAGAAGATTCCCATCCGTTCACGGGATTATCTCTGTTAGCCATCCAAACAACAGTTGTGTTCCGGCGATCGGCATACCATATTGCAAAGGCATAAGCGTTAAAGCCAACGGGATAGAAACCTGCGATGAATGTTCCACGAGGCTGGGATACCAGATACGATCCCTGACCCCATGGAATTTTCTCGGGGAAAAGAGCCTGCTTTCTTTCCAGGGACGATAACTTGGTAATCCCCGACCCCTGCATGGAATTGCTCTTGGCCGGGATCGAACTACTGACAACCAAAACAACCAGAAAAGAACAGAAATGTTCCCTACTGGATTTGTGACTCCTAATTTTCATGGCTGGATGCAAGGCACGAGCAACAAAGTAATTCTATCAGACGACGAGGGAACAGGAAGCTATGCGTAATGACTTAAAAGTGATTTATTTATAATAAAGGCCATAAGGCAAAACGCCATTGATTGGGTGGGGCAAAACGCCATAATTGACATTTGTGGAGGTTGAATCATTACAGGTCATTTGTTCAATTGTTGCAAGTAAAATAGAGGATAGCAGCGATTAAGAAAAAAATTAATTGATTTAGGTGATGAGAATATCTTCTTTTCCGGATAAAACTTCCATTCAACATTGAGACTACCCTTAACTTGGATTACACACATATAAAAATTGTTTACTTGCTCATATTCCTAAACTTTGTGACACAAAAAAAAATAAAAAAATATTTACTTACTCATACCAATGTAATATATGTAAACTTTAACATCGCAATTTTAAAGAACACTCAATATCAAATCAATAGCTTAATACAATTATACCTCACATAGACATCGACCCCTTGACTTAATAAGCCCATACCCACACAAACCACGTGATCTATCTAACTCAAACTTAGATGTTTTGTCATATCTTGAACCTGTGAAACCAGTCCATATCTTGACTATAAATTTGGACCATGTGAAGTTTGGTTTCTGTAATTTTCATTTGGTTAGCTAGAGACTACTTTGTCCATACATTTCTTTGCATGTCCAAAAGATAAGAGAGTACTTTGTGTCCATTCCCTTCATTGCGTGGTAAAAGAGCGACTTAGAAAGCAATACCATATCCTTTATCCTCAAGTATATAATAAATTTTAAATTGGTCATAGCTGTAAGTTATGTGGAATTTTCAAAATGGGCGTCTTAAAAAATTTCTCACATGGAAAATTTGGAGCTATTAAAATTTTAATTTTTTTTTCTTATAAATAGTAATTATAAATTATGTGGAATTTTCAAAACTGGCTTATTCAAAATTTCTAAAAAAAAATTGGACATTTTAGAAAATGAGAAGTTATTAAATTTTTATTATTATTATAAATAGTAATAAAATTTTATTAATTTTTAAATTTTAAATTATTTAAATATTTAAATACACTTACCTAAATGCTTATTTTTCGGTGAAAGAACCCTTGGTAAAATGTAAAGCTCTGAGGTGAAGACCCTAGTTAAGCTAGTGAAAACCTTCCAAATGTTTTTTTTTAATATATTTTAGTTTTTGGTTTTAGTTTTTTCTATATACACTTTTATATCTTTACATTGCTAAAAATTGTTAAAAGAAGACCTAACACAGTTACCTTTAAGCATTTATGGAGTCAATAGAGAAAGGTAGGGAAGAAGGAGATGAAGACAGTACTATATGCAATGAAAATTCAAAAAACACCCTAACAAGATGAGGCATATAAATTAGAAAAAATTAAGTTAAAGGATAAGATTAAAGAGTTAGAGGAAAAAGTCAACCACAACCTAACCCTAAATAATATAGAAGGTAAAATAGATATCAAACCCGTTAAAGAGGAAATGAATAAGCTCATAGCCTTAGACCATGAGCCTAACAAAAGAGCTTTAAACCTCATATTTTTTTGTTTAAAAGAGGAAGTAGAAGAGGATACGTTAGCCATTGTCAAGACAAAACTTCACAATAGGTTACAAATTGAAACTATCGGTCTCACAAAAGCAAAGAGGTTGGGAAAATTAATTGAGAATAAAGAAAGGCTAATACAGGTTAAGGTTAGCTCTATCGAACAAAAATACAACATAATCAGTAAGACATAAAGTTTAAAAGGCTTGGGGATATTTGTAAATGAAGACCTCATTCCAGAGAATCAGGCCAAATTAGGAAAGGAGGTGCAAAAGGTAAACGAAGTGAGAAAGGAGGGAAAATGAGCATTAATCAGAAACATGAAAGCTGTTATTAGAGATAAAAACTAAAAGGATAGTAATAAATAGCAATTTGACACAATCTAGATATTTTCTTGGAATTATTGAGAATTTCCAGGGAGCAAAGGCCCTAAGTTAAGTCGGATCCTGTTGGCCCTATGAGAAGATAGGAAGAATTTAGTTAGAATTATGCTTGGAATAAGAAAAGTCCAGTCGCGTGACAGAGGAAGAGATAAGACAGAAGAATTAACTATAAAAGGGAAGTTGCGATAGAAGCAGCCGTGAAGGAAGAAGTGCGCAGCAGACATGGGGGCTTCACTTGTTGGCCAATATCCTATCACGTTAGTTCATATTGTGGGTTTTAAAATTATCAAAAATCAAACCAATATATTGCAGGTATTGGGGGGATGATGGGTTTAAGGTGGGGGTGGGTAGGGTGGTTTATAAGGATTGAGGTATAAAAAGGGGTGGGGAGGAGGTTTTAAGTATTGAGAGGGGGTTTCAACAAAAAGAGTTTGGGTCAATATCTCTCGAAATTAAGGGTATTCTTTAATATCCCACGATTGCACGTGCTATGTGAGAGGTTCACTAAGTGAAGTCCCCGTGGTAGCAGAAGGAAAGATGTGACGAGATCACTCGCAATGGAAGAAACCACGATAGAAGGCATGCAGCGCCTGAAATGGACAGCTCGAGAGATCGTGGGTATGAAGTCACCTAGAGTCACGTGTGCTTTAGGGAATAAATCATCTTTGTATTTTGGGCTGATAGTTCCTATTGGAAATTGTTGCAGAAACAAACAAGAATATGAATGACAGCTTATCGACTAACAGAATGAAGTCGACTGCTAATGACATGTAAGAGTCTATAAAAGGAAGAAACTAGGCTGTGTGCTAGTTGGTTCCTATTCAGTTAGTTGCTTCTAGGGATTTTGTTGTGTGTGTTACTTCCTATTCAGTCAGTTGGTCAGTATTTGTTAGAAGAGTCAAAGAGTCATAGAGTTGTAGAGAAGAGTGAGTCGATCCAGGCTATGTGCGGATCGACAATAGAGTGAAGGGGAGGAAAACTTCCAAGACTAGAGACTAGAGAGCATGAGAGGAGATAGAAGTATGTATAGAGTGTAGAATAATATCTAGAACAGAGTCTGCAAGTCGAGTGCATAAACGAAAGGTGCGATACATTTCTCATTCCAAATGAAGAATGCCTTTGTGGTTTTTCCTGGATGGGTTTCCATGTTAAATACTGTGTCAATGTGTATCTGATGAATGTGTTTGTGTCACATGAATGTATGCTGTGAATAATTGTTTATGTATTTCCTTATGAATAGTTCTTGTATGCACCCGTCACACTATTTCTAGTTGGATTTTCTATTAAGAAATTATATTAACTGGTGTAATATCTGTTGACGAATAAGTATAATAATATCTTGAATGTGCATAATAAGTATAAATAAGACACCCACCTATTTCGGTCGAGCAAGTTGGTAAGGTGTTGTGAGAGGAGAAATCCCCACCCAACTGTAAGAACTTGGTTCTGGCAGTTACCCATAAGAGATATCTTGGGTGAGATTGCATCTACGTCGCAGGTGTTGTCAACTGAGCCTTGCTCTGTTAGGTCAATATCTTGGGATTTGTTTTCGTACAATGAAGGTCTGGACCTGGGTCAAAGGGAGAAACAACAACAAAAGGTTATGTTGTAGGGATTGTGAATCATTGTGGCTAGGGATATGTTTTGGCACTCGACGAAGCCAAAAATTTAAGAGTGGGTGGATTCTAAACCATTAGAGTTTGCACGAGAAGAAAGTGAAGGATCGTGGTTGAATCCGACAAAGTTGTTGGAGAGATACATTTATATGGATATTCATGAAATTTTCTTTTGTGATTTTCCTTTTGTGTTGTATGAGTGGTTGTCGAAGCTAGCAACCCAACAAAAAAATTTCCAAGGGGGAGAATCGATAGAGTGGAATCCTCAGCTAATTCAGCGACTGAAGATTATTAGAAACCATGTGTCAAGGGCTGTTGATTTTTGGGTAGACATTATTTTGGAGGGATACATTAATGAGTTTGTTGTCAACACAATAACATCACATAGTGAGGCGGAAAAAAAAATTCCAAGGAATTCCAAGGACCACGAGGAAAATACTTGACATCTTTAAGAACTTGGATAAAGATTCTTGTATATGAAATAAGAATCCTAAGAATAGTGTTCGATGAGTAAAGAACTGTATATAAAGACCTGGGTTATGTCGTAGAAGAAGTGTGCAAAATCAAGAGCAAAGTAAGCTGAGATGTTCCTTGGTGATAGTGGAATTGCACTAGAATTTGAATGTCTAAGAAGTGGAAGGATATTTCAGTTGGGAAAAAGAAGAAGAACTATGACAAGAAGAGGAAGTTGTAGTACAACCAGAGGAGAAGACTTCAATTTGACATTACACTTTGATGGAGGTTCTTGTGACGAAGAAGAGGAATATTAGCCTATCCCTGAAAGGGAAGAAGAAGAAGAAGACACCTCACATCCAAAATACGAATACGACACACCTACAACTCCCTACATCTCTCCAGAGGTAAGGTCCAGAAACTCATATCCTAGCAGGTTTGTCAATACAAGTAATACTAACTATGGGAATAGTAGACAAGGAAGTCCTGCGAGCCAAACATTTTTTCAAGCAGTACCAATGACCACTATAATGGCTGGGAACGATATTAAGTTGTCGATATTCAATGGAAATGGGTTAGAAAACCCAGAGCAACATTGGTTTCTATCTGAAGCCATATGGATCGTGCGACAGGTCTAAGATGACACATTAAAGAAGGAGAAGATGATCATGACTTTGAGGGGTTTTGCGCTAGACTGGTATATGAATTTTTCTATGGTTCCAATAGGAGTCACACAGAAAACACTCGATCAAATTCGAGCGATACAGATAAATGAATTCAGAAAGCCTAAATATGAACCTCACTATATTACAAATATTAAGAAATTGTCTATGGATTTTGTGTGGGACTTCAACCATATATTTAAGACACTAATGGATAAAGGAAATTTTCATATGTTGGGAGTACATCACAAATAATGGTTCATTGTAGTGTTGTTACCACACATCTGGATTCCCTTGATATAACAAAAGATTGTGTCGTAGACTGAAGTGATGGAGATGGTCGTCAATCTAGAATCCTCATCGGTAGGAGATACTGGTGTAGGAATGATGCATATTCAATCATAGCTAGCTAACCTTACCGTGCAAGTCCAGGAAATTAAAAAAGGGAATGAATTCTAAGAAGAAACATGGTGTACCAATTGCAAAATTGAAGGACACCACAAGGATAATTTCACGACACTCATGAATTATGTCGTAGCCAGAGTGTTGAACCTGATAAATACACAAGGGATTCCTTGGTGTAGGATATTCCAAACAAGAGGGAACTAGCCAAAATAATGCTTATACTTACAGAATATTGTAAGTACACCAGCTAATTTATACTATAAATTTTGTAAATCAGTAGGCCATGATGAGAAGGATTGTAGAGCCTTCCAACTACTGCAGGAGAAAACAATTGACACTTATTTGATGAAAAATGAAGACCAGATACAAGCTGAGTGGGATTAAGCTCAATATCCACACGCTCAGTAGACTCATCCCTAGTATCCATAAAATCAATACCCTAAACCTAGGGGGGATGGAAATTTTTGAGGTTGAGGACAAGGAAGAGGATTTGGTCATGGAAGATACCAAATCATATGTCACAATTGTGGACAACTAGGACATTTTGTTAAGGACTCTTCAAGCCCTGCAAAGAAACATGTTCGTATTTTAAATCCTTTGATCATGCTGTCGAATTATGTCCACAGTTGACTACGAAGTGGCAGGCTAGGAATGTGGGAAATCCAAACCCTCTGCAAAATCCCAATCCAAATTCCAACTAGAATATCCAAATGATTTCTATTGAGCCAAGAGAAGAAAATATTGTTGTTGTGACAAGAGGAGGTGCTACGACTAGAGCATACCAAAATGCATAGCATGACCAACCGTATGTGCGATCATCAACACAAAATAAGTATCGTTCGATGTCTAAATAGAAAAGGAAGTATTCATGTATACATGACCATAATTCATTGATAAGAATCAAGAGTATACATAAGAATACATCATCTTTATATTTTTGGCCGATAGTTCCTACTGAAAATTGTTACAGAAACAAACAAGAATATGAATGACAGCTTATCGACTAATAGAATGAAGTCGGCTACTAATGACATGTAAGAGTCTATAAAAGGAAGAACCCATGCTGTGTGCTAGTTGGCTCCTATTCAGTCAGTTGCTTCTATGGATTTTGTTGCGTCTGTTACTTCCTATTCAGTTAATTGGTTTGTATTTGTTATAAGAGTCAAAGAGTCGTAGAGTTGTAGAGAAGAGTGAGTCAATCGAGGATGTGTGTGGATCGACAATAGAGTGAAGGGGAGGAAAAATTCCAAGACTAGAGAATAGAGAGCATGAGAGGAGAGAGAAGTATGTATAGAGTGTAGAATAATATCTAGAACGGGGTCTGCAAGTTGAGTGCACAAACGAAAGGTGCGATACATTTCTCATTCCAATTGAAGAACGCTTTTGTGGTTTTCCCCAAATGGGTTTCCATGTTAAATAATGTGTCAATGTGTATCGGATGAATGTTTTTGTGTTGCATGAATGTATGCTGTGAATAAGTGTTTATGTATTTTCTTATAAGTAGTTCTTGTATGCACCCATCGCACTATTGCTAGTTGGAATTTCTAGTAAGGAATTATATTAACGGGTGTAATATCTGTCGATGGATAAGTATAATAATATCTTGAATGTGAATAATAAGTATAAGTAAGACACCCACCTACTTTGGTTGAGCGAGTTGGTAAGGTGTTATGAGAGGAGAAATCCCCACCCAACTGCAAAAACCTGGTTCTGGAATTTACCCATAAGAGATATCTGGGGTGAGATTGCATGTATGTCGCAGGTGTTGTCGACGAAGCCTTGCTTTGTCATGTCAATATCTTGGGCTTTGTTTTCGTTCAACGATGGTCTGGACCTGGCTCAAAGGGAGAAACAAAAACAAATGGTTTTGTTGCAGGGACCATGAATCAATATGGCTAGGGATATGTTTTGGCACCCGACGAAGCCAAAAATTTAAGAGTGGGTGGATTCTAAACCATTAGAGTTTGCACTAGAAGAAAGTGAAGGATCGTGGTTGAATCCAACAAATTTGTTGGAGAGATACATTTATACGGATATTCATGAAATTTTCTTTTGTGATTTTCCTTTTGTGTTGTATGAGTGGTTGTCGAAGCTAGCAACCCAACAAAAAAATTTCCAAGGGGGAGAATCGATAGAGTGGAATCCTCAGCTAATTCAGCGACTGAAGATTATTAGAAACCCTGTGTCAAGGGCTGTTGATTTTTGGTTAGACAGTATTTTGGAGGGATACAATAATGAGTTTGTTGTCGAAACAATAACATCATATAGTGAGGTGGAAAATAAAATTGCAAGGACCACGAGGAAAATACTTGACATCTTTAAGAACTTGGATAAATATGCTTGTATGCAAAATAAGAATCCTAAGAATAGAGTTCGACGAGTAAATAACTGTATATAAAGACATGGGTTATGTCGTAGAAGAAGTGTGCAAAATCAGGAGCAAAGTAAGTTGAGATGTTCCGTGGTGTTAGCGGAACTGCACTAGAAGGTGAATATCTAAGAAGTGGAAGGATATTTCGGTTGGGAAAAAGAAGAAGAACTCTGACAAGAAGAGGAAGTTGTAGTACAACCAGAGGAGAAGATTTCAATTTGACATTACAATTTGATGGAAGTTCTTGCGACGAAGAAGAGGAATATCAGCCTATCCCTGAAAGGGAAGAAGAAGAAGAAGAAGAAGACACCCCAAACCCAAAATACGAATACGACACACCTACAACTCCATATACGTCTCCATAGATAAGGTCCAGAAACTCATATCCTAGTAGGTTTGTCAATACAAGTAATACTAACTATGGGAATAGTAGACAAGGAAGTCCTGTGATCCAAATGTTTTTTCCAGTAGTACCAATGACTGCTATAATGGCTGGGAACGATATTAAGCTGTCGATATTCAATGGAAATGGGTTAGAAGACCTAGAGCAACATTGGTTTCTATGTGAAGCCGTATGGACCATGCGACAAGTCTAAGATGACACATTAAAGAAGAAGAAGATGATCGTGACTCTGAGGGGTTTTGCGCTAGAATGGTATATGAATTTTTCTATGGTTTCTATAGGAGTCACACAGAAAGCACTCGACCAAATTCAAGTGAGACTGATAAATGAATTCAGAAAGCCTAAATATGAACCTCGTTGTATTACAAATATTAAGAAGTTGTCTATGGATTCCATGTGGGACTTCAACCAGATATTTAGACACTAATGGCTAAAGAAATTTTTCATATGTCAGGCGTACATCACAAATAATGGTTCATTGCAGCACTGTTACCACACATCTAGATTCCCTTGATGTAACAAAAGATTGTCACCATAGACTGAAGTGATGGAGATGGCCATGAATCTAGAATCCTCATGAGTAGGAGATACTGGTGTAGGAATGACGCATATTCAGTCACATATAGCTAACATTATGGTGTAAGTCTAGGAAATTAAAAAAGGGAAGGAATTCCAAGAAGAAACATGGTGTATCAAATGCAGAACTGAAGGACGCCACAAGGATAATTTCTCGACAATCATGAATTATGTCATAGCTAGAGCGTTGAACCCGATAAATACACGAGGGATGCCTTGGTGTAGGATATTCCAAACAAGAGGGAACTAATCGAAAGAATGCTTATACTTACAAAATATTGTAAGTACACCATCTAGTTTATACTGTAATTTTTGTAAATCAGTAGGCCACAATGAGAAGGACTACAGATCCTTCCAACTACTGCAGGAGAAAACAATCGACACTTATTTGATGAAAAATGAAGAGCAGATACAAGCTGAGTGGGATTAAGCTCAATATCCACAATCTTAGTATACTCATCCCTAGTATCCATAAAATCAATACCCTAAACCTAGGGGGGATGGAAATTTTTGAGGTTGAGGACAAGGAGGAGGATTTGATCACGGAAGAAGCCAAATAATATGTTACAATTGTGGACAACTAGGACATTTTGTTAAGGACTCTTCAATCCATGTAAAGAAAAATGTTCGTATTTTAAATCCTTTGATCATACTGCCGAATTATGTCCATAGTTGAATGCGAAGTGGCAGGCTAGGAATGTGGGAAATCCAAACCCTCTGTAAAATCCCAATCCAAATTCCAACCAAAATATCCAAATGATTTCCGTTGAGCCAAGAGAAGCAAATATTGTTGTTGCGACAAGAGGAGGTGCTACGACTAGAGTGGACCAAAATGCACAACATGACCAACCACATGTGTGATCATCAACACAAAAGAAAGTATCATTCGACGTATAAATAGAAAAGGAAGTATTCATGTATGCATGAGCATAATTCATTGATAAGAATCAAGATTCGACACCTACTCCTACATTGCCAAGAAGACCAATAATGGAGATGCATGAAACATTTGATCATATGTTTCGAAAGAAACCAACAGGAAAGGTTAGTAAGCTTAAAGAAATTTTCAAAATATGCTTATCACTAATACATGATAAAGATGATGTCATAGAATTGACAACTCTAATAGAATAACATCAAGAAGACGTGCGACCAGAAAAAAGAGTAAACCATGTGGGAAAAATATTAAAGACTGGTCGTGAGTTAGTAATGACTGCATAGGTAGGATATTATTATATGGACTATATCATTTTGGACCTAGGATCTGATGTCAACATTCTATCAAGACAAACAAGGGAAAGCATAGGGAAACCATGATTGGATTGGTCTCCCATTTAGCTCATATTAGCAAATCAGGATAAATTCCTACCTATCGGTCAACTGAATTAAGTTCATGTCGAGGTAGAAGGCCTACGAACGAATGTTGATTTTGAATTAACTGACATTGTTGATGACACAAACTCGTATCCTGCACTTTTGGGGATTAACTAGGAAATCGATAATTAGACCATCATCAATTTTAAGAAAATAATTTTATCCTTTGAAGATTCAGAGCTAAGGGTGGTCACACCAATTGACCTGCTAGAAGGTCATAGATACGCCAGTCCATTATATAGTGAAGTACAGGAAGGCTATCTTGACCATATTTATAATATCATGTTTGCAAGGAATGACTATGTAAATCTAATAGTTGACGGAAATCTTAGTTGGAGAAATATTATCTCTTGTACATCATATTCTGATGAATCATTGGAAAACTGTAGAATCAGATGCACGAAATATCCATGTGGAAGTGCAAAAGAATTACATGGTCTATGTGATGGGTAGGAATTGAGGCAAGTGAGCTACCAACATATGAAGGTTTTCCTAACCTTGCATATTTTATGATGGAGTTCAAAGAAAAATTCACGAAACATCAGCGCTTGTCCGCTCTGGACTTTGTGCTAGAAGATACACAATGGGAGGCATGCCCACAATGTCAGATATAAATAATCTATCTCGGAATGCCCACAATGTCGAATATTGTTGGATATAAGGTTCAAATTAGAGATCAATTATACTGTTCAAAAGTATATAGGATTGACTAATCCTGTCAACCATATTGAGTATTGTCATGCGACATGGGAGGCATGTCCATGAAAGAAATGGTTTCATTAGTTCATGCACATGTTAGACATGATGCCAAGGAGTTGGGATACATCACTTGAGATGAGACGAGGAACTATTGAATGGGATTAATTAGTTACTAGCTTCATACACACATTTGAATTTGTCAATGATCATCCGTCGATTGATGCTGCATTGCAAGTAATCAAGATAAATATATTTGAAGATATCATGTCGTAATGCCAAACTTCAATAAACATGACGTAACAATCCAACACTAGATGGAGTGCCACAATGTGACAGGAGAACTTGACAATGATGATCAACTCAACGTAAACATACCCGAGTCTGAACATACACACGTAGTGGAAGGATTTGGTATTTATTGCGATCAATTTCTAAATCCACTGAAAGTCAGGAAAGTAAATATTGGAACCCCAGAGAATCCAAAATTTTCCAATATTGGAGATTACTGGGATGACGAGACTGTCGAGAAAATCACAGATCTATTGCATGATTTTCAAGATCTGCCCCCTAAGAAATTCCTAGAGATGAAATGGATTGTCGGAGACCTTGGAGAAATGAAGATACCTTTAAATCCCAACGCAAAACCTATCAAGCAACGACCATACTGATTGAATTCGCGGTATAAATAAAAAGTCATGGAAGAGTTCGAATGAATATTGGATTCAGGTATCATAGAATTTGAAGAAGAATAAAAATGGATCAGCTCGATAGTAGTGCAAGACAAAAGGGCTACTGGTGAAGTGTGGATTTGCGTCAACCCAAGGAGATTGAATGATGCTTGTTTACATGACCCATTTCTAGATCCATTTACAAATGAAGTACTGGAGATTGTCGGGGGTCAATAAATTTAGTCATTCATTGATGGGTTCTCTGGATACCATCATATTAGAATTGAAAAGGAATACTGACATAAGACAACCTTTGCGACGGAGTGGGGTTGTTTCTAATACACGGTAATGCCCTTTGGACTCAAGAATGATCCTGTTATTTTTTCCAGAATAGTAGTAGTTTCCTTCAAATATTTTATTCATAAATTTCTTGAGGTCTACTTCGATGATTGGACAATATTTGGGATCATTAAGGATCATATTGAGAGCCTCAGGATGATGTTGGAACATTGTTGCCAGTATCAAATTTCACTGAAGTTAAAGAAATGTATCTTTTATTCCCCATTTGGAATTTTGTTGGGCCATGTAATTTGTTGCGATGGAATTTTGGTCAACCCTGCTAAAATTGTGATCATATTCAACCTATCACCACCTACCACAGTGAAGAAAATGAGAGAAACATTGGGGCAGACATGATACTACAGAAAATTCATCAAAGGATATGCGAAGGTGACTGCTTCGATGGAGAAGTTATTGAAGAAATATGTTAAGTTACACTATACGAAAAATTTCCAAGATAGTCTGGACACTTTAAAGAGAAATATGGTTACTACACCCACACTTGTATTTCCAGAAGAGGAAAAAGGAATTTCATGTACATGTCGATGCGTCGTCTATCGCTCTCAATGGCGTACTAGCGTAGCCTAGCGAAGGGTCGATGGATCATCCTATTGCCTTCTGCAACAAAACATTATCCACAACAGAGAAGAACTATACCACGATGGAAAGAGAAGGACTAGCTATGGTATACACTCTATAGAAATTCAAACACTATTTGTTTAGTGGACATTTCAAAATGTACACATATCATTCAACACTGAAATATGTAGTGAACAAGCTAGTGTTGGGGGGGATATTTACTGGTGGAATCTCCTTTTTAGGAATTTGACTTTGAATTCATTGTTAAACTCGATCGATTGAATTCAGGACCAGACCATCTATCAAGGATCGAAAGTGGTGACGAACCTGGTAACTTTGACATAAGTATCCCTGATGCGAAACTATTTGTGATAAAAATGTCTGATGATCAATACAGAGACATCATACAATTTTTGAGTACGGGTTATGCACCAGCTGCATTTACTACGACACAAAATAAATAGTTAGTTATGCAAGCTGTAGACTTCCAATCATTCGTTGGATAGTTATATAAAATTGGGCCTGAGGATATTCTTCATCGCTGCATCTTGGAACACTAGCGACCGATGATACTAAATGAAGTGCATGCTAGCATCACAGGAGGAAAATTTGTTGGAAAAGCTACAGTTTGAAAGATATTGCAAGCAGGATTGTGGTAGCCCACCATGAATGCAAATGCCCGAGAATACTGTCATAGATGTGATGTCTGTCAAAGAACTAGAAATCTACCACGATGAGATGAAATGTGATTAGTACAACAAATAATTATGTAGGTATTCGATAAACGAGTTGTTGATTTTATGGGCTCTATTAGTCCAACAGGGAAGTGCACAGGTGCAATATATATAATGACTATGATTGACTACCTAATCGGATGGGTCAAAGAAGCATTAGTAAAAGATTGTACTACTGTGACTGCTACTAAATTTTTATTTGAAAATGTTGTGATTAGATTTGGATGCCCATAAATTTTGATAAGCGACTAAGGAACACACTTTGTCAAACTACTAATTGAGGAATTGGAGAATAATTCCAGATCTAGCATAGAAAGACAACGCTATATCACCCCCAAACGAATGGTACTATCGAAGCGTGGAAATTGAACCCAGTGATATAACAATTTTACTCACAACAATTATCAATTGATCATGCAAAATCACTCACAAAAGAGACTGAATAATGAGCTGAACACTAAACTGTATTGAATAAGTGTACAATAGCCAACCCTGTAATAACATAGGCTGCTGTATTAAATAATTACATTAGGGATTCGAATGCATGAGGAGCAATTCGAATCTAGTCAAAAGCAGGCTTACTAAAATTAAGCAAATCCCCCATAGGTGTAAAAAGCTACTTCCAAATCAGTCATGGAGCTCATGAATTGGAAAAAGCACTAAGGTAAGATAAAGAGTGATGGAATGACAACTCATACATGCTTTTCCAAGGAGAAAAGAGTGGAGGATGTAGAGGACATAAAACTAGTTCACCTCACCTAGTCAAACTTTCCCAATTGCCTTAAAGCACTGAAAAAGTAGGCAATAAAGTAGAAAAAGCAGAAGGGTGCCTAGGAGACCAAGAATAAAGCAGAATTGATTCCTTGAGGTTTCCCAAGCACTACATGAGTCAAAATAGGAAATTTTGACCTCTATGGATAGGTAAATGACAACTTGCATAAGGTGGAATCACGAGACTAGGCAAATAAGACAAAAATAATTAAATTAAAGTCTAAGGTAGATAACTATGGGTTGATTATTCTAACACCCCCCCTTAAACCTGAATTATGAGTAATATATCAGAAAATTATAGGGCCTAGAAACAAGGCTTAGTCACCCTTTACATACTGCATGTCCATACAACCAAGGAAAGAGGCAAAAACCACATGGGAAAATCCTCCCTTAAACATGGACTGTAAAACAAAATTTGGAAATCTTGTCTTCACTCATGCTTCACAGCATGATTAGCAATCCCCAACAGTGATTTGAGATTGCTGAAGGTCTTCTCACAAAATGCTTTGGTGAAGATATCAGCTACTTGTTTTGAAGATGAACATAAAAGTAGGTGAATGGTGCCATCATGCACAAGCTCTCTGATGTAGTGCATATGGATCTCAATGTGTTTGGTTCTCTGCTTCTGAAATGGATCATTGTAGATTCGAATGGTACTCTGGTTATCATAGTAGATGGTAGTTGAGTACTCTGATTCGAAGCCACACTCTCCAAGTAATCCCTGCAACCATAAACATTGAGTTGTTGCATTAACAACTCCTCTGTACTCTGCTTCTGTAGATGAGAGTGCAATGGAACTCTGTTTCTTGCTTGACCAGCTGATTGGTCCTTCTGCAAGCATGAACACATATCCTGATGTGGAATTTATGTCTGTGCTATCACCTGCCCAATCACTGTTAGTAAATCCAATCAAATCAAGATCAGATTTTGCTTTGTAGAAGATCCCATGTGTCCTTGTTCCCTGAACAAAGTTAAGGATCCTTTTGGCTGCTTTCCAATGGATCTCATGAGGATGATCCATGCATCTAGAAGCCACACTTACTGCATAATAAAGATAAGGTCTAGTATGTGTAAGATACAACAAACATCCAATCAATTGCCTATACAGTGTATTGTTTACCATAGGTGAAGAATCAGCTTCTTCCAGCTTCACTCCTGAAAGGAAAGGAGTCTTGCTTGGTTTGCAGTCCTTCATTCTGAATTTGTTTAGCAAATCCAAGGCATACTTGGACTGGTGCACCTTGATTCCAGCTTTGGTTTGAGCAATCTCAAGCCCCAAAACTTGGCTTAAGAGCCCCAAATCTGTCATGGAGAAGGCTTGGTTCATTGCACCCTTCAAGGAAGCAATCTCATCCTTTGAGCTTACTGTAATGAGGAGGTCATCAAAATATAACACAATGATCATTAATTAACTTCAAATAGACATTTGGATCTGATTTTCACCGAACAAAATTCAATGATAGCAAGAAGCTATCAATCTTGGCATACCAAGCCCTGGGGGTTTGCTTTAGCCCATACAATGACTTTCTCAACCTGCACACAAGAGAAGGGTTAGTAGAAAATCCTTGAGGCTGATGCATATATATCTCTTCAGTGAGATCTCCATTTAGGAAGGCACATTTTACATCCATGTGATGTACCTCCCATTGCTTTGAGGTTGCAATGGCTAAGGCTAGCTTGATGGAGTCCATCTTTTCCACTGGTGCAAAGGTGTCATTGTAATCTATGCCATGAACCTATGAGTAGCCCTTGCATACCAATCTGGCCTTGTACTTTAGAGGTGAACCATCAGCAGCAAATTTGGTCTTGTAGACCCACTTACACTGGACTAACTTTCTTCCTGGGGGAAGATCCACTAGCTCCCATGTGTTGCTCTTCTGGAGTGAGCTGAACTCTTTCTTCATGGTTGTTTGCCATCTTGGATCTCCTGCAGCTTCTTCATAAGTTTGAGGATCAAATTCCACCATAAAATAGCATTTCTCAGCAAACATAGGATCCTTCATGCACATACCACTCTCAAATTGAGATCTAGTCCTCCTTGGGTCATTGGGATCCCCAGCTAGCTCTCCTGCTGCATGTAGTGTATTGGCTGCCCATTTTGGCCTTGTAGGGATGTTAGGGTCTGCAATAAACTCATCACTATCAGACATATCAGAATTATCATGTTCAACAAACTCTTCACTTACTTTCATAGGTTCAGGTGGTGAAGAGGCTTCTCCAACTTCCACTGCTGCAGGGGGTTCTTCTTGAAACTGAACACACCTTTAAATAAAGGCTTTGTTTGTGCTCAAATTTATCATCTTGTACCCTTTTGAATCTTTAGAGTACCCAACAAATATACACTCTTGGCTTTGGGGCTGCAAAGCCTTCCTCTTTTCTGTTGGAATTCTAGCCCAAGCCCTTGAGCCAAAAATCCTGAAATGGGTCACATCTGGCTTGTGCCCACTCCATGCTTCAAAAGGAGTCATACATTCAAGTTTTTTATGAGGAACCCTATTCTGGATATAGGTTGCACAGTTTATAGCTTCGGCCCAGTACTTTGGTGGCAAAGTTTTGGCCTCCATCATGCATGTTTCCATCTCCTTCAGTGATCTGTTCTTCCTCTCAGCAACACCATTCTGCTGTGGTGTGTAAGGGATAGAATGCTACATCTGAATACCTGCATCTGCACAATAATTAATAAACTCAGACTTGACATACTCACCACCATTTTCAGATCTGAGGACCTTGAGTTTCCTCCCAGACTGGTTTTCAACCAAAGCCTTAAAGACTTTGAAGAGGAAAAAAACTTCAGACTTGTGTTTTAGGAAGTAAACCCAGCAATACCTGGAAAATTCATCTATGAAATTCAATGCATATTTGGCCTGACTCATGGACATATGAGGGAATGGGCCAGAAACATCACTGTGGGTCAGCTCGAGGGGTGCAGAGGTTCTCTCATGACTAGCTCTCTCAAATTTGTGCTCTGGGTGTTTTCCTAGGATACAACCTTGTCAGAATCCTTTGGAAAATTTTTATCTTGGGCAACCCTATGACCATCTCTTTTTCACTAAGATCAGAAAGATAATTGTAATTTAGGTGGCCAAATCTTTCATTCCAAATCTTTCTAGCCTCATTAGCATGAATCAGAAGAGCAGAGGGGTTTGAGTAGGGTAGGAAGCGTGAGAACATGTATACCTTTTGAGCATGATTTGCAACTCCTTTTACAATGACTTTACAACTTGAGATCTCTGTGATCTCAACTTCATCAGGGGAGAATATGAATTTCTTTGGAAACCCAGTGTGAGTCATCTGGTACACTGATAAGAGGTTGGAGGCAAGACCAGGCACATACAACACATTGTTGAACTGACCATGATCAAGATCAATCCTCCCTTTTCCCAAACTTTCAGTGAGAGAGTCATGTCCCAGTGCTATAGGTGGACCTTTCGACATGTCAAGTGAGGAGAATTCCTCCTTGGTCGAAACCATGTGTCTTGAAGCTCCAGAATCGATGATGAAACTAGGTGAGCTTGATGTGCCAGCAACCAATGCATGAACTCTCTCTCTGTCTTCTGAACTTGATCCTCCTTCTCTCTTCTTTGAGCTTTCTGGAAGGGAGATGCCATTCTTCTCCAAGAGTTGGGTCAGCATGTCTATTTGCTTCTTCATACAAGAGCTTTCAGTGTGATTTCCCTTATTGCAGTATGCGCACTTGCTCATTTCTCCTTTATTCTTCTTCTTCTGGTAGTTCTTCTTGGAACCTTATGGCTCCTCCGGAGACTTTTTCTTGTCTCTCTTTTGCTCAGGTGGCTTTTTAGCTTTCTTTTTGCTTTTTGAATCCACCCTTGAATCTCCAGAAACCAGAGCTTGGTCTTTGGATGGTTTGATGGTGCCCATCATCACCAGCTTGTCCTGTTCTTGTGTGAGAGATTCCATGAAATCTGCAAGGCTAGTCATCTTCCAGGTTCGAGCTGTCAGTTTTTTGGCATAGAAGGTCGAAACAAACACTGAATAGTCAGGGCCAAGCTTTGAGAGTATGGCCAAGACCATCTGATCATCCTTCTTTTTGATCCCACACTGTTTCAGATGCAAAACAAGTGCTTTGAACTTGGAGAAATAGAGTTGCAGGGATTCAAAGCTATTTGGACTCAGGGAGATCAGTTCATTCTCGATTTGATGTCCCCTCATCTCATCTGTATTTCCAAAAAGATCAGTAAGCTTCTCCCATACTTCATTCAGTGATTTCAATCCATCAAGATGGAAAAGGAGGTCTCTGGAAATACTCAGACACAAGAGACCATAGGCCTCATCCCTCCTGTTGTGCCATTTTATCTTCTCTGCAGCTGCATTGGGATTTTCTTCTATTGCCATAGTCACCCTGTAGAGGCCTTTCACTCTCAACAGTATCTCCATCTCTGCTTTCCATTCAAATAAATTGAAAGGAGTCAAGATGATCTTCTGAGATTGATCCATAGCTCAAAAATTGTCCCGGCTGTCAGTAGAAGGCTCCCACTCACTGATGTCGAACCTGCAAAACAATTTTTGAAGGAGAGAAATCAATATACAATAGCTCTGATACCATGTGGAAATCGAACCCAGTGATAAAACAATTTTACTCACAACAATTATCAATTGATCATGCAAAATCACTCACAAAAGAGACTGAATAATGAGCTGAACACGAAACTGTATTGAATAAGTGTACAATAGCCAACCCAGTAATAACATAGGCTACTGTATTAAATAATTACATCAGGTATTCGAATGCATGAGGAGCAATTCGAATCTAGTCAAAAGCAGGCTTACTAAAATTAAGCAAATCCCCCATAGGTGTAAAAAGCTGCTTCCAAATCAGTCATGGAGCTCACGAATTGGAAAAAGCACTTAGGAAAGATAAAGAGTGATGGAATAACAACTCATACATTCTTTTCCAAGGAGAAAAGAGTGGAGGATGTAGACGAGAAAAAAATATTTCACCTCGCCTAGTCAAACTTTCCCAATTGCCTTAAAGCACTGAAAAAGAAGGCAATAAAGCATAAAAAGTAGAAGGGTGCCTAGGAGACCAGGAATAAAGTAGAATTTATTCCTTGAGGTTTCCCAAGTGCTACATGAGTCAAAATAGGCAAGTTTGACCTCTATGGATAGGTAAATGACAACTTGCATAAGGTGGAATCATGAGACTAGGCAAATAAGACAAAAATAATTAAATTAATGTCTAAGGTAGCTAACTATGGGTTGATTATTCTAACATGAAGACTTTAACAAAATATTGGAGAATACATTGACAAAGGTTTGCAATGTCCAAAGAGATGGCTGGGATCAAAACATTTCTGTAGTATTGTGGGCATATCGCATGACCTATAAGAAGTTAACAGGATAAACTCCATTTCATCTATTATATGGACAAGAAGCTATGAATCCCATGGAATACATTGTACCTAGCATAAATATTGCAGCAATCATGGAGATGACATATGTTGGTGATTTCGAGGAAATACTGTTGCAGTTGATATAGTTGGAAGAAGATTGTTTTGTTGCAGGATATCATCAAATCGTTATGAAAGAACAACATAAAGTATGGCATGATCACCACATCAATGAAAAGAAATTTCAGGTCATAGGACTTTTTCTTTTGTATAATAGCAAATTCTTCAAGTATATAGGTAAGCTAAAAACACACTGGTTAGGACCGTATATTGTGACACATATCACTGATGGATGTGTAGTGAAATTGAAAAAGTTGGATGGAACACCTGTCAAAGGACTGGTAAACGGAAGTCCATTAAATTTTGATCAGGTTAGTCGTGAATCGGTTGAATGAAAAAAAAAGAGAAAAGAAAAGAAAAAAATTCTCAAAATTTTTGTTTTAATCGCAGAAAATTAGCTATCACAAATAAAAAACAAAGACCATCACAGACTGTTAGTAAGTCGCAGGGAAAGGAAAATTGTCGTAAACTCTTTGTTTGTCAAAAAGGGAGAAAGAAGGGCGAAGAAAACCTATATGTCACAAGAAAAGGAAAATTTCGAAGGGTGGATACTAGTGTAATGTCCCTTTTTGAATTTTTTCTAAATTACCATTTTTTCCACTTTTCCCCCAATTTAGACCTTAACGAGTTTTGATGTCTAGACCTCCAAATTGATCCAAATGCTCCCAAATTTTCTCAGAAGGTACATGAATGATATTATAAATTAAATATAATTTTTAGGGATGTTTTATGACCCCTCAATTAATTCTGGAAACTTGTTTAATTTTTTTTTAAAGTATGAGTCTTTACTAGCAAATCGGGGCTCCAATTCCCCCTGGGTAATTGCCGAAAATGGCTTCTCAAATGATCCCAAAGTCACTCGAATTGATGAAAAAAGGAAGGGGATGAGTAAGGGACATTTTAAAATTCTCATACGCATCATGGTTCAGTTTATACAATATGTTATGACTCTTTCCAAAATAGCTCCCAAATCACAATTTCGACCCTTGGGAAAAAGGCACCAAATCTTCTCCCAATGCAATTAAAATGAGTAAAATGGATTTCAATTCTTAAGTACTGAAAATGAGAATTGAAATACACATAATTAAATTCAATCCATCATACATTTATCATAGATACATTCGTCCATTCAAAATAATAATCATTACCATGACTTATATCAAAATAGAGTGGAAATGGTCATTGTTGGCTCATTAAAAGTCATTTTTACATACAACTCTTGGGAATTTTGACATGAAAATTTATAAGAATTAATAAAATCACATATTTAACAGATTAAAATCATAAATATACAATCAAAGGCTCTCCCAATTTAAATCATTAGCATTACAATGGTTCACAACAAGATATTGGGGATATGACATTATTTCTTCATTGTTCAACATTTTTACATGAATTTTTTTGGGGTGTTTCGACCTGAGAGTATTATAAATGTGAAATAAAGAGAATATACATCATAACATAATATAATTTTCCTTATAATATTCCCCAAAGAGATCAATATCTCTCCCAAAGCGCAATCCCTCCATTGGCATGAATATGGTGTGAAAACTAGAAATAGTTGAGAGAGAGTGCTGCAATAGAATAATACACATAATTTCCTATATATTACACATGAAAATAAGAATCCATTAAATCTCCATAAAATACCTGAGTGGCCTCTCCAAACATCAGCTTAAATGGGAATCTTTCACCCTCGAAATTGGATAAGGCAAGAAAACTAGTCATCCACTAGCTCTCACAATTCACAAATGATAAAAATCGATTCTCTTGGTTTATTACTATAATTTATAAACATAATTAGCCTTGTAAGGTTCCCAATCCATCCAAAAACTAAATCCAATTCAAATTTGGGTGTGGGCTCAAGATTTGCTATGTGTCCTCCGTTTCCTAGCCCTTCATCTTCCCCCAATTTGAGTAGGAACCCATTGGGCTTCTCCAACTCACATGAGTGCTTTCTTGGATTCTCTATTTTGACCTGACATGTCAGATATGTCATATTTCATCCTTCAGATCTGATTTGTGTCATATGTGTCATAGAATCTTCATCATTGTTGTCATAGAGCTAGGGAATCTAGTCCAAGTGTCTCACTAGATCCAAAATGGATCTCCCTTTCCCATGTAAGTTACATTTCTTCCAAAATTCTACCTATGATGCATATGGAAAAATTTATTAACCTTATAACTCATCCAAGAACCTTTAGTATTCCCATGGATTCGAAATTTCAAGAGGAGGTTTCCATTTGGTACCAAATTTCTAGCTTGTGTGGGTCCCACATTCTCCATGTGTCTTCATGATCAATTGCCACTTTTATTTTCCCTTGTATTTATTTATTTAGGTCCTTTATTAAATATTGATGCCATTCTAATTTTAAAACATCATTTATTGTCCCCCTTATCTCATATCCCAAAGCTCCCACCCCCAACCTAAGAAACTAGTAATTTTCCTCGACAATTATTTGACCCTTAGCATCAATTTGAAAAACTCTCATGAATATGGAAAATGTGATTAGGCCATTATGACCCAACAAAAAATTTGGGACATGAAAAATCCTCCCTTCCCAATATTGCTTGTTCTTAAGAAATTTCAAACATGGGTGTTGAAGAACCTGCTTTCTGTACGATTCTTTGAAGTTGCCACTGAGTTTCCCAACTTTGAGTCTTTGAGATTCCATGAATATTTTCGAGAGGAACCACGATGCTTGCTGCTGCACTATTCTGATTAAAATCAATTTATTAAGTGGGGAATCCATCCTTCACAGTTCTTTTTTCCCCCAAAAATTGAAATCGATGGGATAAAAACTATCCAAGGGTCCCATTGCTTGTATTGCACTCCAAAAATTAAGAGTGCTCTCCAACCCATACCAATAGGAAAGAGATTTCCAGGTTCCCATTTTCTTGTATGCATTCTTCCAAACATCATGAGTACATAAAATATATCATCAAATTACATAACACCATAATAAAAATGTACATCAAGGAGGTGCCTCATAAAACATCATGAAAGTGCTTATACCTCCAAGTAAGTAGACCACCATTTTCCAAGTACATACAAGCTTCAAGTGACCAATAAAATCTGTTCCAATGACATAGGTGAGGATCCCATGTCATATAATTCTGCTCCCAAAGTATGTTATATGCATCAAAATATTCAGCCATGTATTATTTCATCCAATAAGTGAATGAAGAATCTCCACTCAAATCTGAACCAAATAATGAGCAAAAGAAAGAAGGAGACTTCAAATGGCTCAAAGAAGTATGATCCATACATCCATGAATGAGAGAATCATAAATATATAACAAAGTATGTGGATGGTAACAAATTTTTTCTCCAATCATAAATCTATTCACCCCAATGTTGGATGAAGTTCCTCCAACATCAAATGAACCAAGTGTTGAGCAAGAAAAACCATGAGTCTTCAAGTGACTCAAATGCATATCATAGGTGCATCCATGTAGATTTGCATCATCATAAAGTAATAAAGGATTCATATGCAAATTTGAATAAGAGTGTTCTGCAACCATGTCATCATAAAAACTAAATCTAGGAGTTCCATACTCCTGATGTGGCACCATCGAAAAGAACCCTTTCACCCATACTTCATTGAGACTAATGCAGAAAAACATGGAATTGTAGGATGTAGGAGAATGAACTAACTCACCCAAATGATCAAAAAGTGTAGAATTTTCATCATGGGAAGGATACATATGGGTAGTATCATGCAGCTCCTTCAAAAGTGTGAAACCTTTGTCATTGATTGGTTCCAATGTAGAGGAATCATGCTCTTCTTTAAAAATTGCATAACCTTCATCAAGAGACAATTCAGGTTCCTCTTCCACCACATCAAGTATTTGAATATATTCAAGTTCATGTTCAAACACATCAAGAACATTCACATTTCCACATTTCTCATGATCCACCATGTCATTAGAAGCCTCCAAACAATCTACCATTTGACAATCTGAAACATAGGAGGAAAAACAAGTGTCTTGCAACTTTTCAAGAAGTTGCTCATTTTGAATTGTGAGCTTATGAATAACTTAATTATTATTCAAGTAGGATTCATGTAGCCATTCACTAAGCTAAATTACAGTTTTTCTATCAAAAATCAAAGACATGAAATTACCTTTGAATCTTCTCCATGTCTTCAAGGAATGGTGGCTCCTCCAAGGACGTATCTCTCCAAAAATAATTTGATACCAATGCTTGAGTGTCATGGAGTATGATAAGGGCCTCTTAGATATTATTTTAATTCATATTTAAGGACCCATCAATAAAATGAGGCTCTTACAAATGAACCTCCTCATCTTCTTCCTTCTTGCTTGGACAAACTTCATGAACCTCAAGTGGTGATGGGGAAGTTGATATTGTTTCTTCTTTAAATGATACAAGGTATTCATTTTCATGTTTAATGGAATTTTGTATCACATGAAAACTTTAAAAATTGATCTCTATATCACCAACATAGAGGTGTGAGCACCCATCAATAGGTACTCCTTCATAGTTCAAGCACCCATCATTAGATTCTCCTTGTTTCATTTCCAAGGTAGAATGTGTCTCGCAATTATGTTCAGTATTTTCAATACAAAATTATTCATACTCATGTGATTTATATTCATATTTTTCATGTACTACTTCTTCTACTTCACCTATTTCAGAACTAGGTGGTTCATGGGTCTCTTCCTTTTGCTCCTTCAAGCAAGCTGATGCATTTTTCCCCTTGGTTTTCTTAAAATCAATATATTTTTTCCAACTTTGGATATCCAAAAATTCAAATCATTTCATAATATTCTTGGTCATGTCTTCAAATATAGGTTCCATAATTTTTATAAGCTCCTCACCATCATATGAGGTTCCCTTTTCATCCCTAGTCATAGTTTCCTCTTCAAAAAAAGTACTTTTGGGTTTCAATATATAATGGTGGTCCCTAAATTATTGTACTCATAAATATAATACAAAATCAGGTTCCAAGATCATGCTATGATACCACTATAATTTTACTTTTTGAAATTTTATTAAATGACCAATTGTTTCACTTTTCCCCCAATTTTGACCTTAACTAGTTTTGATGTCTAGACCTCCAAATTGGCCCAAATTCTCCCAAATTTTCTCTGAAGGTACATGAATGATATTATAACTTAAATATTATGTTAATATATTTTTAAGGACCCCAAAATTACTTCTTAAAACTTTTTTAATGTTCTATTCAAAGTAGGATTCTTTACTAGCAAATTGGGGCTCCAATTCCCCTTGGGTAATTGCCGGAAATGGATTCACAAATGATCCCAAAGTCACTAGAATTTATGAACAGAGGCTGGGGATGTGTAAGGAAACTTTTATAAGTCTCATATGAATCATGGTTTAGTTTATACATGCTGTTATGACTCTTTCCAAAACAACTCCCAAGTCACAATTTCATCCTTTGGGGAAAATACACCAAATATTCTCCTAATGCAATAAAAATGAGTAAAATGGATCACAATGCTTAATTAATTAAAATTAGACTTGAAATACACATTAATTAAATTACATAAATCATAAATTTATTAGAGACACATTCCTCCATTCGAAATAATAAGCATTACCATGGCATATATCAAAATAGAGTAGAAATGGTAATTGTTTGCTCATTAAAAGTCATTTTGACATACAACTCTTTGGAATTTCGAATTGAAAATTTATTAGAATGAATAAAATATGATATTGAACTCATTACAATCATAAATGGCCAATTAAAGTCTCTCCCAATTCAAAATCATCATCATTAGAATGGTTCACAACAAGATAGTGGGGAAATGTCACTATTTCTTCATTGTTCAACATTTTTAGATAAATTCTTTTGGGTATTTCGACCTGATAGTATTCTGAAAATGAATTAAATAGAATATAAATCATAAAATAAGATAATGGGCATTATAATATTCCCTAAATATATCAATATCTCAACCAAAGTTTAATCCCTCCATTGGCATGAATATGGTGTGAAAACTGGAATTAGTTGAGAGAGAGTGCTGCAATAGAATAATCCACATGATTTCCTACATATTACACCTAAAAACAAGACTCCATTAAATATCCATGAAATACCCGAGTGGTCTCTCCAAAAACCAACTTGGATGGGAATATTTCACCCTCGAAATTGGCTAAGGCAAGAAAACTAGTTATCCGCTAGCTCTCACAATTCACAAATGATAAAAATCCATTCTCTTGGTTTATTCCTGTATTTTATAAAAATACTTAGCCTTATAAGGTTCCCAATACATCCAAAAACTCAAGCCAATTTTAATTTGGGTGTGGGCTCAAGATTTTCCATGTGTCCTCCCTTTCCTAGCCTTCCATCTTCCCCCAATTTGAGTAGGAACCCATTGGGCTTCTCCAAATCACATGAGAGCTCTCTTGGATACTTTATTTTGACCTGAAATGTAATATATGTCATATTTAATCCTTAATATCTTATTTTTTTCATAGGTGTCATAGCATCTTCATCATTGTTGTCATAGAGCTAGGGAATCTAGTCCAAGTGTCTCACTAGCTCCAAAATGACTCTTCCTTTCCCATGTAAGTTACATTTCTTCCCAAATTAGACCTATGATGCATATGGAAAAATGTATTAACATTATAACTCATACAATAACCTTTAGGATTCCCATGGATTCGAAATTGCAAGAGGAGGTTTCCATTTGGTACCAAATTTCTACCTTGTGTGGGTCCCACATTCTCCATGTGTCTTCATCATCAATTGCCACTTTTATTTTCCCTTGTATTTATTTATTTAGCTCCTTTATTAAATATTTATGCCATTATAATGTTCAAACATTATTTATTGTCCCCCTTATTCCATTTCCCAAAGCTTCCACCCCCAACCTAGGAAACTAGTAATTTTCCTCTTGGGCAATCATTTGAACCTTAGCATCAATTTGACAAACTCTCATGAATATGGTAAGAGTGATTATGCCATTGTGACCCAATGAAAAATTTGGGACATGACAACCAGTCGTAGGAAAATAAATTTTGCTGCAAGTTAAAATTGAGTCACAGAAATGACAGCTGGTCGTAATTAATGTAAAGGAAGCCGTAATTAATTTAAAATACTGAGAGATTTTGGCGGTGTTATTTTTGGTCACTTTCCTCTCTATTATACAATAACTACCATGGATGTGACAGGTGAGTCGCATCATGCATAAAATTTTCCTTAATCATTCAGACGATCACCCATGTGACAGAAAGGACAAGTAACTTTCTATTTATGACTCACTTGTGTGAAGGACTGACACAATGAATGTCTAGAAATTATTACCATTTGCGCCCAAGTATTCAGTCATTATGCTATATTCGAGAAAGAAATTATTGTCTACAACTGCAAGAGTTGAACTGAGTTTTCCATGGAACATGGTTATTTTGATTTCCAAAACAAGCACAACTACAAAATCTGGTATTGTGACTACATCACCCACACTTATCATGGAATACACTACTGGATATGTCCCACTGCATCCTATGGCTCCTGAATAAACTGAATAGGATCTATTTATCCTTCAGTCAGGTTACAACCAGAGCCACCAGGTCCATTTGGTACTGTTGCAGCTGCAACATCTTCCCAAAATTCCAAAAAAATTTAGGACCCTCCTTTTGCTTGGATTAGTATGATTTTTTTCTTTGAATTGGTCTAATAATGATTTCTCTGAACGATTGAATTGATTTACCACGGTGTTGATTCTTCCTCTAGCGCTTGAAGAAATTTAATGTTTGGTCAGACTTTACCGTTGCCTTTGGATGCGTTTTCAGCTTGTTCGAATCGGGAATTTGTTTGGTTAAAGATTCCGCCGTTGCGGCAGAATAGCAGGTCTTGACTATGAATTTTCTCTCGATACGTTGGTTTAATCGGCTGGGTTTTTCTTTTGAATCGGAAGGACTTGTCATTTCTTGCCCCGCCGTTGCAGATAGACCTTCGGTTTTGACTTTGAATTTCCCCATTTCGATTGATTTTAATCGGTTTCCTTTTGGCTTTGCATCGGAACTTTGTATCATTTCTTGCTTCCGCCGTTTCGGATGGATCTATGGTTTGGTCCTCGCCGTTGCATATGGATATTCGGTTTTGTCTTTATTTTTCTTTCCGATCCGTTGGTTTTTACATCGGCCGGTCTTTTGATTTACGTCGAAATAATTTGTCATTTCTTTCTCCGCCGTTGCGGATGGAAAAACACTTCCTCTCCCAATAATTGCTTCAGTGTTCCATTACCCACCTGTGTTTATTTTTCCAATCCCGTAAGCCGGGGGGGTTTCTGCCGTTACGGCTGTGGAAGGATTTTGGCTTCAGGATGTTTAAGTTGTTCGTTGCTCGCCGTTGTGGAAGGCTGCATTTTTTGTGGCTCCGCCGTTGCGGCTGCCGAAGCTGTAAACTCTCCGAACCTCTAGTTTTTTTGCTTTCGATTCAAGTCTCGGCGTTGCGGGTAGAGGTACGCTTTACGGTTCCGCCGTTGCAGATGAAGAAACACTAGCCCTTCCGATGTGTATCTGTTTTGCTTCCGACTCAGAATTTTCCCATATCAGATCGATTTACCATTCATGGCTCCGCCGTTGTGGCTCCCATTTCAGTATTGGCCCGACGATTTTCCGAGGTTTCACCATATATATCTCCGCGGATGGCCTAGCGCTTTGGCTGTCCGCCGTTGCGGAAGGAAGTTTACTTTCGTCTTCCGATCCAAATGTCTCCGATGTCCGATTTTAACTTATGTTACCCACCGTGAAAGTTTGACCATTTATATATATGAGGTCGGGGGGCATGGTGGATTATTATTCTATTGTTATTTTTCGACTGCCGTGCTCTGTCGTTATCATTCTGTCAATCGCTCGAGCTTGTTCGGATGCTACTGCTGGTACCCGCACCTAGGTGGAAACTGTGGGAGCCGACTGTCTTCGTCCCGCCATACACGCTGGTTACACATTAGTGCCAGGTAGGATTCGTTTTCCTTTCACTTTCCGTTGAACGTTTGGTGGTTATGCTTGCTACCGTGGTTTGTTTCCCGGCCGTTTTCTTCACCCCGTTAGTTGCAAGACTATATAGGTGGATATGCTTATCTTATTTGGCTATGGGATGGCATTTTAACCTTCAGAATAGTTCTTTTTCCACTGCCGTTTGTTTTGCAACCCTGCGCATAAAGTGAGGGGGTTTGGCGCAGACGTCCGTTACGCTGTCTGTGCCAAACCACCTTGCATAGTGATGATGGATAGGAGTAGGTTTCCGCCACTCTTCTCTATGAGGTTTGGGCTGTGTGTCCCCCTTGGTGCTACCCGTGTCTTTAAACCCCAGTCATTTGCCTACGCGGTCCCGGGCAACCAAGTTCTTGCTCAGTTTCGAACCCAGGTCAGGGAAGAGGGTGTACCACGACACATAGTTATTGGCCGTAGTTTGCACAGGAGGTTTTCTTTGATCAAGCGCACCATAGAAACTTGCATTGTGTTTTTTTTTTCCCGCACAACGAAACGACCATGGCACCCGCAGAGAGCAGTAGTTTGCTTCACGTGAATGTAGATGCTCTTTTCGCCCGATTATATTGTTAGAATTGTTGGTATTGAAAAGCTGTGGTAACTGGTAGATTTTTACTGCATATAACTAGTTTCCATCATGCTGGCCATAGACAGAGTCACTGAACATTGCACGATGGGTTTTAATAGTTCTATTAGTTAGGACATTTCATGCTATACATGCACATATTTGCTTCATTGACTGATTGTTATTATGTTAAATAGAGAAGAAATGGCACACTGCACATTAATGTATACAAGTTTGTCACTCAGCCAGAAGGGATTAATGTTTCAATTTTATGGCAGGAAGAGCTCAACATGTCAAAGAGACAAAAGAAGAAGGCCCCTGTGGTCGAGGAAGAGCCAGAAGTAGAAGTTGTCACTAAGACAAAATACATATACAAGGACACGAAGTGCATTTCTGGCGTTGAACCTGAATACCAGTGGGGGGAAATATATAGACTGATCACACGAAGAGAGGTTCCTGACATGGGCTTAGAAGAAGAGTCCATATATGCCAACATAGAAAGATCTTCCGTGATGAAGATCGCCACCAGACCAGAGCTGTTCCCGTGCTTTGAGGTAATATGATGGATTCTGCCTCAGGCAGATGTCACAACAATGATTCTGGAGGATGTTAACAAACAACGCTATGCTGCATATAGCCCTGGATATGTAGCTCTGGCTTATCACCTGCCAGAAGTCCAAGTCTTTTTATCTGATGATTGGCTAAACAACATTAGAATGGATCTAGTGGAGACATTTAAAAGGATGATGTTGCAAGGAAAACATTACAGATACAGACCAACAGGTGATTACGATACAACTAGCTTAAGGGCTCCCTACAGGGTCATAACTTTAATGCTGAACCAGATTTTTGGAAGAGCACATGGTAGATTATTCAAGTTAGAATGGATCCCAATCATTTTTTATGTTGCAACCCAGGGGACAATTTTCAACTCGGCCAGCATTGTATCCAATAGTCTTTCTGCTTGCTTGGCTTCAGCTTTGGGAGGAGTACACCAGAAGAGATCAGAATTCTATATGAGTTCCATACTGATAGACTGCATATTATGCAACCAGCCTTTCCCTGGTCTCAGGTGCATCTGGGATAGGGAAAGAATGCCTGTCTATGCTGCTTATAAACCATTATGGACACATAAATATTACATCCATTACAGAGAAGTCTGTGAACACTTCCTTATGCCTCTATACACACTCATTTTCCTAAAGGAGTGTGATTGTATATCCAAGGAGGCACTGTAAGTTATAGAGGAGTGTGCAGACTACTATTTGATGGAAAATGGTCTGTATTTCAGGATGTTTGGAGGTTCGATACAACCCTCCCTGCTGCCCAAATATGCAACTGATTACATTCTTGACAAGGAGGTAGTCAGACAAGTATTCCTAGATGGAATAGGCAGCTTTCTATTTGAGCACAAGAAGACCGCCTATCCCCCTTTTCCCTTCAAGTTAGGAAGCTACAGGTTCACCAAAGTGAAGAAAGCCAACGAATTTGTAGAAGAACTAGAAAGATTTCATTTTGGCAAAATGACCTTCTGTAGAAATGATACTAAAGGCAAAGTGGCTGAACACTGTAAAGAGCACAATGTGCATTTTGAGTATGCCCACCATTGGGATCGAGAGGAGTCCATCTTCCGAAATGTAGTAAACATGACCGCCTTGCGAAGAAGGTTTAAGAAGAAGATTACCACAAAGGGTGGGAAGGGAGATGAACAAGCCAAGGCTGATGAAAAGGCCAGAAAGAGAAATGAGGAAGCCTAGAGGTTGGTGCAAGAAGCTGTAGGCTAGCTGCACACAGAAGAAGAAGCGAAAAGAAGAGCTGCTCAAGAAGCAGCTGAGAAAGCAGAAGAAGCAGCTAGGAAAGAAGAAGAAGAGAAGAAAAGGAAGCTCGATGAGGAGCTACAAAAGCAAGAAGCAGAGAGGCTGAAGTTGACACAGACACAGGAAGAACAGTCAGCCTCTGATACAGCTGGAGGGCAGACCCAAAACCCCATGGTGTAGGACCCACAAGTACCTGTTTCCAGCACATCCATGGTCCCCACACTGAAGCTGGTCCCCTTTGTGCAGAGAAAGGGAGAAAAAATCCCTGATTTTAACACTGTGTTTTATGACAGGGCTACAAAGAGGATAGTAAAGAGAACAGAAAAGAGGGTTGAAACCGGAGATATTCTTCATAAAATGATCACGGATACAGCTGTTATGTTGGGAACAGACCAAGATCCAAGATTCAGCCTGAGAGCCGGGACTGCACTAATCCACGCCTCAGAAGATAACATGGACAAGGTAATAACTGACTTGGAGCAGTCCAAGAAGTCCTCTGCTCAGTTGAAAAATACATTGAGGAAAGAGAGAGAAGAAAGCAATAGGATGAAGTGGAAGTATGAAGACATGCAGAGGGAGATAAAGGCTTCTAGGGATGAATTGTAGGCCCTCCAAGTAGAAAGATAGGTTATTGAAACTACACAGGAGGTTCTGGAGAAAGTGCAGAAAGAATGTCAAGAGCTAAGCAGTGAAAAGGAACAGCTACTGGGAAAGGTAGAAAAGCTAGAAGAGCAACAAAAGATCATCCTGCAAGCCAGTGAACTGCACACCCAAGAACAGGACAAGAAGCATCAAGAGCAGATTGCTTCTCTAACAGCTGCCCTGGAGGAAGCAAGGGAACAACAGGTCAACCTCCAGCCATTCAAAGAGCATTTCTTGTCCCAAAAATCCAAGATGCTGCAGCTAGAGACTGTTGTTGAAGAGGAGAGATGTAGGGTGCTGCAAATCGATGGCCGATTGGAAGAAATCTTGGAAACCGCCTCTTACGTTGTGGACAGATCTCAAGACGTACTCGAGGTCCTGACTGCAAGAATGGCGAGGCTGGAAAGCAATGAAGAAACTCCAGCATAGTTGCCATCAAAAGATAAACAAACCCTCAAGCGGGATTATGACTTAATAGAATTTGATATTAATACCATGGAGGATTTCAAAAAAGCAGTGAAGAAGACGAAGGGAGCCTGTACGGAACTTTTCAGAAGGGTCCTTATTACATACAATAGGTGCCAGGTAGAGGCCAAACAGAGGCTGGATGATTTCCTAGATCATAATTCATTTGTGGAGATGTTACAGAAAAGACATCAGGATGAAGAAGCAAGAATGCAACACATTAAGTCCATTGATGACCATATTCTAAGAGGCGACGTAGGCCATTCAGCCGTTAGTGTGCAGCTTTTGGAAGACCGACTTCGGTTAAGCGCAGCCAGAGTGGAGGCTATAAAGAACCAGGCCAAAAAATTTGAAATCAACATTCAGTTTTTGGAACCCTGCGCATTTGAGGGCATTTCCTCTAATGCTTCGACATGGAAGAAGTTTCTAGATTCCCAAGTGGGACCCTCCTCGTGAAGGAGTGGTCACTTTTGTATTTTGTAACAATTTTGGGAAACAAAGAGTTGGGAAGCCCAAAGGTTACCTTTGGGTAGCCCAACAGTCTCGCCCTTTTCGTATAAATATAGAAAGCATAGAAAGAAAAGGGGGCTTTTTCCCAGTTAGACTAGAGAGCGATATTGTAAGAAGAACTATTTCTGTTTGCAATAAAGAAGTATGGTTTGCCTGTTGGAGAAAGATTGGTGGAATTTCCAAATGTTATGCTGTGGATGGCTGAAAGATGAACTATTTTGTTTTCCATCTTTTTGTCCATTAACCGTGAGATCGTTCTAACTCTTTGAACCTATGTTCTTGTTTAAATGATTTCTGGTTTATTTTGTGGAATGACCACCATGAGTAATGTATGCGGTTCCTAAAACAATTGGCTATCTGGTTGTTGAAATATCTTTAATCATTCATGTGTTGTAGGTAGGAGTATCAGCTACCTGTAATTTCTGTTTATAATGCATGGATAATATGCATTACTCATAAATAAATCACAATTTGGCTCCCCGGGGATAGATATATAGATAGATAGTTAGTCCATTTCATTGCTGCATATGTGATATAGATGCTTATGAGCCTTAAGACGAGAGGTAAGAACCTGCGCATCACATTGTGACTGCTCCCTGCGTCCCCATCATCCTGCATGGTTAATTAGGCATATGCATCTCATACATTAAGTCAAAAATACAAAAACTCGGTGGACCGGGCCGCAACTGGTAAAACCTTTGTTTTGTTCTTTGACCTACGGTATCCAGACCGCAAACCGGATGGATTCCCTATACCAAACAGTCAACGGGCTAGTTGGAAACGTTGAATGGGGAGAATCCCTTGCTGTTGTTGCCTGTGAATTTCTAGGCCTCAACAGTTTCTGGCGCTAGAAGAAGGGCCGCCAGTGAATGGTTGGCCGTGGAAACTTATTTTTCCCAAGATTACCCCACCAGCAGATGTTTTGAAGCTTGTAACCTGACCCAAGTACTTACAGGTTTTGGTTATACCTTTGAAGTAAGAAAGCCTGTTCTCACCCTACATTGTTCTGTGCTCAGACTCTTGTTCTTATACCTGTGCATATGGCTGGCATAAATGCAAATCAGCCCAACCCCTTACCAGCATGGAGAGCTAGATCGCCTTTAAACCTCACTTCGCCTTTGCATAACCTACCCTGAGCCTTTGACAATCTGTTGCGTAAGTTTGACCCCGAAGAAAGGATTGCTGTAGATGACCACCTACAAAGCTTTTATCTAGCATTATAAGGGATATGGGCTAGGGAGTATGAAGATGTGGTCTGTAGACTGTTCCCACACACCTTGAAAGGAGTAGCAGCATCCTGGTATTTCGGTTTTCCTGCAAACTCCATTTTTAACTGGGACACCTTCGAAAGAGTTTTCCGAAGTAAATACATAGCCCAAAAGACACATGCTTCGTTGATGAAGGGCCTTGGTTTGATAAGGAAAGAGAAGAATGATAAGGTACATAGTTTAACTCAAATATTTTCAATATACCTAAAGAACTTTTCTGAAGCTGACAGACCCTTAGACAAGGTCTTAATTGAATATTATACTTCAGCCCTAGGGCCTGAGCTGGCCATGTTTGCCAAGATGAAAGCCAAACCTACATTGGTAGAAACTTATGGAGAAGAAGCAAGAGTAGAGGCTGAGAGGGAAAGTGTAGAAGATTATCCTGATTTACTGGGAGAGAAAACTACAAATAGAAGAGCTTTGGTGCTGTCCAAACCCAAAGAGGAGCAATCATATGATTTTGAGGGAATGATGAAAACGATGCAGAAGCTTTCCAACCGAATAATAGATCTAGAAAGGGACATGCAAAAAACTTATAAACCCCACTATTCGAAAAGAGAGAATAATAACCAATGGCAAGTCCCTCCACCAAATTTAGCATCAATGAACATAACAGAAATAGGGAGGGATAATTTCTGTAATTTCCACTAGCAACCTCACTCTGAAAAGAAGTGCCCTCAATGGTTGAATTCAATGTCTTTGGTGATGAATAAGTTGCTGAACTCTAAATTGACTGAAGACAGTGATGAAGAAGGAGAAAATACACAGACCATAGAGAAACAAGATGATGATACCATGTTCTTATGGAATGGGGTTTCGCTGTTCAACACTGAAGAAAATGCTCTCAAGTCTCAATATACACCTACAGCCACAAAAGATAAGAACCTAGCAATTAAGGACAATGCAATACTTTCAAAGATTAAAAAATTGCAAGAGAATGTCAAGAGACAGGTAGAAGTGAATGTTGAGGACAAAACGCCTGAATCCACTACCCTCAACCAGGAGGTAGAGCCGAGCAATGAGACTGTCAAACCTGTGAAAGATGTTGAGGAAGGAAGCGCTGAAAAAGTTAAGGAAGTTAAAGAGGATATACCCACTGAAAACCAACCTGTAGAAGAGAAGCTCAAATCAACTGGGGAAAGGAAAATTAGCACCCCACCTTTCCTTTTGACTCTAGAAATTTTGAACCATAGAGTACATAATTGTCTGGTGGACTCTGGATCATCAGTGAATGTCATGCCTCTTGCAATCTACACAAAGCTTAATGGGAAGCTAAAACCTACTGATTGGGATATCACTCAACTAGACAAGACTAGTGTCAAAGTAGTGGGGGAGATGAAGAATGTTTTGATTCGATTGTCTGCAAATAAAAATATATGTCAGTACCTTGATATTGTAGTAGCAGACATACCTGATGGTTATGGATTGATCTTGAATCGGGATTGGGCAGCCCGCCTAGATGGGTACTTTGCTTCAGACTGGTCACACTTGTGGTTACCTCAGAAGGGCAGCCCAAACCCGATTAAGATATTAAGAGAGCCCTACATGAAGCACAATGTCACTAAGTTGGAAGAAGGAAATGAATCTGTTGATTCTGTCCTGGGAAATTATCTAACTTAGCTTAAGTTAAGACATCTTACTTCAAGAAAGTCCAGTTATATGATGGACACTCAGCCTGAGCTCCTTCAACTTCCTCAGGCTGAAAGGGATGACTATAGGATAGTAGACATGTGTTAGATTTCAAAAATAGCAGAGCTAGACCATGGTTAGATGTCTCATGTCTATAATCCAGCCCACCCTCTAGCTCCCTAAGATTAAAGATATTCAGGAGTGGGAAAAAATTTTCTTTTCTTTTGCTCTGTACATAAATAAATTGATTTGTTTTCTTTAATGCTTTGATTATTGATTTGAGGTTGTTCTATTTTAGTTTATAGCTTGGATGATGTCTTTTATTTTCACTACTTTATTAGTATTTCTTTTGGTTTGAATAAAGAGGCAAAATTTTGGTTGCAATGGAAACATTAGGGTTCTTTATTAACTAAAATATTGAGCAAAAGACTGTGCTTTTGAAGTATAGAACGTCTTCTAGTAGCAGTGTCCCTAACTGGCCATGCATTCATTGAAGTCTTACTTAACCCCTGTAAATAACTTAGAAGTAAAACAAGTCTGGAACACTATTTCGAGGCTCCATCCATCTCACATATTAAGTGTCCAAGGGGGTAATAGCAAAATACCCATGGAAAGGTAGCAGGGTAAATGGTATATCATATATAAATGATCCCATGCCATAATTCCAGAAAAGCTAAAGGCTATTAAGAGTCAAAACTCCTGAAAGAAACAATACGTGTCAAAGCAAAGTATCAAAAGCATGAATTTCAAATTGCCAAAAGTTCCTCTCCGTCCGTGAGATGAAAAGCCAATTTTTCTCTCACAAAAAAGGGCACTATGGGATAGAGGAGCCTGAATAAAAATTAAGAAAGAAAGGAAAATGGAGGACTCACAAGAACTAAAGTTCAAATGGCACAAAAGTGCAAGTGGCATGGGAATGAGGAACAAAAGGATAATACTGTTTACTATCTATTACAATCATGTGGTGTCCAAGCCTGAAGCTACCTAAGGAAAGGTGAAATAAACCTCATTTATTAGGCCTCAAAAGAGTTATTCGGACTTACAATATTTCTAATGTTACCATTTCCCAAAGAATGGACTGCTTCTCAATGATTTAAATGTATAGGTTGGCCAGCCAAGGGATACAAGCATCTAGAAGATTTCAACTTTATTCAAATAGTCTTGCAATGGGAAGGGGTTAATTCAGAAATCTGGGGTTCACTAGGTGGTCGCCAATTGTTGCAGCTGCAACATCTTCCCAAAATTCCAAAAAATTTTAGGACCCTCCTTTTGCTTGGATTAGTTCGATTTTTTTCTTTGAATTGGTCTAATAATGATTTCTCTGAACGATTGAATTGATTTACCACGGTGTTGATTCTTCCTCTAGCGCTTGAAGCAATTTAATGTTTGGTCAGACTTTACCATTGCCTTTGGATGCGCTTTCAGCTTGTTTCAATCGGGAATTTGTTTGGTTAAAGCTTCCGTCGTTGCGGCAGAATAGCAGGTCTTGAATTCGAATTTTCTCCCGGTATGTTGGTTTAATCGGCTGGGTTTTTCTTTTGAATCGGAAGGACTTATCATTTCTTGCCTCGCCGTTGTGGATAGACCTTCGGTTTTGAATTTGACTTTCCCCATTTTGATTGATTTTAATCGGCTGCCTTTTGGATTTGCATCGGAACTTTGTATCATTTCTTGCTTCCGCCGTTGCGGATGGATCTATGGTTTGGTCCCCACCGTTGCGGATGGATATTCGGTTTTGTCTTTATTTTTATTTTCGATCCGTTGGTTTTTACATCGGCCGGTCTTTTGATTTACTTTGGAAGAATTTGTCATTTCTTTCTCCACCGTTGCGGACGGAAAACCACTTCCTCTCCCGATCATTGCTTCAGTGTTCCATTACCCGCCTGTGTTTGTTTTGCCGATCCCGTAAGCCGGGGGGATTACCCGCCTGTGTTTGGTTTCAAGATGTTTAATTCATTAGTTTCCCGCCGTTGTGGAAGGCCGTATTTTTTGTGGCTCAGCCGTTGCGGTTGCTGAAGCTCTAAACTCTCTGAACCTCTAGTGTTTTCGCTTTCGATTCAAGTCTCAGCGTTGCGAGCAGAGGTACGCTCTACGGTTCCACCATTGCAGATGAAGAAACACTAGCCCTTATGATGCGTATCCGTTTTTCTTCCGACTCAGACTTTGCCCATATCGGATCGATTTACCATTCGCGGCTTCGCCGTTGCAGCTCCCGTTTCACTATTGGCCCAATGATTTTCTGAGGTTTCGCCATATATATCTCCGTGGATGGCCTAGCGCTTTGGCCATCCACCGTTGCGGAAGGAATTTACTTTCGTCTTCTGATCAAATGTCTCCGACGTCCGATTTTAACTTATGTTACCCGCCGCGAAAGTTTGACCATTTATATATATGAGGTCAGGGGGCACCTGCTCTGTCATTATCATTCTGTCAATCGCTCGAGCTTGTTCGGATCCTAATGCCAACACCCGCGTCCAGGTGGCAACCGTGGGAGCCGACTGTCTTCATCCCGCCATACACGCCGGTTACACATTAGTGCCAGGTAGGATTCGCTTTCCTTTCACTTTTCGTTGAATGTTTGGTGGTTATGCTTGCTACGGTGGTTTGTTTCCCAGCCGTTTTCTTCACCCCGTTAGTTGCAAGCCTATATAGGTGGAGATGCTTATCTTATTTGGCTGTGGGAGGGAATTTTAACCTTCAGAATAGTTCTTTTTCCACCACCATTTGTTTTGCAACCCTGCGCATAGAGTGAGGGGGTTTGGTGCAAACGGCCATTACGCTCTCTGTGCCAAACCACTCTGCGTAGTGATGATGGATAGGAGTAGGTTTCTGCCACTCTTCTCTATGAGGTTTGGGATGTGTGTCCCCCTTGGTGCTACCTGTGTCTTTAAACCCCAGTCGTTTGCCTATGCGGTCCCGTGCAACCAAGTTCTTGCTCAGTTTTGAACCCAGGTCGGGGAAGAGGGTGTAGCACAACACATAGTTATTGGCCGTAGTTTGCACAGGCGGTTTTCTTTGATCGAGCGCACCATAGAAACTCGCATTGTGTTTTTGTTTTCCCATGCAACGAAACGACCATGGCACCTGCAGAGAGCGGTAGTTTGCTTCACGTGAATGTAGATGTTCTTTTCGACCGATTATATTGTTAGAATTGTTGGTATTGAAAAGCTGTGGTAACTGGTAGATTTTTACTGCATATAACTAGTTTCCATGATGCTTGCCATAGACAGAGTCACTGAACGATGCACGTTGGGTTTTAATAGTTCTGTTAGTTAGGCCATTTCAGGCTATACATGCACATATTTGCTTCATTGACTGATTGTTATTATGTTAAATAGAGAAGAAATGGCACACTGCACATTAATGTATACAAGTTTGTCACTCAGCCAGAAGGGCTTAATGTTGCAATTTTATGGTAGGAAGAGCTCAACATGTCAAAGAGACAAAAGAAGAAGGCCCCTGTGGTCGAGGAAGAGCCAGAAGTAGAAGTTGTCACTAAGACAGTATACATATACGAGGACACGAAGTGCATTTCTGGCGTTGAACCTGAATACCAGTGAGGGGAAATATATAGACTGATCACATGAAGAGAGGTTCCTGACATGGGATTAGAAGAAGAGTCCATATATGCCAACATAGAAAGATCTTCCCTGATGAATATCGCCACCAGACCAGAGCTGTTCCCGTGCTCTGAGGCAATAGGATGGATTATGCCTCGGGAAGATGTCACAACAATGATTCTGGAGGATGTTAACAAATAGGGTTATGCTGCATATAGCCCTGGATATGTAGCTCTGGCTTATCACCTGCCAGAAGCCCAAGTCTTTTTATCTGATGATTGGATAAACAACATTAGAATGGATCTAGTGGAGACATTTAAAAGGATTATGTTGCAAGGAAAACATTACAGATACAGACCAACAGGTGATTACGATACAGCTAGCTTAAGGGCTCCCTACAGGTTCATAGCTTTAATGCTGAACCGGATTTTTGGAAGAGCACATGGTAGATTATTCAAGTTAGAATGGATCCCAATCATTTTTTATGTTGCAACCCAGGGGACAATTTTCAACTGGGTCAGCATTGTATCCAATAGTCTTTCCGCTTGCTTGGATTCAGCTTTGGGAGGAGCACACCAGAAGAGATCGGAATTCTATATGAGTTCCATACTGATAGACTGTATATTATGCAACCAGCCTTTCCCTGGTCTCAGGTGCATCTGGGACAGGGAAAGAATGCCTGTCTATGCTGCTTATAAACCATTATGGGCACATAAATATTACAACCATTACAGAGAAGCCTGTGAACACTTCCTTATGCCTCTATACACACTCATTTTCCTAAAGGAGTGTGATTGTATGTCCGAGGAGGCACTACAAGTTATAGAGGAGTATGCAGACTACTATTTGACAGAAAATGGTCTGTATTTCAGGATGTTTGGAGGTTCGAGAGCACCCTCCCTGCTGCCCAAATACGCAGCTGATTACATTATTCACAAGGAGGCAGTCAGAAAAGTGTTCCTGGATGGAATAGGCAGCTTTCTGTTTGAGCACAAGAAGACCACCTATCCCCCTTTTCCCTTCAAGTTAGGAAGCTACAGGTTCACCAAAGTGAAGAAAGCCGACAAATTTGTAGAAGAATTGGAAAGATTTCATTTTGGTGAAATGCCCTTCCGTAGAAATGATACTCAAGGAAAAGTGGCTGAACACTGTAAAGAGCACAACGTGCATTTTGAGTATGCCCACCATTGGGACTGAGAGGAGTCCATATTTCGAAATGCAGTAAACATGACAGCCTTGCGAAGAAGGTTTAAGAAGAAGATTACCACAAAGGGTGGGAAGGGAGATGAACAAGCCAAGGGTGATGAAGAGGCCATAAAGAGAAATGAGGAAGCCCAGAGGTTGGTGCAAGACGCTGCAGGCTGGTTGCACACAGAAGAAGAAGCAGAAAGAAGAGCTGCTTAAGAAGCAGCTGAGAAAGCAGAAGAAGCAGCTAGGAAAGAAGAAGAAGAGAAGAAAAGGAAGCTCGATGAGGAGCTACAAAAGAAGGAAGCAGAGAGGCTGAAGCTGACACAGACACAGGCAGAACAGTCATCCTCTGATACAGCTGGAGGGCAGAACCAAAACCCCGTGGTGCAGGACCCACAAGTACCTATTTCCAGCACATCCATGGTCCCCACACTGAAGCTGGTCCCCTTTGTGTAGAAAAAGGGAGAAGAAATCCCCTATTTTAACACTGTGTTTTATGACAGGGCTACAAAGAGGATAGTAAAGAGAATAGAAAAGAGGGTTGAAACCGAAGATATGCCTAGTAAAATGATCACGGATACGACTGTTATGTTGGGAACATACCAAGATCCAAGATTCACCCTGAGAGTCGGGACTGCACTAATCCACACCTCAGAAGATAACATGGACAAGGTAATAACTGACTTGGAGCAGTCTAAGAAGTCCTCTACTTAGTTGAAAAATATATTGAGGAAAGAGAGAGAAGAAAGCAATAGGATGAAGCGGAAGTATGAAGACATGCAGAGGGAGATAAAGGATTCTAGGGCTGAATTGCAGGCCCTCCAAGTAGAAAGATAGGTTATTGAAACTACACAGGAGGCTCTGGATAAAGTGTAGAAAGAATGTCAAGAGCTAAGGAGTGAAAAGGAATAGCTACTGGGAAAGGTAGAAGAGCTAGAAGAGCAACAAAAGTTCATCCTACAAGCTAGTGAACTGCACACCCAAGAACAGGACAAGAAGCATCAAGAGCAGATTGCTTCTATAACAGCTACCCTGGAGGAAGCAAGGGAACAACAGGTCATCCTCCAGCCATTCAAAGAGCATTTCTTGTCCCAAAAAGCCAAGATGCTACAGCTACAGACTGCTGTTGAAGAGGACAGATGTAGGGTGCTAAAGATCGATGGCCGATTGGAAGAAATCTTGGAAACCGCCTCTTACTTTGTGGACAGATCTCAGGACGTACTCGAGGTCCTGACTGCAAGAATGGCGAGGCTGGAAAGCAATGAAGAAACTCCAGTAGAGCTTCCATCAAAAGATAAACAAGCCCTCAAGCGAGATTATGACTTAATAGAATTTGCTATTAATACCGCAGAGGATTTCAAGAAAGCAGTGAAGAAGACGAAGGGAGCCTGTACGAAATTTTTCAGAAGGGTCCTTATTACATACAACAGGTGCTAGTTAGAGGACGAATAGAGGCTGGATGATTTCCCAGATCACAATTCATTTGTGGAGATGTTACAGAAAAGACATCAGGATGAAGAGGCAAGAATGCAACACATTAAGGCCATTGATGACCAGATTCTGAGAGGCGAAGTAGGCCATTCAGCCGTTAGTGTGCAGCTTTTGGAAGACCGACTTCGGTTAAGCGCAGCTAGAGTGGAGGCTATAAAGAACCAGGCCAAAAAATTTGAAATCAACATTCAGTTTTTGGAACCCTGCGCATTTGAGGGCATTGCCTCTGATGCTTCGGCATAGAAGAAGTTTCTAGATGCCCAAGTGGGACCCTCCTCGTGAAGGAGTGGTCACTTTTTGTATTTTGTAACAATTTTGGGAAACGAAGAGTTGGGAAGCCCAAAGGTTATCTTTGGGTAGCCCAACAGTCTCGCCCTTTTCATATAAATATAGAAAGCATAGAAAGAAAAGGGGGATTCTTCCTAGTTAGACTAGACAGCGATATTGTAAGAAGAACTATTTCTCTTTGCAATAAAGAAATATGGTTTGCCTGTTGGAGAAAGATTGGTGGAATTTCCAAATGTTATGCTGTGGATGGCTGAAAGATGAACTATTTTGTTTTCCAGCTTTTTTTCCATTAACCGTGAGATCATTCTAACTCTTTGAACCTATGTTCTTGTTTAAATGATTTCTGGTTTATTTTGTGGAATGACCACCATGAGTAATGTATGTGGTTCCTAAAACAATTGGCTATCTAGTTGTTGAAATATCTTTAATCGTTCATGTGTTGTAGGTAGGAGTATCAGCTACTTGTAATTTCTGTTTATAATGCATGGATAATACACATTACTCATAAATAAATCACAATTTGGCTCCCCGGGGATAGATAGATAGATAGATAGATAGTCCATTTCATTGCTGCATATGTGATATAGATGCTTGTGAGCCTTAAGACAAGAGGTAAGAACCTGCGCATCACATTGTGACTGCTCCCTGCATCCACATCACCCTGCATGGTTAATTAGGCATATGCATCTCATACATTAAGTCAAAAATACAAAAAATCGGTGGACCGGGCCGCAACCGGTAAAACCTTTGTTTTGTTCTTTGACCTACGGTAGCCGGACCGCAAACCGGATGGATTCCCTATACCAAACAGTCAACAGGCTAGTTGGGAACGTTGATTGGGGAGAATCCCTTGCTGTTGTTGCTTGCGAATTTCTAGGCCTCAACAGGTACAACAAGGGGAAATGTTCCAGGATCTTAAAGAAGAAAGCAACAACACCACCACCACAGGAAGAGGAGGAGGAAGAGTCAACCTTTGTGACTATGCAATCATATGTTCCATTAAGGTGATATGATGCACCAATAATTAGAGTGTTGAAGAATGCACGGTACCCATTGTAAGTACTATGTATGCCAAAAGGTGTTCATGTGTCACAAAACATTCTTCCAAACCTCCAGAATTTGACCTTCGTTGATCAAGACACATGGAAACAATGAGATTTGGACATGAATAACCACATGGTTCTTATACAGGACACACCATACAACCCAAAGCACCTAGCTCGAATGTAATGGTCAAGAGGACTAGACTAGTCTAGTTTGTTTTCGTTCTTGTATATGCCACAGTTAATTCAAAGCGTAGAAGTAAATGCATGCATCAAGTAGTTAATGGTATCATTTCATGGTGGCTTCCCATGGATCGACAAGAAATTTTATGTGGATGTTGAACTCATAGAAACAATAATAGGACTACCACTTACATGCATAGACCCAATGCCCATTTTCAAGAAAGACCAAGACACTATGCTGACGAATAAGATGAAGGACACATATGACTTGTATAGGGATACCATAGGTTTCTTAATCATCTCCATCAATGACTATATCATTCGTCTCACCGCGAAGGTGTTAGCTACCAAATTATTGTGGAAGATGTGATCGAACCAATGTACTACGGGTATGATTGCATCAGCTGAAATCTATGCAGAGGGAGTTCACATGAAATGGTAATTTGATTTGTTCAATGATTTATTAGTATCTGAATATGAGTCATAGGAAAAAAACACTTCATTCCACTACTCCTGGATACCCATTTTGATTTCATTTGTCAGATGGTCGAAGCCAACAAACAACCAAGTGGTGGACGTACTAGTGTGTTATCGAGGAGCTTGATACCAAAATATCTGGTTCAAGAAAGATAAAAAGGACTGACAGACAGAAAATAATGTGCAATTATTTATGCATAGAGAAGCCCTGCGCTATCAGGTGAAGAAGAAAGAAAGAATTACGCACAAAACCGTTCGACGGTTTCGAAGCATAATTAAATTTATAATTGGGCCCCATCATATCTTGTTGAAGCTGCAACAATATCCACATCACCAATAGTTGGAGACCCAATTTTTGTTGTATGAATAAGAAGTGGAGGCCATTACCCAATATTGGCCAAAATAATTGCGGGTTCCTTTCGTAGATGACCTACTATCTACTGAAGAAGAGCTATGACAAGATGAACGAAAAATGTTGAAGGATGGTGAACACGGAGGGGACCCACCACCTCTAGAAACACAATACCCAAACCCTCTCTATTGTGGTTCAAGTAAAAATCCAATAGACCCAGCGATAGGAGAGAAGAGGAAGCAAACTGAGATAGAGCAAGTTGAGACAAGGTGTAATAAAAGAAAAGCTGATAAAACTACACACATTTTCGACCTTGATGGTGAATATTTTACCCTTATGACAGAAGATATGGTAGAATTTAAGACACATACCTTGAATAACATAGAAGAGTTCTAGGAAGAGATCACATGAAGTATTACATATCTTCTATAGACACTCTGCAAAGTCATAAAAGAAGTACAGGTCGCAGTCGACTACATACCACCATCGACAGATTCGTAAGACTTACCGAGCCCGTCAAAAGAGTGACCAAGTGATGTATCAATACCAATTCTACCAATAAAGACTCAAGCAGTGGGAGAATCACTTGACTTGGGCACAACATAGTTGAATACTATGGCCAAGAACTTGGGCCATGTGACAATACATTTTTTGTAGATGTCGTTATATTAAGTATATGCAATGTAGAATGTCGCAGTCGTGGAAATGGAGGTAAGAGAAGGTGCATTGATCAAACATGTGAAAGTATCAAATAATGTTGTTAGTAAAATGAAGAAAAAAATCAAGGAAATTGGACAAAAAGTTAATACTTGGGAGGACAGGAACATGTGTTACGGAGAGAAACCTCCTATGGCTAGGAGTGTACCACAATAGACATCTAGACACGAGAAATCATTCCCTTCCCAATATGCAAGAGAAACAAAAAATCTAACACTAAGGGACTTTGAATCGTACCTTATTCCAGAGGGTTGAATTATATCCCCGTTGAGCTTTTTCCAATCCCTCTTGCGCTAGCAATTTTCTCTCAACAACAACAAACAAGACAAGCATGCTATATAATATGGTGTTAGATCTACTCTAGCATATATAATAAACAATGTATAAGCAATTAAACATATCCATGGGTTCAATATTCATTCAAATGCACATTATTGGATAAGAAAAGATATTTATATTAATCAAATCAAAGATTACACAAGTGACAAGCTCTGTCGGCATGTCCATGAACCGAAGAAACCGAGTCCTCCACCTGGGTGTCCACCACCTCAATCCTCCATCTCTTGATAGCAAGCTCACAATAAAATGCAATCTTTGGAAGAACACAAAGTGCTAAAAAGGGACAAAGGGATGCAGATTGAAGTATATGCAAGCTATGGAAACAATGGACTATAGTTTCGTTGCTCTTCAATTCCTCCTCTTCAATGTATCCAAGGGGTTCCTTATATAACACTCCAAAGGGGTAATGAAGGGTCAAATCCGAGTGATATCGAGGCATATGGAAGGCCAAGAGTCAAGTGGTCCGGACACACATGAAAAAAAACTCCAAAAATATTTGGATTTATGCACACATCCTGATGTACGCAGGTTTGAGGTCAAAAGTCGCATGTACACGTGGGTATGGGATTAAAAGTCACGCACAATAATAAACAGGTGTTTTAAGGGATGAAATTGGAAACATAAAAGTATAATATTATTCCATGGGGTCTAAAGATTCTACAGAGGGACAGGGAAGGACATAAACATGTGATCAACCAGGTGTGGTAAAATTAGCAATAATAGATGCCCCCTAATGTGTGAGGTTAAAGGGGTAACATGATGGTCGAAATATATTATAAAATCCATCCTAGAAGTGGAGTAATAAAGAACCAGGTGGAAGAACCAGCCATCCATCAGTATAGTACAATAATCAATCCCTGCATGTGACTACAAATACATAGAGTAGTACTGGATACATAAGAGTACAATGGCCATGAATAGGCATGATATACAAAATGTGACATGTGTGGTCATTGCCACATACAATATATAATAGATCAGAATCTACATGATGAAGATATACAATGGATCAATATATCCATAGAAGCTGAAGATATACAATGGCTCAAGATCTCCATAATGGCTGAAAATATCTGACATACACTAGAATCAAATCATGAGAGCTGAAATCTCATGAACATTGGCAGGATCAAGGAGGTAGCATATGTGGAATGCCACCAAGCTGGAAAGTCTTCTACACAAACTGCTATGAGTACATGTCCTACTATGCGAATAAAGGTGTCGAGGTCAAACATAGTAGTCCATCATCTGATTACCGATCATTAATGTATACCATTAATAGATGTGATATCACCCACTGATAATGAAAATGGGAATCAAGGTACTCGAGTGAAATATAACAAGTGTGAATATATGTGTTGAAGTCGAACACTTGGAATAATCCATCGATTAGGGGACATTGATGTATTCCCAAAACTATCGATGGTGAGAGAACCTACCACTAATGACTATAACTCTCAAGGCACTCAAATGACTCTAGAATCCTATCCCATAATAAATGATATGAAGTCGATGGAATGGAATCCGCTAGAAGGAAGGCATTAAGTCATCCCCCATCAACCAACACGAGGTACTTAGCAACATTGTATAATGTGGAATAAGTCGAACAAGATGTGTATGAACCAGTAACAGTACTGGGAATGGACGACATGCAAAGTCAAGACAATTGAGGAATGGCTGACTCAGGCTTCAACTTCCTTCGAACAAGAGAATAAAGGAAAATGGTGACTGAAGGTAGGTAGCATGGACTCGATATACAAACTGGGACATCTTTGTGACACAGGAGGCATCAACAAAGGCTCCATCGGGACTTAAAGCTTAACCAATCGGTGGAGATAAAATCAGAGTAACGAGTACAACTCCCAAAGTCAAACTAATGACCCAAACAATGGATGTGATATATAGTTCTATGTTCGAAGACGACATGACTCGATTACTGCCAAAGATAACATCTTTTCTTGTCCAGATTTTTGTTTTTATTTTTTTGGAATATTTCAAATATTTTGAAAAGCTTGAAAAAGAATAAAAGTGATTTATAGTTACAAATCTAGGAGGAGACGAGTGTCAGGGGACAAACAAACTAGTTCCAAGCAACGGAACATACCTATGCTCAATGTAAGGAAACATGTGTAGGATAACGACACTCGGGGGAAAGTCCCCTCCCAGTAAACAATGGGGAATCAAGTTGCAAAAGATATGTAAAAAGGCTCTCCTTGGCTAGACATGAGACAAGCTTGGGCTATATGGCTAATAATCAAAGTTAGAGAAGCCGACATAAGGATCAATAAGGCAATCAAAACTCATGATAATGCAATCACAAATTGACATATACAAGGGAGTCCCAAGGGAATGGCCAGCATAGAGTTCAAGAGGAGTATGAGGCTATTGCTCAAAGTCATGGTGATACTATACAAAGGACTCCCACACCCTAAAGGAGAAATGTCAGCATGGGCACCAAATGCAATACACCATCTAACTAGGGTACCTGTCACATGCCCCAATTGGCAAAACATTTTATGTTTTAAGAAACATTATGTTAAAGTTTGTAATTAATGACCAAGTGGGGTCAAGGATAATTTAATGTAATTACTGAATATTTTATTAATACATAAATGAAATATGAAACAACAGCTTAGGGAAGTTGTTAAATGAGTGTTTTACTGGTCACTTGATGGAGAAGGCTGGGTCGAGAGCATATTGACACTTGGCAGCATCCTCAAACTGCTTCTAGTTGTTGTAGGTGGAAACTTCCCTATTTTTGTGGTCATGTTCCCCAAGAAAGTGGAATAAGAGTAGGTGGCTCATTAAGTGAAAACTGACCCAAAAGACCTAGGCATTCTAATAAAACTTCCCATTGAAGACAGCTGAGGCTGCTCATTTTGGACTTGTGAACATTTTGAGTGAATGAAGTACACAAGAAAATTCAATGGAGGGGACTAGCTGAAGTATGTTTGAGTGGAAAAGTGCCGAAGACATGAACTAGTGCAGCTATTCTAAGCTGAGTTCATACTGCTACATGCTGAACTGACTTACTATTGAACATTCAGTGGAGTTGCAGAGGATTACTAAACTACATCTCTCAACCAATACTTCTACCAGGTGGACCACGAGACAAGCCTGGGGGTCTTGAGAATTGTAGTCTATCTTTCTCCAAGAGTTGGTTGGGAGGAACAGGTTCCTTAAGCTGTTGTCAACTCATCAATATTTCTAGGTTCTACTTTTTTTATTCATCTATCTAAGTATTTACTGTTATCTGGAAAGTGTAAGTTTAATCAATGATATGTTATGCTTCGGTTCTTATTGCTGCTAGGGTTAGTTAAGAGAAATGTATATGTTGTGAAAAGATAGTAAGTTCTAAACTAGCTATATTAGGGTAAACGATTAGAAGAATTTCTAGTTTAACTAATAGATAGAATTAAAATACCTAAACTATATTTTTCCACACCTTTTAGAAAAGGTAGTACTCTAGTACAGTAGGTTAGTTTAATTTCAGATCCAAAATCAAATGAAGTATGCATGAGTGTAAAATTACTATTGTCTACAGGTTTATATGTATGATTTGTATGAATGTTTCTTTTTATTTTAGATGATTTCATTTAGTTAGAGTACTTGAGCAAAATAAATAGAATTGTTAGGAAATATTTAAAGGTATAAAATACTAGTCTGTGTAATGGTTTACACAGTAAACAAAATAATTATTATAGATCTATTATTTTAATAATTAACAAACATTATATAAACATGCATTATTATAACTAAGATTATCTTTCAGAAACAGTAAACAAAGCTACAACAATTACTGAATAAATTTATCTAAGTAGAAATGCAAACTGAGGTAACTAAAAAATGTAGTACTAACTATGTAATCCTGTTAAGAAGAATTAGGGTTTATAAATTAACCTATTTAAAAGAGCTGTAAATATATACTTAAACCAAAGTTTATCACCCCTCTTTGTAAGCACGGGAAACTGTTCTTCTCATACCTAAAATAAATTCAAGACCTATCTACTCTATTCATACAACCTTAAGCATCAATTAGATGAATGTATGGAGTTACATACTTTATTCATGAGTAACCATAACAAATAAAAACCTAATAGCATATTTTCAAATCTCAGGGATTATAGGAAAGAATTAAGTTATTCATCCAATGTCGATTCCTCTATTTTTATTTACTGCAGAAGATATTACTGATAATAATAACCAAGTTACTATTTAAAAACCTCCACTGTCAAAACCCCTCAGGATATAATTTACATATAAAACAAAACTAACAAGGATTTTACAATAAATAATTAAAGTAACCAAAATATTATAAGTTTACCCTCTTCATTTTAAAACTTAAAATATATAAATATATTATCAAAATGTTAACTTTTCATATGCTTAGCTAAGACATTAGTACTTCATTTCATTTTCATAACAAAAGCATATAAACATGATCACTGAAAGATACACAAGCACAACCATACAAAAGGAACACAAAGATTTATCCTAGGAAAACCCTAAATGGAAAAACCCAGCAAAAGCTTCCTCAATATAGATGCCCCAAAAAGATAAAAGATAAAAGATAAAACCAGCAAGGAGATCAAAGCCTGATCCTCCTCCTTCTCTAGCTACTTCTCTTCTCCACTAATGTGCTACACAAGTGAGAGTGTGTGTTCAAATGAGGAGAGCTACACCTCTATTATATTCATCTGTTCAATTCAATTAACTCATCCGACATGTAGGCTCGAGTTACACATGTAGGCTCAAGTAACCACACTGGGGTGCTAATGACCCACCTTTACAATTAGAGGGGACAACCTCATGACTCTTATTAGTTCTTTCGATTAGAAGCATCAGGGTACAAGATAATACAAGTGGTTCTACCGGTAGGACCATCGGGGACCACAAAAGATGCATATAGAATATTCTTCGAAGTTACAATATTTCAACACAAAACATAGATATATTCAACCAGCTTAAAGATGTAAGTAATAAATTAAGACCAGAATATGAACTAAAATAGTTATGACCCTATGGCCTCTCTACATTACAAAGTCAAGGCTTAAAAGCATGTTCAAAAAGTATCATCACTATAAATAAAATTTACATCAGAAAAGACAGTTGTCTCGGCTATGAAAGCCCTAACCCATCATTGCTAAAAAACCACTAGGGATTCATAAAAACTGAATCAAACATCATGTAACAGCCCCTGGCCTTTCTAATGTTTTACAACACAGTACATCACGATCGAGCTAAAAACCCAGTAAACCAATGAATTCCATCAAGTAAAAATTCAACACCATACACCACTATAGGAGAACCTCAGCGAAACTGAGGCTTACCAGAAGAGTCTCTTTGGTGGAGCCCCGTCACCTTGTATCTTTCCACTCAGGATCTATCATTCGGATGGGATCCTGTGAATAGGAAAGAACCACAATTATTTTTAAAACCCTCTGTAACGAAATAATAAACTTTAAATAATGTAAAATTGGATAAAAATTGAAGGATTTATACCTGGGTTTAATTCTTTGACATTGCTGTGATTAAGACAGTTATTTCAAAACCCTTGCCACCTTTTACGAAGACAACAAGCTTCAGGAAGGCACTGTCAGGAACAATACAATATACAGTGCTCACTTTCAAACCCTCAACCACCTTACAAAGAACGTCGAGCTATAATAATGCTCTGGTAGAAGAAAACGTGTCTCAACAGAGCTCAAGACTAAAGACCAAATCCACGACGGGAAAAGACAAATGCTACACCGAGAGTTAAACAGTAAGAACTGTTAACCCTAAATTCAACAAGACTACACTACAACAACCCAAGAGCCATTCTCACTTCCATAGCTCACCAAAGCTTCAGGGATTGACTAAAAACACTTGTAGAGGCAATGTAGTGGTAGAAGCAGCTTTGTTACAGAGCTGAGCAACATCAACAAAGGGTATACCCTCAAAACAAAGACAATTACCCAAATGCAACTCTTAATGCAGTTTAAAGAAGGCATGTGGCCTCTCTTCTAGAGCATGGTAAAAGATAGGGTAAAGGAGATATTTTAGGGTTTAGAGAAACTTATATAACAAAAACTCCAAAGTCAAAACCCTATCAAATGAGCATCGAACACGTAGCTCCAAATTATTCGCAAAGGATGGGTTTGGAACTATAGTTCGAAACCCTTGTTCATCCTGTACATAATAATGTATAAAAATCGATACCATATTTTTATTTGTCATGGTTACATTATCATTGCTAGGGTTTATGTTTGTTTTTAACCATAGTAAATAGTATGGGAGGTAGTCACTAAACTAGGGTCTTTATTATAAGCTAAAACCTTTAAAAATGTGTAAGAAAACTTATACATGCTCATTGTTTCTCTCATATTAAATAATGCTTGGTATTCGGTTCTAGGAAGATACAAAATGGAGAATGAAATCAATGATATATGTATATACTTGTAACTATAGAGATATCTAGCTAGGACTATAGTCTAGGCATTAACTTACGAATACTAGTATATGATTTATTAATAAGACCCATAAGAGATGAGGAATCATATGAAAGAAAATAGGGTAGACCTCTATGAATACTGATTCTTATTCCCTTAAGATACAAAGTATTAACACTTAGTTTAAATAAAAACATTGGTAATAAGACATTTCAAATTGTGAATAGTTATAAACGATCCTGTTTAGTAAGTACTAGTGTTAATGTGTAGTTTAGATCAAAGTATTTTATGACCACAATTGGATCATAGATATTCTAGGTACTGTAACTCTTTGATGGTAGAAAGAAATCTATTCCACAAGATGCATCTACTAGATAGTACATACAAGTTTTCAACTAAAAATCACAGGATGAAAGTTAAATGAACAAGTTTTGTGATAGTAAGCGTAACTGAACTAAATCCAGTTTATTAAAATATTGTTATTACTAACAATTATGAATATTTCTAACAATAAATATCAACGATACCTCTTACTTGGATCAAGATGTAAAACAAATAATTTAACTAGCAATTTATTCTATGCTAGTGGAGATGATAAATCTCAATCTAGAAAACTGGTAACAAACTTCTTACCTATAAAAGACCCGTAACAGAAGCATCACTTCACTGCATTATCTATAAGCTAAGTAAGCCTCGATCTCAACTGAAGTTTTTTCCTACTTGTCATAAGACAGTAAACAAACTTAATACTAGAATACAAACCTATGTTTATGTTTCTTGTTACAGCAAACCATAAATCAATTCCTTAAACATGGATTTATGAAAAACAAACTAGAGAGTAATCAAAACTAAAAATTTACAAAATAGTCCATTCTAGTTTAATACAGATTAAAGTAACTGTTAGCAGTTATTTATTCCTAGGTATTGACGACTGCGAACATTTTATGTCACATGAAAAATTTAAATTTTTACGAATTTTTGGAGTATTACAGTACCCATGTATGGGAAAGCTCTACCATTTGCATAATGTCACTTCTAAAAGAAGCAAGAAGTTTCCATGAAAAGATGGAATGGGTTCATACCTAGGGTTAAGATGAAACGGTCATAAGGCTATGAAAAATGCAAGCGGATGTGAAAACCTAACTTATATGCCAGTTTAGACATAATACCTGAAATAGGCATGAACGGGTCGAAGACATGGTCAAATCACACTCAAAACAGGATCCTACAACATCAAATTAGTTCAAATGGTCCAAAACAGTAAAAAACGGTCAAAACTATAGAAAGTGGGTTAAATTTTCAAAAATTTTCTATTAAATAGTGAAAAATTAAAAATTTTCATACCATTTTGAATTTTTACCCACCATAGTGTATTTGAGTCCAAAACTTCATAAGCAAATTTTGGGAGCATCGTTTGGCAGAATCCCTCCACGTTTGATCCAGGTAAATTCCCTTACCCCTCTCTTTCATTTTCATGCAAAATTTTTAAATTTTCATGGTGAAATTAATTTTTTAGGCCATCCCAACTTAGGATTTTCGGCCCATGCAAATAACGAGCATTTTTTCGCGTATAGGGCTGACCATACACAGAAAATGCGACTAAAACTGCGTACATACATGGTTGTTTTGTAGACAGTTGCATATAGGGCCATGAACATGGTTTTGATGGGAAAATAATGATAAAAAATTGTGTTTTTTGTGCAGGATGGTACTAGAGTGGAGAGAGAGGGAACATGGTGATGTTGAGGAAGCTATTCAGGCTGACCTCATGCATTAACAAGCATTACGAGCATGCGGGATATAGAAGTTTTGGTGTCTTGGAAGCTTGAGGGGAAATCCAAGACTACTCCAACTACTGGTAGATTAATGGGATCCACAGTCTAAAACCTTTCAGATAGATGGGATGTCACTCAACATGGAGGTTGAGGACATATATTTAATCACAGGTTTTTCTTGACAAAGGGAGGTGGTGAACCTATGATCTCATGGGCCAGGAGGCAGGCTGACTATATAGATGACTACACAGCTGTGTACTGCTTTCCCAATACAGAGAAGGTTTTGATTCAAATCCCGACAAATGCGATTCATATTCTGGGGCTGAAAGCCATACTATTGGCATTAGGCAGGATTGTAGGTTTGGCCTCACTCCACCAGGATTCACAACCAATGATGTTCTATGTAGTAGAGTGTCTGTGGCTTATGATATAGGACTAGAGTACCACACCACTGAGAAACATGAAACAACAACTCAATGACTGCAAGATAGTTAGGGTGCGAAAATTCAGGTTTGGAAGCATATTGAGCACATTCATTTTTTGAGTGGGTTCTAGGGCTAATCTCTAGAGTATACATTGCTCCACATGGAGTCCGAGATCTATCCCAGCTACACTCGGCTAATGTCATGCGCAGACTACGAGGTGGAGGGGTGGATAACCCCTACCCAACAGAGTTCTTTCCATGGTGGCAGAGATAGATCATCACCATAGATGACTAACCCTATGCACGGATAGAATTCCGTGGAGATCCAGATATGCCCCTACCACCAGGAGCGGCTTATGGAGACATAGCTAACGAATCCCAAACCCACTTTTAATTTTTGAATTATTTAAATTTTTTTATGTGTTTATTGATATATGAAATCAAAAGACATGTTTTTGGTGTGACGACACATAGTGATACTTTGTCATGTATATGCATATGTAGGACCATGACGATTAGATGGCTTTCCTCGTCATCGACGGAGGGGAAGAGGTGATGAGATCATGGGTGAGGATGCGAAGTGGACACTCGAGAGAATTCACATGAACTTTGTTCGATTGACACAGAGAGTACCCATGGCGCAAGTCGAGGACTTGCATGAGGCCATGAAGCGCTAGGTGGTTGGAGTACCATGAGCATGGGTTCAATTGTTTCGCCGACTAGCTAGAGCCGTTGTGTGCTACAATGATTAGCACCCTCCTCCACCTCAGGATTAGAGACCTGGGTGTATATTTTTTGTATGACCGTGTAGTATATTTTGGTGGCTAAAAATCCCCAATTTTGTATATGACACTTATGTATTATGACGTCACCTTTTTTGAACTTAACGAAAAATATTTATGATGATCAATTATTCTTCTATTTACATGTGTAAAATGTGTTTGTAAAATGCTTATGGTCTGTGAAGCAAATACCAATATAGTACATAGTTAGCATATAAATCAGCAACTTGATTAAAATTTCTTGGAACATGAATGTATGTTATATGCTTAAATTCTCATTCTATCAATCTAAGACATGAGAATCTTCGTAATAATGTTGGATCCCTAATACAATATAATCCATTAAGTTGTGAAACGAATAATTGTGAATCAAGACATACCTCAAGAGAATGAACACCATGTGAAATGACATCACACAATAAATCAATAATGACACTATATTCAGCAACATTGTTTGATGAAGGAAGTAAACATATGCCTCCTATAGACAATACTTGACCCATAGGAGTATAGATCACCCAAGTAGCCAAAGCTGATTTTTGAATGTGGCGGTTAGCACCATTAGTGAATCCTATGTAAACGGAAGACTCCATCAACATATTCCATAACAAATGAAAGCTAATGAACAAACCCGATCACCATAAGAAAACCTAACTATGTAATGCAAAACTGTACAATAATATACAAAATTCAGCCCTGGCTGAAGATCATGCATAATATTTTTTGAGATAGAGCCCATTTCTAGGCTTCACCAAGGCTGCCCCTTCATAATCAACCAGCTCATAGGCGCCTTTCTCTAAGACATGCTTAACCATGTAAGGACCATGCCACATGGGATTCAACTTTCCTTCCCCTAAGGGTTCCTTAGCTTAATCCCACAAAAGGACCAAGTCACCTTCACTAAACCTCCTAGGATAGATAGACTTATCATATTGGACCTTAACGTGACTCTTGTTAACATTAAGAGCCATTAAGGTGTCTCGACACTACTCATCAAGCTGCTCTAAGTGGACCAAACACTCTTCCAATGCGGAAGTCTCTAGTAAAATCTCCATAGCTAGCTTTAAAGAAGGGATTTCACATTAAACCAGTAATACTGACTCCACCTGATGCACAAGATGATAGGGAGAAAAACCGGTGGTAGTCTTGACCATGGTTCTATAGGCCCACAAAGAAGGATACAACATGGTATGCCAATTATTCTTGCTCTGTGCAAGGGTTTGTTGGAGAATGGACTTAAGTGACTTGTTCACTGCTTCAACCTATCCATTCGCTTGAGGGTAATAAGAAGATGAGTGCTCTTGCTTATATCCTAACTTGGAAGCCAACTCTTCCATCATTTTGTTTAGAAAGTGCCTACCAGGGTCAATGACAAGCTCTCTCGAAACGCCAAACTGGGTGATAATATGGTTAAATATGAAATTCATGGATGTATCACCATCGGATTTAATTGTGGGTATAGCCTCTTCCCATTTCATGAAGTAATCGACAGCCACAATAATATGATGGTTCTCCCCAGTCGAAGTTGGGTTGCAATCGCTAAAATCAAGCCCCCACTTGGTGAAAGGACCAGCGGTGACAATAGGATGCAAAGGGGCCAGACTCGAGCACATATTACATGCAAACACCTGGCAAGGGTGGCACTTCTTGACCGCATTAACGCAATATTTAAAGATGGACGACAAAAAATAGCTCGCTCTTAATATTTTTTGGGTTGTATAAATCCCAGATAAATGACCACCACATGCCCCTCTGTGAAAATCATTAAGCATGACCTCAACCTCATGATGAGTTAAACAACGATGTAAAATGGAATCCACCCCATGAAGCTACAAATTATCATCCAATATGAGGTATTTCTTCACTACGTGATGTAGTCGTCGCCGCTCATCCCGTGAGAGGTGAGTAGGGACCTTCAATGTTTGCAAATACATGATAATATCTCTGTACTAAGGGTCATCAGTTGAGATGAGGAATATATGGTCATCAACAAAAGAATCCTCATAAACCTCCTATTCATCCAAATTTGGGAAATCTGATATGAGCTCAGCAAAGATTAACGATTTCTTCGATCTCGCCGAAATGAATTCAAGATCAAACTCTTGCAAAATCACAATCCATATATTATATTTTCCCCCAATCATCCTTCTAGTGAGGAAAAATTGAAATGGATTGATGTGAGCTATGACCAAAGTTTGGAAAATGAGAATGTAATGTCTCAAATGCTGAACCACATGAACGGTGGCTAAGGCTAGCTTCTCCACATGGGAATAACAAAGTTCTGCATCAATAAGGTTTCAGCTCAAATAATATATGACCTTCTCATGGAGATCCTCATCCTCTTGAAGCAATACCATACCAACTGTCTCCTGAGACGTGACCACATAAATAAAAAATTCATGGCTATAGTCTAGTGGACTAAGCACTGGGGCCATTGCTAAGGCTTTCTTAAGAGCATCGAAAGACTCCTGGGCTTGCTCATCCCAATAAAAAGGGGTGTCCTTCTTCAACAAATGCATGGAGCCTTTAGTCAAGCTGGAAAAAATGACCACGAACCTTCGCAAGAAGTTTGTCATACCTTGTAAACACTGAAGGTGTCGAATGTTACACGGGGCAGACAATTAGAGTATTGCCTCAACCTTCAAGGGATCGACTCTAATACCCTCCCTGGATAAAATGAATCCTAGTAAATGACCAACTTTCACGCACAAGATGCACTTATGAGGATTTAAACGAACTTGATAATGAAAACATCTTTCAAACACTAATCGTAAATGGTAAGGATGACATAATCTCAAATAAGAGTGAGCAGCTAGATCATCCAAATACACTTTAATAATATTTTAAAGATCGTGAAATATCAATGTCATGGCCTGCTGAAACGTAGCTTCGATGTTTTTAAGTCCAAAGGGCATCTTCTAATATGGAAAAGTTCCCAAAGGAAAAATAAATGCGGTCTTGTGTTGAATCTCGGGTTTGATTTGTATATGATTATATCCATAAAATCCATCCATAAAATAAATTACCTCACTTCACACACACTCATAAAAAATTTGATCAATAAATGGTGTAGGGAAATTATCTTTAGGACAGGCTCGATTTAAATCACAGAAATCATTGCATATTCGGATCGCTCCTTTCCTTTTAGCCACCATAATGGGATTTGAAACCCACTTCATCAAGGGAATGGGATAGATAAAACTAGCTTTGAGTAGTTTCTCTACCTCTGCTTTAATGGTAGGTGCTTTCCTAGGATTCATGGCACACAAACGTTGTCGAACTAGTTTTTCATCCGGATATGTTTTGATTTCATGTTCGAGAATACGAGGGTCTATACTTGGAATTTGTTTGTATGACCAAGAAAAAACATTGAAACTCCTTAAACAACTCGGTAAACTCCTTAATCTCATCAGGGGAACAATTCGCCCCAATGTAAACGTTCTAAATCTTACCAGGATCACGAGAAATGTTGATAAGAATCGTTGGTGACATGTTAGCCATGTTGCCTTGAACAATATGACTAGGAGAGCTTAATTGGACCACGAGGCTACCAAATGTATTTCTTAGAGTCGCCCTAAAGTCATCACACTCTAAACAATCAAGCTTAGGAAGGAAATACGATATATGGTGCAACTCTTCCCAAGGTTGTTCAATCCCAGACATGGCCTCAAGAATAGCTTCATTTGATGGAAAAACATCATCAAGGAAGTCTTGAGAGTGAGATGACTCTATTTACCATGCAGGTAGCACATAAAGGTCCTCCTCCATCCACGAAGAGGAAGGAATAGGCTCTACAACATGATCAAGATTCGCTTGATATGCCACCATTGTTGTAGGAAACGACACGTCTGTCTCGAAAACCATACTCGAAGTACTCAGTGAAGGAAGAATCCAAGGATAATCCATATGAGTAGTGTGAAAGGATACTGAATTTGAAAAGGATTAATCCCCACCAAGACTAGACCCAATCATATGAACAGGCGCATGACAACTAAAGGTTCCCACAAGAGAAGGATACATACCCACACCCACATTCTTAGTTCCTAGCTGAGAATGATTGATAATCGAGATAGAAGCTCTCGATGATGTGTTTACACTCGGATTCTAGAAATAATTTTGATTAATAGTAATGATCTTCCTATTCAAGGGAAAGAAAACCACTCGGAATAGGGAAGAGGCTATAGCTTGCATATTGTACATCCAGTTCCTACCCAACAAAATATTGTAGTTAAGGGGTGCATCAACCACCTCGACCTCGATCACGATAGTCTTCCCTCCCAATTGGAACTCTAGAGAAGAAAGTATATGGTGCGACCGAAATGACCTTCCATCGAAAGCAGTCAACATGTTGGAAAACTGAGACAATGTGGGAGAACCTAAGCCCTTCTAATAAATCAAAGACATCACAAAAGCGGTAGTTCCTTCATTAATAATAGTACACATGATGGTGTTGTTGAGACACTCTACATGAATCAAAAGAGACACGTAGTAAGGAAAGAAAGTCTGGATTCCATGAGTTTCAAATTTGATCACGGAAGAAGAGCTATCATCACTAACCCCAAGAGTAGACAACAAGGTATTTCTCTGCGAAGGACAAGTATGAAGCATTTCTAACGAAGACATTGCACAAGGATTTTGGCCCAAATCCTCGACAATTGAATAGTTCTAGGCAGCTCGAGCATTAGGATTATGCCTCAAGCACTTCAAGACTCCCTTAGGAATGTGAGGCAGAGCTTCAGGCTTATCCATAGGATTTTCAATTCACAAAGGGATCTCAGGTGGAGGGGGTTCTTTCCCAAGGCCATATTTTGATGAACCATATTCTTTTGCATGCATCACAACATTTGTAGAATTCACCATGTTGATGCAACTGTGACCACTAGCAGCCTCCAACGAGTTTTGAGTTCCACTAGACGCACAACATGGATCAACGGTCCTCGAGTTCATAGTTTGATTATTAGGTAAAGGATTAGTAAACACAGCTGGGCCCTATGCTATGAAATTCGAGGTGTCCTCTATACGAGGGCACAAGTGAGTGAGGTGATCATCCTTACACAGCTTACAAGGACACATCACCTTACACTTAGGCTGCTTGTCCCCCCCAGCATTGTTCATGTTCTTGTCATTATTATTACCATTTTCATTTTTATTCCCACCCTTATGATTATTTTTTCCTTTCTTTTTATTCCTTCCAGGCTACTGTTTTCCTTCCAGGTTCGACGTTTGCACTGAAAGCACACTCTCCGATTGGGTAGGTTGAGACAAAGTCATCGCTTGTCTCGACACAAGCTGGTTAAGCGATAACTGGCTCAATTTTTTCATAACCGAGTCTGTAGGTTTGGTACTTGTGGAGCCAACAATACCATCAGCATGTGGCCTAGGTTTAATCTTGGGGTCGAAATTGAATCTTGGAGAATTCGGAATAATCTCATACAAGAGTTTGGACTGAGCATAGATCAAATCCAACTCTTGAGCCCTAAAAATAGCTTGGCCCACATTTTGAACTTCAGATGTGGAAACATCCTTCGTGATATATGGTAATAATGACTTGAGGAACTACTCTAGAAGAAAATTTGGTGGTATAAAGGCTTTAATCAATTGTTTCTGTCTACGCCACTCTTGAATATGATCTAAAATATGCGTGGCTTTATCTTGTCAGAAGGTCGATAACAGTTCGGTACTGACATTGTAACGTATAGGTAGCTGGAAATGATTAATAAAAGTCATGGAAATATCATCAAACATAGTTCCCCCCTGGTAACTCTAAATACCATTTCTCTGCAGGACCCATGAGGGTGTGTTGAAATAGCCTCAAATAGACAGAATCATCGGTTAAGGAATTAGAAGAGCACCAAAGGTGGAAGGTTGTGACATGCTCACCAAGATATTCACCAGCCTTACCTTCGATGTTAGATTTTTAACATTTGAGCTATATGATCTTAGGATCTTATCTGGGAGAATAATCAGAACAACAATCAATCACAGGAGACAATGAACACAAATATTTTCCTTGGGGAAACCATAAAGGAGAAAACTCCGCAACTTCCTCAGAGATAGAATCAACACCAAAAGTAAAACCCAAATGCAGTAAGATGATCTCCCGACAACAGTAGCCTCTCTTTGTCAGTTATGCGCTACAACTAAGTGTGAGTGAATGTGTATGAATATGTGTTAAATAGAGAGGCTCCCTCTCTATTTATAATAATTCTCGACTTGACAATAAATCACTAGGGCCAACTTCTCTAAGAGAGTCTAATAACCCTAAGGCCCCACAACTGTGAGGACTTTAACCCTTGATCAATAAGGAGGGTTATACTCTATGACTTTACATGACTTGTTTACATTATTGAATCTCCTGATCAGAACATTGGGGCATGACATGACTCAATTACATTACAGATACTTCCCAGAATAAACATCGAGGTACAATACATAATATATACAATTGAATACATTCTGAAGTTACAAATAGATCAAAACTCCCTCTTAACTAGGAAGGTATTCTCTGGACACAATTTATCAGCACAAGTCTTCTTCTCTACATCATCTGGATCATCATCAAGTCATCTTCATCATCAAGTAATCTTCACCGTCAAGTCATCTTCATCAAGTATGGATCATCACTGGATCATCATTGATTCTGGATCATCACTTGATATGCATTAGAGGAAATTTCAACTCAAAATGGGCCTCCTAAAATGAAATAATAAAATAATAGTTAAAATAATAAAATAATATTTATTAATTTTGGAGGAAGAAAAGAAAAAAACTACTTTTTTGTTTGTATTTTTGAAATATCTCCCCGTGTTTTTACTCAAATTTCAAATGGGAGAGCTCGTTGGATGCATAATTAAATTCTGCATCCAACGAGTACCCACTCGGCATACTTTTGACGGACCCCTCTACCCCAAAAACAAGAAATACCTGAAAAAATGGAATGATGATGGCATCATTCCATTTTTTCAGGTATTTCTTGTTTTTGGGGTAGAGGGGTCCGTCAAAAGTATGCCGAGTGGGTACTCGCTGGATGCATAATTTAATTCCGCGTCCAACGAGCTCTCCCTATCGAAATGTCATCATTCCATTTTTTCAGG
>LPNX010625159.1:84516-106958 GCA_001517045.1 Pseudotsuga menziesii
GGGTAGAGGGGTCCGTCAAAAGTATGCCGAGTGGGTACTCGCTGGATGCATAATTTAATTCCACGTCCAACGAGCTCTCCCTATCGAAATTTGATTAAAAACACGGGGAGATATGTAAAAAATACAAAGAAAAAAAGTAGTTTTTTTTATGATACCTATCCCCAAATTTATATTAAAAAAGTGTTTAAGACCTATACGGTATTTCAAATTTAAAGCAATTTCATTGGCTAACACATGATGACATGGAATTTGAATAAAAGTTAAAAGGCCCATTTTGAGTTGAAATTTCCTCTAATGGAGCATCATTGGATCATCATCAAGTATGGATCATTACTTGATTTGGAGCATCACTGGATCATCATCAAGTCTGGATCATCACTTGATCTAGATTGTCACTGGATCATCATCAAGTATGGATCATCACTTGATCTAGATCGTTACTGGATCATTACTGTTGGATCATTGCTGGGTCATCATCACTGATGCTATCTCAATTCTACTCATCACAGGAAGTTCTACAAAGCCAACCATTTTTCATGTTGGTTGTACGCCTAGCCTTCATGTAGGCCTTCATCATCTTCTACACTTATATTTTACCATGGAATGAACCATGTCTGAAAGGCCCGCCCAACACTTACATCTGACCATGGGAGGAACACATCCAAGAACCATGTTAGAAAGGAACGTCCATCACTCACATATGACCATGGGAGGAACACATCCAAAACCCATGTTAAAAAGTCCCAACACTCACATCCGACCTCATCTTATTAGAAAGTCTCTGCACTTACATCCGACCTCATCATGTCAGAAAGGATCTGAACTTACATCTGACCTCATCATGTAAGAAAGGCTCTACACTTACATCCGACCTCATCATGTCAAAAAGGAGCTGCACTTACATCTAACCTCATCATGTCAAAAAGGATCTGCACTTACATCCGACCTCATCATTTCATAAATATTCTACACTTACATCCGACCTCATCATGTCAAAAAGGCACTGCACTTACATCCGATCATGTGGGAGCACATCCCTCAATCACATCAGAATGGATCTGCACTGATCATGTGATAACACATCCAACAATCACATTAGAATATCTCTACATTGATCATGTGGTAACACAACCCACAATCACATCAGAGCATCTCTGCACTTATATCTGATCATGTGGGAACATATACTTCAATCACATCAGAATGGCTTTGCACTAATAATGTGGGAACACATCCCACAATCACATTAGAATATCTCTGCACTAATCATGTGGTAACATAACCTACAATCACATCAAGGAATCTCTGCATTGATCATGTGGTAACACAACCCACAATCACATCAGAGCATCTCTGCACTTACATATGACCATGTGAAGCTTATCCTTCCACCATGTTAGAAAGGCCAACGGACACATCAATTCCCTTTGGAGGGAACCTTGATCTGGAGAACACCAAGTTTCTCCCTGAAGTACTCAAAGTTTACTTTGGATAATGGTTTGGTTAGTACATCGGCTATCTGCTTGTCTGTCACAACATAATGGAGATTCATTGCTCCTCTCTGCATCATATCCCTGATATAGTGATACTTGATCTCGATATGCTTTGACTTGTCATGGAACACTGGGTTCTCCGACAGCTTCACACAGCTCTGGTTATCACAATATATACAAGTAGCATCCATCTAGAGATCAAATAAATCAGAGAGTATCTTTCTCAGTGAAACTGCCTCACAAATAGTCGAACAAGATGCAACATACTCTGCTTCGATTGTACTCAGTGCCACACAGGATTGCTTCCTGCTAAACCATGAGATCACACCTGATCCCATACTGAAGCAATAACCTGAAGTGATCTTTCTATTAATGGCACTACCTTCCCAATCCGAATCCACATAACCTTCCAGGTTAATCTTCTGATTCACCTCTTACTTGAGCCCATATTCAATTGTACCTTGTAGGTACCTCAGAATATGGTTTGCAGCAATCAAATGAACATGTCTCGGATTCGTCAGGAACTGGCTCAATGTATTCACAGAAAATAAAATATATGGTGACGTATTCGTTAGGTACATCAAGGACCTAATCATCTGACGATACATCGTAGCATCAACCTCTTCTGATGAAACATCACTTAATAGCCTTAGGTTTGATGCCATAGGTGTGTTCATGGCTTTGCAGTGCATCATCCTGAACCTCTTCAGGATATCTACTACATACTTCCCTTGTCCCAGGGAAATTCCATCTGCATTCTGCCACACCTCCATGCCTAAAAAGTAGTGCATCATACCCAAGTCCTTCATTTCAAACTCGGCAGCAAGCTTCCTCTTTGTATCAGCAATCAACCCATCCTCACCTATTACAAATAGATCATCTACATACAGTAGGAGTATGACTGGGTTCCCTTCTTCAACCTTGTAGTAAAGGTTGGAATCCTCTTTACTCTTGGTAAATCCCAAACTAGATAGGACATTGCTAATTATGCCATACCATGTCCTGGGTTCCTGTTTCAAACCGTACAGGGCTTTCTTTAATTCACACACATGAGTCTCTCTGTCATGTGTCTCAAATCCGAGTGGCTGCTCCACATATACTTCCTCTTCTACTACACCATTCAAGAAAGTTGTCTTGACATCCATCTGGTGTACTTTCCATTTCATTACTGTAGCTAAAGCAAGTGCTGATATGGTGTAAGTATATCTGGCTATGGGTGCAAAGGTTTCTTCTTAATCTATTCCTTCTTTATGGGAGAAACCATGAGCCACAAATCTTGCTTTATATTTCTCTATGCTTCCATCTGCAGCATGCTTGATCTTATAGATCCATTTGGAAGTCAGAACATACTTCCCCTCCGGTCTTAGGAAAACATTCCAGACATCATTCTTCATGATCGATTGATACTCTTCGATCATAGCATCCTTCCATTCTTTCTTTTCTACTGCTTCTTCATAGTTGGAAGGTTCTTTATCAATGAAGTCACATAATAGGGCTACATAACCAGAGCATGACCTGGTTCTTTCCCTCTCTCTGTGTATTTCTTCTGGAGCACCATATCTTTCTGCACCTTGGATAGCCTCTCGTACCCAAGTAGGTTTCCTCTTGCGAGGATTCTTTTCCTAAGGTGGATCTACAGGTTCTTGAGGTTCTTCTATTTCTCGATCTTCTTCTTGAGTTGCATTGTTCATGGTTGTGTCATGAATTATGGGTACTTGTGTTTCTTCAGGTTCTTCAGTAGGTCTCTTTCTGGATTTGTTGTAAGCTGAGTCTTCGTCAAATGTTATGTCCCTACTGATGTCAATATTCTTGAATCCTGGGAAGTATATTCTATAAGCCTTCGAGCTTTTAGAGTATCCCACAAATATACCCTTCCTTCCTGAAGGATCTAACTTTGTCCTCTTTTCTTCTGGAATGTGTATGTACACTGGACAACCAAATATTTTGATATGACTGACTTTTGGTTTCTTTCTGAAAAATACTTCTTCAGGTGTCTTGTTCTCGAGTACTCTATGTGGAGTACGGTTCTGTACATGCACAACTGTTCTAGCCGCTTCTTCCCATAGATGCATGGGAAGATCTTGATCATGAAGCATTTCCCTTGCATATTCCATGATCATTCTATTCTTTCTTTATGCAACCCCATTCTATTGTGGATTATATGGAGTGGTAAAATCCCTCTTAATCCTTGAATCTTTGCATAATTCCTTGAATTCATTTGATGTGAGTTCTCCTCCATTGTCTGATTGAAAAATCTTGACCTTCTTCTCTATGTATTTTTTCATCAAGGCTTTGAATTCCTTGAACTTGTTGAATACTTCATCTTTGTTCTTCATGAAGTATATCCATGTCTTCCTAGAAAAATCATCAATGAAAGAAACATAGTATACATACCTGCTTAATGAACTGGATGACATCCAATCGTATACATGGGAGTGATTGATTTCCAAGATTCCTTTAGCCTTAATTTTGCTACTTGGAAATGTATTCTTTGTGTTCTTTCCTTTCGCACATCCCTTACATACTCCTTCATTTTTTTCTTGTATTTCTGGAAGACCTTCAACAACTTTGCTTGCAAGTGGTAGTTCCCTGTAGTGTACATGTGTAAGCCTTCTATGCCAAAGTTCATTGGGTTCTACTGAGTCATGAACAAAAGCTTGTTATGGTTGGCCCTTTAATCTATATAGTCCTTCCTCTTGTTCTCCAATTACTACTGCATCGTCAATAGTCTTTCCTTTTGGCCACATGATGAATTGGCCATCTATAAATGCAACTCTTATACCTTTTGCATCTAATGCAGATATGGAGAGAATGTTCTTCTTTAGTCCTAGTACAAATAGGACATCCTTCATTTTCATAGACTTTCCAGAGTCTAATTTGTGTGAGGATTCTCCACTACCTTTTATTGGATATTGGTAGTCATCCCCAAGTTTCACCTTGTGGGGTGATTCATGTTCTGATAGTTTCAAAAATGATTCTTTGAATCCCATCATGTGTTTGGAAGCCCCACTGTCTATAAGCCAATCATTGCTTCCATGTGTGATGTTTCCCATGAGAGAAGAAATCAAAACATATTCTTCATCACTTGAAGAATCATTACTTTCTTGTTTGATTCTCTTCTTGGAAGGCTCATCATCTTCTGCAGCATGAGCATGATGTCTTTACATGTTTCCTTTCCTCTTGTCAGATCTATCTTTGTTTTTAGGAAAATATCTTGTAAGGTCATCCTCTTTCATCACATGTAAAGAAAATGTACTTAGACAAATCTTTGTTAGACTTTCTAGTTTTTTTCTTTTGGCGAGAGTGCTTACCTTTGTGATGGTTTGTTTTGCTTTTCTTGGATTGTACTATGAGAGCTTGATCTTCACTTCCCATATTTTCTTCTTGAGATGATATTCAAGCTTCTTCTTATGAGCATTCCTCCCACAGTTTTCTAAACTTGATTAACTTCTTTCTTGCACAGATCCCTTGAATGAAAGAGTCCCATGCCCTAGGGAGACCATTCAAGGTGGTCATCACAATTCTTGCATTCTCTACTTCTTCATCTACCACTTCCATCTATTCCTTGATCTGAGAGACCCTTTTAAAGTAAGACTGGATGGTTTCCGCATTCTTGATATTTACATTCTTCAATTGGTTTCTCAGAGTCATCTTTTGGTTTATGTTCTTCCCTTCAAATAACTTGGTCAGGGCATCAAACATATCTTTAGGTGTCTTTAGGGAGGACACCTATGGTATGCGGTGATCATTTATTGAATCAGCAACAATCCTCTTAGCCATGACCAATTTTTTCTTTTTTATGGCCTTAGCCTTATCTCCTCTGGAACTGGAACCTCTTCATTGATGTAAGAGTCCAACTCATTTTCTTCCAGGACTAGGGAGATAATATACTTCCAAGCTTGGAAGTTATCAGCTCCCTCAAGATTTTCATCAAGATTGGTATGATGAGACATCTTAAGAGAGAACCTCAAATGGAAATTCAAAATATTTAGATCTTACTAAGTTAAGATGTCGAAACTGGATCTGGAGCTGAATTTCTGCAGAGCTGGTTTTCTGGTTCAAGAGAATATTAGGGCTTGACTTTAATGGAGTTCTACCCAACCAAAAACTTTGATCTTCATCTCTAAACTTTGATTTTGGGGAGGAGATCAATCCAGGCCTGGGCTCACTCAAAAATTCTACTTCTGTGGAAATCCCTAATTTCCCGCAGCAGTGTTGGGTCAAAAACTGAAAAATGGTCAGAATCAGATTCTGGTTCGACATAAAGATGCGCCCTAGAGAGGAGAGTCATCCTAGCCTCCTTTTGCTGAAAATATATGGATAGAGATCCAAAATGTAGGAAGCCCTAGCTTCAGCAACTGTAGAGTGTCTTCTTCTTAGGTTAGCTTGGATACCATGTTAATTTTTTAACATTTAAGCTATATGATATTAGAATCTTATATGATAGAATAACACACACAAAAATCAATCACAATAGACAATGAACACAAATATTTTCCTCGGGGAAACCATAAAGGAGAAAACCCCGCAACTTCCTTAGATATAGAATCAACGCCAAAAGTAAAACCCAAAGACAGTAAAATGATCTCCCAACAGTAGTAATATCTCTCTCTCTTGTCCCAGCTTCTTCTCTCTCTCTCAGTTATGCACTACACCTGAGTATGAGTGAATGTGTATGAAAATGTGTTAAATAGAGAGGCTCCCTCTCTATTTATACTAATTAATGACTTGGCAATAACTCACTAGGGACAAATCCTCTAGGAGAGTCTAATAATCCTAGGGCCCCACAATTGCAGGGACTTTAACCCTTGATCAATAAGGCGGGTTATACTATATGACTTTACATGACTTGTTTACATTATTGAATTTCCCGATCGAAACATTGGGGCATGACATGACTCAATTACATTACAGATACTTCTAGGAATAAACATCGGGGTACAATACATAATATATACAAGTGACTACATTCTGAAGTTACAAATACATCAACATTAGAACTTGGGAATGTACGAAGGAAGCTTGGTAGGGACTGCCAGCCATGGTAGATCATAAGACATAGGATCATTCGTTAATCTCGACAAATCAGGTAGGTTCAAGGTCACAAGGAAAGGGAGCCTAGGTTGAGCCGGTCGATGCCATGCTCCCTGATAGGACTGGTTCGGATAAGGTTGATTTCTATACACACCATGGCCTTGGCTAGTGGGATAATAAACTCATCCCATATGACCCATGAAGGGATGCATGGAAGCAATGTAATGCGGAGTACCTTGATTATGAGGTGCTACAAAGCCATAGTTAGAAGAGTAAGCAGGTTGTTGATACTCGTACCCATACAGTTGATAGTTTTGTCTGTAATATGGTCCATAAGAAGGTCCATGGGAAGCTCCATAGGATAGACCATGAGATGGTCCATGAGATGTTCCATAAGATGGACCATGAGATGGTCCATAATATGGCCCATAGGTAGGTATATGGGAAGCTCCGTGAGTTGGACCATGAGATGGTCCATGCGATACTTCAAGAGACAATCCAGAAGTAGGTACATGACCTGTTGACACATAAGGAGGCATTTGGATTTGTGTTACTATAGTGCTAGTAGACGGAGGATGAACATGGCTTATAGTTGAACTCTAGCCTGAAGGACCACTAGAGTTAGGAAGAGGATGCGTCAAAAAGGAATTTAAAGGAACATGTTGAGAAGATGATGAAATATGTGAAGGAATATAGCTTGTACCCCCAATATTCACATGCCTCAACTGACGTCCCCAAAGAGGAATACTAGTGCTAGGTATAGGCCATGTGTGTGAAGGAATTTCCACCACTGGAGTGGATGGTTGAATGTGACTACTATCACCAAACCTATCCGCATGGAAAGGAATGGAAGTGCCCCTAGGTGCAATACCAGGGTCACCAACCGGTTTGACATGCGGTACCGGACCGAGATCAAGAATATCATGCACGCCATATCTAATGTGGCCAATGCTGGTGGGTGCATGGCAAGTCTCTTCACCTAGATAGTATAACCAATACTGGGGGTTAGAGCTAATTGAATCAGGAAACTGTGATAAATCATCTTGTGACGGTCCAACCCCATAAGGAGTAGACATAGGGAGAGTTCCATATGTGCTTGAAGGTTCAATGTCTGCCTCCAGAGCCAAGGAAGGGGGAATCTATGGGAACTCAGACCCATGATGACTCATGGTGAGATCTTTGTGTGAATCAAAGTGATTACTAGTCCTCCTGGGTTGTCTGGTTCTCTATCCTAAGGGATAAGGAGACGTAGAAGACAGAATACCTGCTAAACAATGAGAGTGAGGGGGAGCCCCACTCAGATCCACAATGACTCAAAAAAATAAAAAAATCGATCTATCTACGCAACCTTAAGCAGACTAGCATGCACATAGCATACACCTAAGAAATCTAAAGCCAAACAAAAATAAACCCAGGAGTAGGATAAGCGATCTCTCGAATGAAGCAGGTATGTATCACCTCGGAGAGGCTTGAGACTCCTAGACACAACAAGTGGAGGTTCATAACCAATTATAGTGGCCCTCAGATTCAACGCATATAGAGACTATGTTTTCCAACCCCTACCTGGCTAGGACACCTACAGAATAACCTATGCAAATACCCCGTCGATAACTTAGGTAAGGAAACTAAGGTCACCTCAATATAACCAATGTTTAGGCGGACAGTCGTAGGCAGGATCAATCATATGGGCATGGTAGAAAATATTGAATCCTAAAAGCACAACTGGTACCCCAGGGGTGCACCAATCAATACCTCAGAGGCCCCCAGATATGAATACAATCCTAGAAATATCTCTGGTGCTCACAGAAAGTGACCAAGGGTCATCCCAATCATAATTGTGTGTGCTTCCTCATTCTTAATTCCCGTGTAAGAGGATTATCCCGAGAAACACTAATTATACCAAGGGTTTCACACTCTCACTTGGATAGACACTTAATTTTTTTGTTTAGTGGTCTTGGAGAATTAACTTACAATGAACTATTCCAAGACCCTAAAACCTAATCTTGTTGATGCACCCTAGAAAAGAAAAGAGTGTAATTCATTTTATTAAGCGTTGATTTTATTTGGCTGTGATTACTCAAAGGGTAATGGTCGTGAAACTTATGGTGTTATGACACAATATGAAGTAAAATTCACACCTAACAAGCAATGCAAATGCACTGTGTAGAATGAAAAACAGGGTATGCTACTATGTGAAGTGCAAACTTTTTCCTTCAAATGTAAGTGAAATCATTCCTATATGAAAAACTAACTATAATTCACCAAACAAACCTAATGCAAGTACCGTGATAATGCAAAATGCAAGAAATGCATGACTATGCAAAAGGAAAAATATTTTTTATTTTATTTTTGAATTAAATGTGATACAAAAGAAAAAATATGACTCTACAACCCTCAAACTCTGCAACCACTCACAAACAGAAGCCAAGCAAAGCACCAAGGTAGAAGAGACCTAATGCACTAATCTCAAAAAAAAAAGTAGAAAATGAATGACAAGAACATTTCTAAAAATCAAACTAAAAACAGTCTCTGGTCAGAAACAGAGGGTGTATACAGATTCTAGAAGCATCCAAGAAGACTCAACAACCATCCAAACTCACATAGAAACACTTAATCCTCCCACTAGGGCTCAAAATCAAGGCATACATGATTGTTCTCAGTAAACCAGTGTACATACATGACTATTCAAGGAAAACCTGCATGTATACATAATTGTGAAAGCTAAACCTACGTACAGGAAGAAAAATAATGCAAACAGACAAACTGAGACAAAACTTATTCCTTCAGGACCCTACTGGGAAAACATGCCCCCAGATCAGACACAGAAACAGAGAAAATAGAGAAATTCAAGTACATTGAATACCAAAAACCCCCAAAGAGAAACAACTAGGAACCTCCCCAGTATGGTCGCCAATTCTGTTACGGAGAGAAAATTCCTATGGCTTCGGGTGTACCACAACAGATAGCTAGACACGAGAAATCATTCCTTTCGCAATATGCAAGAGAATCCAAACATCTAACACTAAGCGACCTCGAATTGTACTTTATTTCAGACGGTTGAAGTATATCCCTGCTGAGCTTTTTCCAATCCCGCTTGCGCTAGCAATTTGCTCTCAACAATAGCAAACAAGACAAACATGCTATATAATATGCATTATATCTACTCTAGAATATATAATCAACAATGTATAATCAATTAAACATATCCATGGATTCAATGTTCATTCAAATGCACATTATTGGACATGAATTTTTTTTTCTATTAATCAAATAAGAGATTACACAAGTGACAACCTTTACCAGCACATCTGTGAACTGGAGAAACTGAGTCCTCCACCTAGGCCTCCACCACCTCAATACTCCATCTCTTTATAGAAATCTCACAAGAAAAGGAAATATTGAGAAGAACAAAAAGTGCTCCAGAGGGACAAAGGGATGCAAACTCAAGTATATGCAAGATATGGCAACAATGGACTATACTCTTCAATTCCTCCTCTTCAATGTATCCAAGGGGTTCCTTGTATAGCACTACAAAGGTGTAATGGAGGGTCAAATATGACCGATCTCAAGGAATATGGAAGTCCAAGAGTCAAGTGGTTTGGACACACATGAAGGAAAAATCCAAAAATATTTGGATTTATGCACACATCCCGATGCACGTGGGTTTGAGGTCAAAAGTTGTGTGTACACGCGATTATGGGATTAAAAGTCGCATACACTAATAAGAATGTGTTTTTAGGGATGAAATTGGAAACATCAAAGTATAATATCATTCCATGGGTTCTAAAGAGTCTACAGAGGGACAAGGAAGGCCATAAACATGTGATCAACCATGTGTGGTAAAATCAGCTATAACCACAAGCTTGATAATGCTGTAACACTTGCTTGCAACAAATTTTTCGATAAAGGAATAACAGAGGAAATGTTTGCAGAGGCCAAGTTCATTTGACTTGGAGAAATAGTAGAGGACCTTTAGAAAAAGGTTGCAGAATTAGATGCACAGGTAAAACCCACTACACCCCTAGAAGTTCTAGAAGAGAGAAGGATGACAACCGTAGAAGCTACGAAGAAAATAGAATAAGCAGAGGCATTGTGTGTCAAGTCCATTGAAAATGTTTCTCAAACTTGGGAAGCATTGATTGATGATGCAGAGCTATAAATAGTTGCATAGAAGCTGCACATTGCTGAGATGGAGGAAAATCATATGAAAAACAAAATGAAGAAACTTCCCTTAGCATAGAAAATGGATAAGGCTACAGAAATGAAGAAACTTCAATAACAAGTCACAACATTGTGAACTCAACAACATGTTGAGGTCTGGAAATTCATAGGCAACAACAGCAAGGGATTCTCCCCAGTCAACGTTCCCAACTATCCCATGACTGTTTGGTGTAGGGAATCCGTCCGGTTTGTGGTTCGACTACCGTAGGTCAAGTAACAAAAATAAAAGGTTTTACCGGTTGCGGCCCGCTCCACCATGTATATTTTTGTGTTTTTAGTTTTAAGTATGACATGCAAGTGCCTATCTAAAATGTAGATTGATTAAGAATGCAAGGAGTGGTCACAATGTGATGCATAGGTTCTTACCTCTCATCTTAGAATCTCTTCAATCTAAATCACACATATCAAGAAATTAAAACTAACTACCTAACCTATCCCTAGGGAGAAAGATTATCATTTATTAATGAGTAATGTATTTTGTACATGCATTATGAAAAATCACAGATAGCTGATACTTCTTTTAAAACACATGAACATTTAAAGATATTTGAACAACTAGATAGCCAATTGTTTATGAACAACATTAATTACTAATAGTGGAAAATTTTCATAAAATAAACCAGAGAACATTCATACAAGAACATAGGTTCAAATATTTAGAATGATCTCATAGTTAATGGACACAAAGCTGAAAACGAAATAATTCCTCTTCAACAAATCCATAGCACAACATTTGAACAATTCCACCAAGATTTCTCCAACACGCAAACTGTAATTATCTATTGCAAAAGGAAATAGTTCTTCTTACAATATGTCTTCACCAATCTAACTGGGAAAAAGTCCTGGTTTTTATATAAATCTTCTATATTTATACAAAAAGAACAAAACCGTTGGGCTACCCACGAACGACTCTTGGGATTCCCCAACTCTTCACCTCCCACACTTTCTTTCATTAAGTGAATATATTACAATAAATAAAGTGCTTATGAGGAGGGTCTCGCTTGAATATTCAAGAACTTCTTCCACTCTGAAGCCTCTGAGGAAATGCTTTCGAACTCGGAAGGTTCTAAGAAACGAATATTTATTTCAAATTTAGCATCTTGATTTCTTATTACTTCTATTTTGGCTGAGCTTAGGTGAAGGTTGTCCTCTAGTAACTGCACACTAACTGCGGAATGAGCTACTTCCTTTCTCAGGGTCTGCTCGTCTAGGGATTTGATATGCTGAACTCTTTGTCCATCTTCCTGATATTTTCTTTGCAACATCTCCAAAAATAGGTTGTGCTCTGGAAAGGTATCCATTCTCTGTTTAGCCTCAACTTGGAAACGATTATAAGTAATCAAAATCCTCGTAAAGAACTCTGCACAAGCCCCCTTTGTCTTCTTGATAGCCTTTTTGAATTCTTCAACTGTGTTTATGGAAAAATCTAGTAGATCATAGTCTTTCCTTAGGCTTTGCTGATCTTTTGCTGGCAGATCTACAGAAGTTTCCTCATTTGCTTCTAATCTTTCCATTCTACCTGTCAGGACTTTTAAGATGTCCTGCGATCTGTCTACAAAATATGAAGAGGTTTCCAAAATCTCTTCCAGCTGATTTTTTACCTGCAAGATCTTGCACCTTTATTCCTCTATGGCTACTTGTATTTGGTGCATCTTGCTCCTTTGTGCTAGAACGTGCTCCTTGAAAGGATGAATATTGAATTGTTGTTCCCTGGCCTCTTCTAGAGCTGTTGTTAATGAGGTAACCTGCTCTTTAAGATCCACAGTCTGCCCATGAGATTTCCTCTCAGATTCCTCCAAAGTATCTTTCTGTAGCCCCAACTCCCCTATCTTTCCTAGAAGCTTCTCCTTTTCTATCCTTAACCCTTGACATTCCTGCTGCAATTTCTCCAGAATTCCTTGGAAAGCCTCCATAGATCTCTTCTCAACTTGGAGGAACTGGAGCTCAGATTTTGAAGACTTTATTTCATGTTGTATGTCTTCAAACTTTCTTTTCAATCTACCACTTTCCTCCCTCTCTCTTCTCAGGGTGTCCTTTAGCTGCGCAGCAGACTTCTTTGACTGTTCAAGATCAGTCAATATCCAGTATACATTGTCCTCAGAAGCATGGATCAATGCAGCCCCAACTATGATGGTAAATCTAGGGTCCTTGTTTGTCCAATATACTACAGTTGTATCATTTATCATTTTACCCGACTACTCCCCAGTCTCGATCTTTCTCTTGGTCCTCTTCACTATTCTTTTCCTTTCCCTATCATAAAAAATAATGCTGAAATCTGGTACCTCCTCCCCTTTCTTTTGCTCGAAGGGGATTAGCCTTAGGGTAGGGACCATATCCTGTCCTATTGTGCTACCAGTAGCTACCTCAGGATCTTGAATATTAGGATTACCCATGTCCTGAGCCTAACTGTCTACAGGATTGGAAGCTGGTTGCTCTGTCACTGCCCTTGTCAGTTTTAACCTTTCTACTTCCTGCTTCTTCAGTTCTTCATCCATTTTCCTTTTCTTTTCCTCTTCTTCACTCCGGGAAGCTTCTTCTGCCTTTCTAGCTACTTCTTGTTCAACTCTCCTCTTTTCTTCCTCCTCCCCTTTGATCCAGCTTTCATCTTCCTGTGCTAGTCTCCTAGAATCTTCATACCTTTTTCTAGCTTCTTCGTCCTCTTCCTTTTCTTGCTCATCCTGTCCTTTCCCACCTTTGGTGCTGATTTTCTTTTTAAATCTTCTTCTTAAGGCCGTTATATTTTATGCACTGCGGAAAATGGATTCATCTTTATCCAAGTGGCTTGTGTATTCAAAATGTACATTTTCCTCCTTGCAGTGCTCCGCCACTTTATTCCGAGAATCATTCATGTGGAAGTTTATTTCCCCAAAGTGAAATTTCCCTAATTCCTCCACAAATTCATCAGCTTTCTTCACTCTTCAAAACTTATAGCTTCCCAACTTGAATGGTAAGGGAGACTAAGCTGCTTTCTTATTTTCAAATAAAAAGCTCCTTATGCCATCTAAGAAGACCTGCCTAACTGCCTCTTTGTGGACTACATAGTCAATGGCATATTTTGGTAGTAGTGAGGGTGCTCTGGAGCATCCATACATTTTGAAATACAATCCATCCTCTGTTAAGTAGTAGTCTGCATATTCTTCAATCACCTGCAATGCTTCCTCCGACATGCATTTGCACTCTTTTAAAAATATCAATGTATATAATGGTATGATGAAGTACTCACACACTTCTCTATAGTGACTGTGGTATTTGCGTGCCCACAGTGGCTTGTAAGCTGAGTAGATTGGTGTTATCTCCCAGTCCCATATACACCTCAGGTTTGGGAAGAGTTGGTTGCATAGTATGCAATCAATTAGTATAGAGCTCATGTAGAACTTTGATTTCTTTTGGGACACCCCTCCTAATGCTGAAGCAATGCAGGCTGAGAGGCTGTTGGACACAGTGTTTTCTCAGTTGAACACTGTCCCCTGTGTTGCAACATAGAAGATGATAGGCACCCAGTCCAACTTGAAGCATTTACTATGGGCCCTCCCGAAAATCCTATTCAGCATTAGGGCAATGAACCTGTAAGGGGTCCTTAAAGTGGCAGTATCATATTCCCAGGACGACCTAGTTCTAAAGTTCTTTCCAGGCACTAGCATTCTCTTCAGCATTTCGACTAGGTCCAACTTAATTGTCTTTAGGCAGTATTCATTCAAGTACACTTGTGCTTCTGGTAAGTGGTAGGCCAGTGATACATACCTAGGGCTATAAGCAGCATAACCCTGTTTATCAACATTTGCCAAAGTCATGGTCATTACATATGCCTTGGGCAGAATCCACCCAATCACCTCTGAGCATGGAAAAAGCTCAGGTCTAGTAGAAACTTTCATCAACGTAGATCTCTCTATATTTGCATATATGGTTTCCTCCTCAAAACCTGTGTCAGGTACCTCCCAGCATGTTATTAATCTATATACTTCCCCCCATTTATATTCAGGTTCCATACCAACTATGCATTTGGTATCCTCATAGGTGTACTCAACTCTGGTGACAATTTCAACCTCGGGTTCCTCCTCTACTATGGGAGCCTTTTTCTTCTACCATTTAGACATCTTGGATTCTGAAGAATTTCCATTTCATACATAGAAATTGCTTTTAGGTTCTGTTGGGCCATTCCTCGATAACATTAAAAAATGGAGACAAAAATGTATGAGCATTTTACCTTGTCTAGGATAAACATGATGGACGTTATGAAAATAAACAAACAATATTCAAAAACCAAATGTTCCCGCACAAAAAAATCTTTCAAAAGGCTAAAACCAGCTCGCAACCAACATTTGCAGAATCAACTTAGAATATCATGGCCATTCTCAATGAAGAAAATTTCCCTCTCGGCACTACGAACTAAATCGCTACACAGAAAAATAAGATGCCTAATCCCACATGAAGGATACTGCATTGTGGTAGTGCACTTAAATCACTGTAAGCTCAAATTTGAACAATCTCATCCTAAGGGGCATAACCTCCACATTGCGACCCTGGTTCACAAAACGAGGGCGACCATACTGTGGAACCAAAACCTCTACATCTTTGAAGTAAACAAGAAGACACGCTCCCCGGATGACCACACACAGACTGGAGGATACTGGTGCAGACAGCGTAATGGCCGTCTACATCGGTTTCGCCAGCAGTGGAGTGCGAGCTACAAAATCATAACGGCTGCGAATGTAATCATCAAGCAAAACAATAAAAACCCCTCACCGGGAAGCTAGACCATTTCCCTAGATTATATATACACGTTGAAAAGGAAACCTAGGTATCCACTAACCGTCGAGACAAGAACTAACCAAGGGTGAAAAAATCAGTTTGACCATTCGAATGGAAAGATAAAATAGGCATAATGGCCTACCTGGAAATGTGCTGCGCGACTGGTGGAGAAAAAACCGCAAACCTCCACGACGAAGCCACCGAGGAGCGAGGTACCGACAGCAAGTGCATTGGTCTGCTCGAGCGATAATGACAGCACGGGAAAATAACAATAAAAAAAAATCCTCGACCCTAATATATATGCCACGGTCAACCATAATCGGTGGGAAAAATAAAACAATCGGGAGGCGGAATGGTTACGGGATCGGCGATCCTGTCAACATCACCTCCACAATGACAGATGATGAAACAATTAGGAGACCCGCAATGGTGTCGGTAGGATAAACAAATAAACTTCACATCATAGCTCGCCAAGCTAAGGCCTCGGACTAATAGTTAGTTGAAGAGCCACAATCATGGAAACCATAAAGGTACCGAGTTCCGTAGACCAATCAAAATCGGAGCAAAATAAACATGACTTTGACAAAAAATAATGGTCACGTGGAAAAAAAAATCAAACTACATTGGAAAGATAGTGCTTACCAAAGTCGCAATGGTGAAAGCTGAAAGCCTAAGGATCTACGAATCAAAATGGCGGGGATCGGAAGAGGATAATACAACCTTTGGGAAGCTTCACAATACCTCCTCTGCAATGGTGGAAGGCGTAGAGACAAACGTTCCGATGGGATCTTAAAACAACCACTGATGAATAAAGCGCGTCGGAGACCAATAATCCTTGAATCATTCTTGATGTCCCGTTCTTTTCCGAAACAGTGGGCGTGCAGATAACTGGAATCCCGACTCAATAGTCTAAAACACTTCTGATGGCAAGGAAAAATGAATTCAAAACTTAAACATCATTGGCATAAAAGTAATCCTTGCGCAAACATCAAACCAAACCAAGGAGCTAAGCAAAAAGAAATAAAAGGAGGGTCCCAATTTTTTTTTGAATTTTGGGAAAATGTTGCAGCTGCAACACAATAGTAGAGAACCAACAAAGTTGTAGAGTTGTGGGCTAAAGAAGAAAGCGTTAAAGGTATTATTTAGCATGTACATCAAAGTGTGCAATAAGAAGTAGAGTCTGCAGGACTTGACTTGCAACCTCTGAACACATCAGTTCCGACCTTGTGGAAAACTTGCAGAATGCGGAAGAGGATGTGTGATGAGAGACATAGGAAATATTGAAAATATTTCAATATTTTCAATGTAAGTTTGTCACAACTGTAGAAGTTTTGGAATAGCATAGTATGGCTCAAGACGAGCCACAACTGATTATTGGGGGCCTATTGGCCTAGGAGAAGATAGGAAGAATTCAATTAGAATTATGCTCAGAATAAAAAGAGTCTGGTCACGCGATAGAGTAAGTTGTGATGGAGGAAGAGATAATACAGAAGAAGTAGCCGAAGAAGGGAAGCTACGACAGAAGCAGTCGCGGAGGAAGAAGTGTGTAACAGAAGGAAATATGCGACGAGATCATCCACGATGGAAGAAACCATGATAGAAGGCATGCAACAGATGAAAAGGACAACTCAAGAGATCATCGGTACGAAGTCAACTAGAGTCACACGTACTTTAGTGAATAAAGCATCTTTATATTTTGGGCCGATAGTGCTTACTAAGCATTCTAACGAAAACGAATGAGAAGAGGAATGACAGCCTCTCGTCTAATAGAATGAAGTGATATTATAATGACATGTAAGAGTCTATAAAAGGAAGAATCCTAGTTGTGTGTAGGTTGGTTCCTAGTCAGTTAGTTGCTTCTAGGGATTTTTTTTCTTCTATTACTTCCTAGTCATTCAGTTGGTATGTATTTTTTATAAGAGTCGAAGAGTCATAGAGTTGTAGAAAAGAGTGAGTCGATCGAGGCTGTCAGCGGATCGAAAGTAGAGTGAAGGGAAGGAAATTGTTTTGAGACAAGAGACTAGAGAGCATGAGAGGAGAGATAATTTTGTATAGAGTGTAGAAGAATATCTAGAATGGAGTCTGCAAGCTGAGTGCACAAACAAAAGGTTCCGTACATCTATCATGCCAGATGAAGAGCGTCTTTTTGGTTTTTCCCAGATGGGTTTCTACATTAAAATCTATGTCAATGTGTACCTGATGAATGTGTTTGTGTTGCATGAATGTAGGTTGTGAATAAGTGTTTATGTATTTGATTATAAATAGTTCTTGTATGCACTTGTCGCATTATTACTAGTTGGAATTTATATTAAGGAATTATATTTGCTTTTGTAATATCTATCGATGGATAAGTAGAATAATATATTGAATGTGTGTAATAAGTATAAGTAAGACATCCATTGGCTTCGGTCGAGCGATTTGGTAAGGTGTTTTGAGAGGAGAAATCCCCACCAACTGTAGAAACCTGGTTATGGAAGTTACCCATAAGAGATATATTGGGTGAGACTACATCTGTGTTGCATGTGTTACCAATTGAGTCTTTCTCTGTTGGGACAATCTCTTGGGATTTTTTTTCCAACAAAGAAGGTCTAAACATGGGTCAAAGGGAGAAACACGAACAGATCCTGAGAAAAAATGTTATTATATTATTGGTTTAAAATGGGAACATGAGGAGTCTAAGGTCCCTGATATATACGGATATGTGCTATCGTCAATATGGAATAAACGTTCATTCCATAGAGGCATTGGGGGTATATTATGTTACATTAAGAAGAACATATCCCCACATGTTAGGGTTTAAAATAAAGACCCTTACAACCAATTTATTTGGTTAGAGATCACAAACATTAAGGATGAAAAAATCTACATGCACATCTATTATTTTTTCCCTATTAATTCCAACTTCTATAAAAAAAAATTTAGATAAAAAATGTCCTTATAATGGTATAGAACATGATATTTCTAGTTTAAGGAAGGAAGGAAATATCCTTTTGATGGGTGACTTCAATGCTCGAACTTCCAGTAACTAAGCTATTCTTTTAAGCAATTATTCCAACCCTAATCCTCTTTGGTTAGATGAAGACCTTGATCTAGGTAATAGGTACAAAACAAGTTTTGAATATCTAAGTGAAAATTTATTCTTTTTTCAACTGGTCAAATTTTTTAGTGCTCAAGATCGTATCATTTGCAATGCTCTCACAAAATGGCCAAACTCTAGCCAGATGAATTGTATCCATGGGCTTGACAATAGTGTGGTAGATTATGTTATATCTGATATCCCTCTATACAACAAATTAATATATTTCAACATATTCAACAACTATGATCCCAACTCTGATCATAGACCATTAATTATGACTCTTGATATTTCCATGCATAGCGATCCCAAGGAGGACTATCATTGCCAAAAACACATGATCTTCGATAAAAATAAAGATGAAATTTTCTCCATGATCTAAGAAATGAATTGTTTCCTTTATCTAGTATGGAGAATATAGAAAATAGACCATAATGTTTCTACAATCCTCTCATCATCCATTAACAAGTTCTCTATTGAAGTCTCGACTAAAACAAACGATAGTAGAACCAACCCTTGGTATGATCAAGAGTGTAAAGATGCAAGAAAAGAAATTAAGAAGGATACTATAGATTTGATAAAAATGGACAAGATAAATCACTACAAAGCCTTAATTAAAAGAAAAAAAATACATTATCTAAGTAAAAGAAAGGAAAATATCCTACACCTCTCTAAGGTGGCTCCTAAGAAATTATGGAGGAAAATTATAACCCACAAAACAAAAGAAGACAATAAAATTGCTTTAAAATATTGGAATTCTTGTCTTAAAAAGATTTATGAATACCAAGATATCATCGATAACATTCAAATCCTTCTTACAACGAAAGATTTTTTCTTGTTAGAAGACATATATTCTAGGGTTAAGTGCTTAGAAAATGGAAAAGCGAAAGAAATTAAAGGCTACCAAACGGAAATCTTAAAAATTGGAGGGCATGTCCTCATCTTGCACATCCAAAAACTCTTTAATCTAGTGGTCAAGTAAGGGGTTCCTATGCCTTGGAATCGAAGCCTCGTTATTCCTATTTTCAAAACTGGTGATGAAAATGACACATCTATTTATCAGACTATTATGATTATCCCTCTCTTAGCTAATTTATATGGTATTATCTTATAAAAGAAGATTAATGAATGACTAGAAATGGAAGGTAACAGGGATAAATGCCAAGCAATTTTTAGAAGGAATCATTCAACCATGGACCACCTCATTACTCTTAGGATCATTACAGAGGAATGTCATAATAATAAGTCTAACCTATTTTGTTTCTTTGTGGATTTTATAAAATATTTGGATACAACGCCTAGAAATAACCCATGGAATATGCTAGAGGATCTTAAGGTTCCTTTTGAGTTGAGAGATTCCGTGATAAGGTTATAGGAAAGGGTCATTTCCAAGTTTAATAATAATGACGGGTGGAAAATGGATATAAATTTTAATATTGGAGTTAAGCAAGGATGCCCCCTCTCCCCTACTCCTTTGGCATTTACATTGATAAGCTAGAAAGGTGTTTAGAAGAAATAGGTTGTGCCGGCATAATCTTAGTTGGGATAGTTATCATTATCCTACTTTATGTTGATGATATTGTTCTTATGGAAAGGAATCCTTCTGATCTCAATAATCAATTAAGAATTATTAAATATTTTTTCTCTAACATGGGTATGATTATTAACACCGACAAGACAAAAATCATGATTATAAATCCTAAGAAAGACACCTATGCAAAATTTATTTATTATAATAGAAATATAGAGGAAGTGACTTCGTACAAGTATCTCATAATTGATATTCATCACAAGCTCAATTGGAACTATAGCATTGAGAAAAATATTAATGGAGGGTGGAAAGCTTATTTTGGTCTTGAATATAAGTGTAAATCAACCAATTTGGTCATGTGGGATAAAACGAAGTTCATGTTTGAAACTCTTTTCATCCCTATTATCTTGTATGGTTGTGAAGTATGGGGGTACGGCATTTCTAGAGAATCTTGGAGGAATATTGAGCAAATCCAGAAACGGTTTATAACTTATAACCTCAAAATTAAAATCAATATGCATTATCCTATTCTCCTCATAGAAGTGGGTCTTTCCCCCATTGAGAGCATGGCTATGACTAGGTACCAGATGTACAATCATAAGATAAATAACATGGGAAATGAGAGACTTCCTAAAATTTCTTTAAACTCAAGTCAAAACCAACTATTCCTCAAGCAGTGTTGGTGTAAATATACCATGGTTTCGTTAAACCATTGGGGCATTGATGAAAATGACATTTTACAAAACATTGATAATGTAAAAAATATTATTACTTTTAAGTTTAAAGGGAAATCGTGGTGTGAGGAAAATTTAACTCTTAGGAGAAAATTAAGATACTATAAGGAGGTCATTAATCATAATTTGGAATATTAGAAGTATCTCTCAGTAGTAACTAGTTCATAGAAAAAAATTAATATAACCAAGATTATAATGAACTCTCATGAACTCCTTAGCGAAACAAGGCGTTGGACTATTCTAAAAACTCCATGGGTGAAAAGGGTTTGCCATCTATGTGATTCTATGAGCATTGAGGATGAAAATCACTTTCTCTTAGAGTTCCCTGCTTACACCCACATTAGATCTGAGCTTTATATTATTTGCTACAATACAAACCTTTATAGCCTCCTAACTTGCCAAAACTATAAAGAGATTGGAAAGCTTCTTGGCAAGATTTTTGAGCACATGAATAAGATTTTAAAGTAAACCAAGTTTTATCTTTTTTAAGGTCCGATAAACCAAAGGTGGTCTCAATAGATGCTAATAATCATCAACAACAACAACAAACACACAAATCTAAGCCATTTTAAATAAAGATTATCTCTATCTGATATACCATATTTGTATACATAACTCTTTAAATATATTGTAATATTTTAACGTTCATGCTTTGGCTTTCAATTAATTAATTCAATTAAAGAATATATTTTTTATTTTCAATTTTATAAATTAAAAAGTAATATTTTTAACTATATTAAAAATTTATTTAATAAAACAAAAATATTATTTTACCTCTAGTGGATATATTGTAATATTTTAAAGTTCATTCTTTCTCTTTCAATGATTTTTTTCAACAAAAAAAAATCTAATTTTCAATTTTACAAATTAAAAGGTAATATTTTTAAATATATTAAAAATTTATTTAAAAAGACACAAATATGATTTGATTTTGATAAGACTATGATGATGATGATGATTAACGTCCATTGAGACCAAGTTTGGTCTATCGGACCTTAAGAAGGAAAATACTTGGTTTACTTTAAAATCTTGCTCTTGTGCTCAAAAAACTTGCCAAGAAGCTTTCTAAGCTCGCTATATTTTTGACAAGTTAGAGGTTAGAAAGGTTTGTATTGTAGAAAATACTATGAAACTCATATATAATGTGGGTGTAAGCAAGGCACTCTAAGAGAAAGTGATTTTCATCCTCAACGCTCATAGACTCATAGAGATGGAAAACCCTTGCTGCCCATGGAGTTTTAGGAATAAACCAACACCCTGTTTCTCTATGGAGTTCATGAGAGTTTGTTCTAATCTTGGATATATTAATTTTCTTCCATTAGCTAGTTACTACGGAGAGATACTTATGATCCTCCAATTTAGGATTAATTTTCTCTTAACTGCTAAATTTTCCTCACACCATAATTTTTCTTTAAACTTAGAAGTAATAATATTTTTGACATTGTCAATGTTATTTCAAAATGTCGTTTTCATTAATGCCCCAATGGTTTAACCAAACCATAGTTTCTTTACACCAACACCGCTTGAGGATTAGTTGGTTTTGACTGAGTTTAAAGGAATTTTAGGAAGTCTCTCGTTTCCTATATATATATATATATATATAT
>LPNX010625159.1:107046-124538 GCA_001517045.1 Pseudotsuga menziesii
TGAGTTTGGATGATTGCAGAATCTGTCCAAATGATCCCTAGAGGAAAGTTGTAACCATTACATTTTTTTCCTTTAATGAAAATCAGACTGAAAGGGACAAGCCATGTTAAGGAGGAGACTATGTGTTCAAGAGTGGAAGAAATAGAGAAGTATACCTTAGGGAAGTACATCAGGTTCCAGAATGCCTTAATGGTGTCAGACAAACCCTGGAGAAATCAGGGCATAGTGGTTGACAGGGATTCAATGGTGAATGGACCATAGCTGTGGAAGAAGATCAGACAAACCTTGGAGAAATCAGAGAACACAGTGGTTGACAGGGATTCCTTGGGGGGGGTGAACGGTAGCTGCAAATTAAGACATAGGAAACCAAACTATAAGAGAGCATATGTGAGGAGGTGGGACATTGTTGAGTATGCTAGGAAATACTGAACTCTTGTTGTGTGAGCACTCAGTGTTAGGAAAGAGTTGAGAGAAATACTTGCTATGTGAGCACTTTGTGTTAGGAAAGAGTTGAGAGAAATACTTGCTGCATGGAACTTTGTGTTAGGAAAGTGATTTCTGCTTGGAAACTGAACTAGGTTAGTTGTCTTCACTCTTAGCACACATACTTTATCTCAGGGGTGATTGAGGATAGAGCGGATCTATGCCTAATCTACAATTGGGTGGACCGTGGTTGTTCCCTTTTCATTGCGGCTCACTTTACAAACAAGTTTCATTAATGGGATTATGTTTCTGTACATTTATTGAGCTAAGAGTATAGTTGCGTATGTATAAATGTGTGTTCTCAATGCTTCTAAAATGATAAATACCAGTTTTAGTTTTATTACTGAAAAATGTTTCTTATGAATCAGTGTATACTCATACTCTATTTGAATGAATGTAGGCTTGTATTTGGTGATATTGGATGCTCAAATGGTGCAATATTGTCTTATATAAAGAGTTACTAGGATGCCAAATATTTCCTTGTTAAATCCATTCTAAGGGACCCCTGGTAGGTAAGTCAATGTACTCTTTTGGATTTAGCCCCCTTCTTGTTTAGTGAAGTCCCTATATAATTCCTTAAATTCTTAAGGGAAGGTAACACCGTGAAGGAAAGCTTGGCTACTAAAGTTCTTGGGAACTGGTCAGTGTTCATCACCATAAAATACTTAATATTGAGCTTGTCTAAGTAAATATTTTGGCCTATGCTGTGAGTCTTTTAAGGGCAGAAAAAATCCTTAGTCTTGTCAAGAAAACAAAGAGAAGTTAGGTGGAAAACCTTAGGCCGGAAGCGCTGCGTAAGCCTAAAAATGTATAAGGAAAAGGGATTTCTGCAATCTGCAATCTGCAATATGCATTGCGGAATGCGGAAAGTGAAAAAAAATATAAGAAAATATGGGATTTCTGCAATCCGTAATCTGCAATGTGGAATGCAGAAAGTGAAAAAATAAACATATTGAAAAATTGGGCTTTCCGCAATCCGTGATCAACATTAAGGAATGCAGAATGCAGAAATTGAGAAAGGAAATATAAAGAAAATGGCCTTTCCGCAATCTGCAATCCACATTGCAGAATGCGGAATGCAAAAAGTGGAAAAGAAATACAAAGAAAAAGAGATTTCCGCAATCCGCAAGCCACATTGCGGATTGCAGAATGCAAAAAGTGGAAAAGAAAATATAAAGAAATATGGGCTTTCCACAATCTGCACTACAGAATGTAGAATGCATAAAGTTAAAAATAAAATATAAGAAATGTGGGCTTTCCGCAATCCACAATCCGCATTACAGAATGTGGAAAGCAGAAAGTGGAAATACGAAATAAAAAAATATTGAGTTTTCCGCAATTTGCATTGCAGAATGCGAAAAAAGGAAAAAGGAAATCATAAAAGTATTGATTTCCTTTTTCCTTTTTTCACATTCTACAATGCTTTCACATATGTACCATACCCAAATAACCAGTATGCAGAATGAGGATCAGAGAATGAATCATGAAAATGTTAAGGTTTTCGCAACCTGCAATCTGCATTGTGAAATGTGGAAAGAGGAAAGAATAAATCATAAAAATATTATATTAAAGCTTCTTCAATCCGCAATTGCGAAATGTGGACAGTGGAAAGGAAAGTTGAACAAAATACACGAGGCTCCTCCATCCACAATCCTCATTATGGAAGTGGAATTTCGGAAGGGACCTATTAATTGTAGAAGAAACCCTTTAATTGCGGAAGGGACCTATTAATTGTGGAAGGGACATTTTGATTGCAAAGGGGACTTTTTAATTTAGGAAGGGACCTTTAATTGTGGAAGGGACCTTTGTATGTGGAAGGACTGTTGTAGAAATGATCAAGTTTAGCAATGAATGTTAGAGGAAGATCCATGACCCATGTTTATGTGAAAGAAATAATTTTTTTTTATATGCAATTTCAGCTGGTTATTTGGGTATGGTACATATGGCATCAGAGCTACAGGTTTCAACCCTATCTCCTTTTGGGAACATCTAGTTCCATTGAATTTTGGAATTTTTTTTTCTAATCATAACAATTTGTGTTGGAATGTTTTGTGCATATACAAAATTGTTGTATAACAGGGATATAGCAATGGCCTCACGAAGTGAGAATGCGTATCGACCTGAAAAAGGTGCACCAACACCACACACATTGCAACCAGAGCAAGAACACTTTGAAGCCTGTCAAGTTCTAGAAACAATGAGAAACTTGATCATAGAAATACAGAGCTTCAAAGCGGACAATGAGCAACTAAAGAGAGATACGAAAAAATAAGCAAGATATTAACGAGATATTGTTACAAAGTTTGCACGAAATGAATAATGGGGGGAAACCCCAAACAGAGATTGGGAGGGACCCTGAAGTTCCAGAAAGTGGCGAAAGAAAAGATAGTTCCTCCAATGGAACTAAAAAATATGAAAATCCAGCCAAGTGGGTCAAAAAAAGAAAAATCGACCACTTGGAAAGTGGATTTAAAAAGATCAAGCCAACCAGCTTCGACAATGAATCCATGACCAGAGAAGAAGCAGAGGCTTGACTTCTAGAAATTAAGAAGTAATTTCAAATTTACAATTATTCTAGCAACATGAAGGTGAGAATGGCTATCCACAACCTGAAGGGAAAGGTCATCATTTGGTGGTAGGATTTGAATATTCCTAGGGAATCGAAGAGAAGAACCTAGAATGGTTATAGTTCAAGAATTTGTTCAAAAATGAATACTTGTCAGAAAGCTACTATCAAATAAAGACCAGGGAATTCTATGAGTTAAAGCTGGGCCAAATGAATATAGAGGACCTCATTAACAAATTTATGTATATGTTGCGATTCATGCCATATATTAAAGAGGAATAGGTAAAAACACAAAGGTTCTTGAGTTGTTTTATGTAGTATTATAAGGACTGGATTGAATTTGACAATCCCAAAACCCTAGATGAAGCCTTAAGAAATTAAAGATTTTGTTTTGAATTGTACAAATAGAGGAATGACCTCTCCAAGGTTTGGAAGGGTAAAGAACAGGAAAAGTTCAACCAAACAAAAAAAGGGTGTCACATGCCCCAAATTGCAAAAACATTTTTATGTTTTGAGAAACATTATGTTACATTTTATGTTAAAGTTGTAATTAAATGACCAAGTGGGGTCAACAATAATTTAATGTAATTGCTGAATATTTTATTAATAAATAAATAAAAATATGACACAACAGCTTAGGGAAGTTGTTAAATGAGTGTTTTACTAGTCACCTGATGGAGAAGGATGTGTTGAGAGTAGATTGACATGTGGCAGCATCCTCAAACTACTTCTAGTTGTTGCAGGTGGAAATTTCCCTATTTTTTTGGTCACGATTCCCCAAGAAAGTGGAACAAGAGCAGGTGGCTCATTAAGTAAAAAACTGACCCAAAAGATGTAGGCATGGTAATAAAAATTCCCATTGAAGACTACTAAGGTTGCTCATTTTGGATTTGTGATCATTCTGAGTGAATTAAGTGCATAAGAGAATTCGATGGAGGGGACTAGATGAAGTAAGTTTGTGTGGAAAAGTGTTGAAGACCTGAACTAGTGCAGCTATTCTAAGCTGGGTTCATACTGCTGCAAGCAGAACTAGTTTACTGCTAAACACTCAGTGGAGTTGCAGAGTATTTCTAGACTACATCTCTCACCCAGTACTTCTACCAGGTGGACCAGGAGACAAGCTCGGGGGTCCTAAGAATTGCAATCCAACTCTTCTCCAGGAGTTGTTTGGGAGGAACAGGTTCCTCAAGATGTTGTCATCTCATCTATACTTCCAAGTTTTACTTGTTTAGTTCAGCGATTTAATTATTTACTGTATCTGGAAAGTTTAATATTTATCAAAGATATAGTATATTTCTATTTTTATTTCTGTTACGGTTAGTTAGGAGAAATGTATATGCTATGAAAGTTAGTAAGTGTCGAACTAGCTAGATTAGGGTAAATGAGTAGAGAAATTTCTGAGTTAATTGATAAATAGAAAGTAAATACCTAAACTATATTTTTCCACACCTTTTGTAAGGTAGTACTCTAGTATAGTAGGTTGGATTAGATACAGATGAAGAACTTAATAAAGTATGCTTGAATATGTTTATTTACTTTCTATAGGTTTCATAAGAGTTATTCATCCATATGTTTCTCTGTTCTATATTAGAATTATTTCTTAGATGAAGTAGTCTGTAATGATATAGACAAATCTGTCTCTAGGAAATTTAATATACTTAACCTATGTATTTGTTTACATAGTAGATAGGTTATTTACTATTATCTTAATATTATAATAGTTAAGAGACGTTATACAAACAAAAATTTAATAAGCAGGGTTAACATAGAAGAACAGTAAATATGGCTAGAAATTTACTGAGATAAATTCATTATTAATCTAAGTAAAATGAAATAAGACTAACATTATAATCAACACTAACCATGTACTAATTGGAAATTAAAATATGTATTTATTTATTTATTTTTCTATTAACAAAAGGATTTTACAAGTTCACACATATACAGATTTTATTTAACATATATTTCTTCATTCATTTAACCATAATTTTTCTGATAGATAAATCTACCAAAATCAAATACATTATCTAAAAGGAAACAGAAGTTAACACTATAAGATAATTTAAACTAAGAAAAAGTAAGTAATAATCCTTAAACATAAATTAACTCAAGAATTACAGTAAAAAATTAGGTCGTATAATCCATTATTCTTCTTCTATCTATTTACTGAAGAAAATTTATTATTTATGTAAAATCAAACTATAACTTAGAAACTAACTATCCAAAACATTTCTTTTCATGTTTAAACATAATCCAAATAAATATAAATTTTACAGTAACCAAAAAATCCTATTTAGGATATTATACACAAAATCAAAGAAAAACTCGAACAGTTAAGAATATCACAGTTGCCTTCACTTTTTTAAAACCAAGGCAAATATATATATAAATTATCAAAATATAGTTTACAAAATAGTAAGCTTCTAGCTTAAGTAAAATTCAAATAGCATTCAACCCTAAAACTGATACTATATCAGTTATGACCTAATGGCCTATTCAAATAAAGTCACGGCTTAAAGCCGGTATCAAAATAACATCACTATAATTCAACCATGGCCGAAAAGGCCCAAAATTTAATTTATTAAGTCACGACTATGAAATCCCCAAATCCTTTCATTACAAAACAACCACTAGGGCTTTGAAAAACAAACAAAGCATCTAATAGCCACGGACGAACAAGTAACTAACAACCATGCAGCAGAATATTCCTAAAATGCCATACAACCAGTGTGGGAGAACCTAAGGTGAAACCGAGGCTTACCTAGATGAATGCCATCATGGAAGCCCTGTTGGTGGAGCCCTTCAGAACCGAGCCATCGTCTTGAGATCCTGCACAAATCAAACCCCGAATGTTAAATACATATAATTAACAAAATAATAACTTCATTTTGTGCATAAGATTTTTTAAACAAGTTCGATTCTTACCCAAGAGATTTTGCGTAGCTATTTTGACATTGTGAGCCAACCCTAGCATCCTTTGATAGTACCATGAGCTGAAGTAGAGCACTGTCAGAAGAAACAAAACTCATAGTGTTCAAGTGTGAATTCCCAAGCCACGATGAAGTAAGGATCAAACCCACACCTGGAAACAAGCAATAAAACATAGAACTTGTTACTCGCTACTAACTTTCTTTTTACAGTCAAGAACCAAGCTCACTCCTTCAAAACAACTATCACCACACAGTGTATAGTTAAAAGAACTCGCAGAGTCAAAATATCAATAAGAGAGACCATTACAAAGCTAGGGTAATGATCCTGAAGAGTATGACATGGATTAGATTCAGTAGATACATAAATCTCTTTACATAGTGAAAGAATGACTCTGGCAAGGAAGCATACGCTCAATGGAGTGATAGTAAAGCCATGCGGCCATGAGCCTGCGGCTGCTCACTCCGCAACTCTGAAAAAAAATGAACTAAAATGCAATTTTAGGTCAAGAACAACCTTTCATTTCCTCCAAAGTCAACTAAAACCCTAATCATTGAACACCAACCACGTGTCCTCCAAATTATTTGCAAGATATGGGTTTCATGATATGGTTCGAAATTCTCATTTTAACCTGTACGTAACTTTTGTTTAAAGGTCAAAAACCTTATGGTATTATTTGTTTGGATTCATTATCCTCATTTTCGATTTTGTTTGTATAAACCAAAAATATGAGTTTGAGAGGTATCCATGAAAACTAGGATTTTAACATAAACTAAAACATTAATGTATAGGAAACTTATACATGTGTATATACCTCTCTTTAAAAATAATGTTTAGTATTTGATTCTAAGATGATACACATACAATGGTGAATGAACCAATAACATGTAAATGCATATGACTATAGAGATTATCTAGTTAGAACCTAGTATAGTCATAGATTCATGAATGCTAGTGTTTTCTTTGACAATTAAACTCTTACGTAACGAGAATCCATATAAAATAAATAGGGTAATCATCTTTTAGATATCAATATATATCCTTTCCTACATAAAGAGTTATAACTCTATGATGGCAATAAAACAATTAGTGTTAGTATATCTATAAACATTATGTACTAAGCCTAGTTTAAAAATACTTGTACATCATAATATTGTTTCCTACATGAGTCCTTATTTAACTATGCTTAATATTCTTACTCAGATCCTTAGATATTTCCAGATTTACTCAAATATCAGTAAAAGTAATAATATTGGAAAATATTATAACATCAAGTAGTTTCAATAGGGTAGCTACTTGATGAGATGTTGTTCCCTAAGGTTGTATCCAGATTTCTAAAATTAAAATTAGAATGATACAAAATTAAACAAACAAAAAATAGTTATGGTGGTTAGAAGAGTAATTAAGCCAAGTTCAATTTGCTAGAAAAAGTACTCACTATTATCAGCTATGAAGATCATAAACATTAAGATCAACAATACCTCTTTTTTTCTTAAGATGTAAACAAATAATTTTTTAACTAGCATTCTCTTTTATGCTAGTTGAATGTTATTCTGGATCTGGAAAGACTGGTAACAAAACGACTTAACTTCTTACCTGTTTAGAACCTGTAGAAGAAGTAACACTTTACTGCGTTAGCTATAAGCTAAGTAAGCGTTGATGTCAACCGAAGTTCTTTCCTACTTTTCATAAGATAGTAAAAAAAAACACTCGCATTATCAGGTTCATACATAATATTCTTTTCTTGTCTTTTGAAAAATATAAACTGCTAAATTCAAATCATTAACATAGAACTATGAAGATAAACCAATAGCTATATAGAACTAAAAGGTTTACAATTGTGCAGTTCTAAATACTACTGTTAAAAGTAACCGTTAGTAGTTTTTTGGTCCCTAGGTAGTGACGACTACAAAAATTATATGTTACATGAAAAATTTTAAACTTTTACGAATTATTGGGTTATTACATGTGGTATCAGAGCAAAAGGTTTAGACAACTAGGCCTAAATGTGGCTCAACTTGCATAAATAAACAGTGGGTTTAGAACATGCATATTGAAATTTACTTTTCTTTTGAATTATACTTCCAGAGAATTTTTTTGAGTTAACTATAGGTATCGAAAGATTGGAAGAATATGTGGATGAGGAGTCCTCGTTTACTGAATGAATTAATTTGAAAAGAGAACCCATACAAGAAGAAATAACTAATAACTCTTCTGAATTATTACAAACGTTCAAGGAACTAAGAATAGAGATGGAAACAATCAAAAATAAAAATGAGAGAATTCTGAGAGCTCACGAGGAGATGAATTAGATATTAATGGAAAAATTTCAGAATGAAGAAAAAGATAAACAAACAGAGTTTGAATATATGCCTTACCAACATAAAGATAAAAAGTCTAAACAGATTAAAATCCAAAGTAGCTCATCCTCTGAGGTTTATGGCGATCCACATAAAAAGAATTATCAATATACTAGTGATAGTAGCAAAGATAAAAATTATGTAAGAAAGAGAAAATTTAAACCTTACGAAGAAATATCTGGAGAATTTAAGAAAATTAAGCCACCAACCTTTAATGGTGAAACTAAGAAGGGAAAAGAAGCTGAATCATGGTTGTCTAGGATGAAGAAATATTTTCAAATTTATAATTATTCTAATCAACTAAAAGCCAAAATGGCTATTTACAACCTCACTGGGAAGGAAGATATTTGGTGGCAGGACCTAAAAAGAGTAAAAGGCATTAGAGAGAAAAACATTAATTGGAGTATGTTTAAGAAATATTTTAAGAAGACATTCTTGTCTGAACAGTACTATGGAGAGCGGGCTAAGGAATTTTATAAACTAAAACTAGGAACAATGAACATGAAAGAACTAAATAGTAAATTTTTAAGTCTACTTCAATATGTGCCTTACATTGTGAATGAGAAGCCTAATGTACAATGATTTCTAAGTTGATTACCCTTCCATATAAAAGATAGAATTGAATATGAAAATCCAAACACTTTATAATAAGCAATGAGAAAGGCAAATTTCTGTTATGAACAGAATTGCAAAAAGGAAGGTATGACAAACTGGAACGCTGAAAGAACTAATAATTTTGAACAGAGGAAGAAAGGTTTTGTACCTAATTATAATTTTAAGAGAAATAACACACGAAATTTTTCTAATAAACATTTCCAAGGGAACGAAGGTAATTCACAGATAAACCCAAATGGTCAAAGAAATAAGAAACCTATTAATAATCACAATAACTACATCAAGAATATTGAACGAAAGGAACCAATAAAGTGATGGGAATGTAATGGTCCTCATTATGCATCAGTTTGCCCCAACCGGAAGAAGATTGTTAGAAACATACATATGATATAGGAGGAGATGACTGTTGGTGATCTAGCAAGGACAATGCCCAGGATCAATGCAACACTGGAAAACAGACATGCGGACTATCAAACCTCCATGGTGGAAGTGGAAGGTAAGCTGAATCAAACCACTATAGCTATTTTAAATGATTCGGGGGCTAGTTTAAGTTATATTTCTCTTGATTTAGTAGAAAAATGCAAGTTATCAATAGAAAAGTTTGCAAAGTCTTTGTTAGTCTAGCTAGTTACTGGCACAAAAAGAAAAGTGATTAATCTTGTTAAGAATTGTACTGTAAAAATGGATCAGTTTGAAACCTCTGTTAAGATTAATGTATTACCTTTAGGTTCTTATGATATGTTAATTGGTATGGATTGGTTAGAACAACATAGGGTAGTCCTAAACTATTTTGATAAAACATTTACTTGCATAAATAACGATAGAGAAATAGTAAATGTAAAAGGAATCCCTAAGAAAACAACTATAAGATAGATCTCTGCTTTGAAACTTAAGAAAGCTGTTCAGAAAGGTTGTAAAGCCTTTGATGTAATAGTAACTAATGAAGAAAATACTAATAACGAAGATAAATTAAAACTAGAAGACATTCTGATCCTGAGGGAGTATTCGGATGTATTTTTGAAATAAATTCTGGGACTTCCTCCGAAGCAGGAGTTAGAATTCACTATTGCGATGGTACCTGGTGTAGTGCCCAGCTCAAAAGCCCCTTATCGAATGAATATATTGGAATTAAATGAATTAAAGTCATAGTTAAAAGAACTTATTGATAAGAATTATATAAGACCCAGTGTATCTCCCTGTGGAGTGCCTGTTATTTTTGTTAAGAAGAAGGATGGAACTCTACGATTATGTATATATTACCATCAACTAAATAAAATGACTATCAAAAACATATATCCATTACCCCGCATAGATGATATGTTTGATCAAAGACATGGAGAAACTGTATTCTCAAAGATTGATTTACGATCTGGTTACCACCAGGTCTGAATCAAAGATGAAGACATCTTTAAAACAACTTTTATGACCTGGTATGGTCACTACAAGTTTATTGTTATGCCATTTGGGATTGATAATGCCCCGGTTGTTTTCATGTGTCTGATGAATAATGTAATGCATAAGTACCTTGATAAATTTGTGGTCATATTCATTGACTACATCTTAATTTACTCAAAGTCTGAAGAAGAACATAAAGAGCATTTAAAAAAAAATTTACAAAATTTACGAGAACATTAACTCTATGCAAAATTTAGTAAATGTGATTTATTTAAGGATAAAATATAGTACTTGGGTCATGTAGTGACTAAAGAAGGAATTTTTGTTGATCCCAAAAAGATAAAGGCAATCGAAGAATGGCCAGTCCCAAAAGACGTAACTGATGTATGATCATTCATGGGGATTACTGGCTATTATTGAAGGGTTTTCAAGAATTGCAAATCCCATAACTTATTTATAGAAGAAAGGGAATAAATTCAAGTGGAGTCAAAAGTGTGAATATAGTTTTAAAAAGTTAAAAATAGTATTAACCACTGCACCAATCTTAAGAATTGCTGATCCTAATAAAGACTTTATAGTATGTATTGATGCATGCAATGACGTTTCAGGTGGAGTTTTAACTCAGGAAGGACACATCATTGCCTATGAGTCTAGGAAGCTGAAGATTCATAAGAAAAAATATGCAACCTATGACTTAGAATTGGCTACTATCATACATGCCTTAAAAATGTGGTGTCATGATTTAATAGGAAGAAAGTTTATACTAATGACAGATAATAAAGGGTTAAAATATTTGTTGGATCAACCTAACTTAAACGCTAGGCAAGATAGGTGGCTATCTTTCCTTAGTGAGTACGATTTTGAAATCCAACATATTAAGGGCAAGGAAAATAAGGTTGTTGATGCTTTAAGAAGGAATGCAAAACTAAATTTAGTAGCAGCAATCAACACCTATAAAATAGATTTAGAAGAACAGTTAGACGAAGGAATAAAATTGGATGAAAATGATCAGAAATTACAAGAAAATGTAACAAAAAATGTAATTGAAAGTTTAAGTGCAAGGTATAGTTTAAACGAAAATGGATTATTACTATAGACTATATATACCTAATGTACCTAAAATTAAGTTACTGATTTTAAACGAAATTCATAAGACTCCTTATTCAGGGCATCCTGGTTATCGAAAGACTATAACTATGTTAAGAAAGGATTATTTTTGGCCAAACATGAAAAATGAACTGGTAGAATACATTGCTAAGTGCTTTGAATGTCAACAAGTAAATACTAAACACCAACATCCAGCCGGGTTACTTCAGCCATTACCTATTCCTAGCTGGAAGTGGGAGATAATCAGTCTTGATTTTATTACAGGACTACCTAAAAATCAAAATTTGAATGACTCAATAATGGTAGTTGTTGACTCAAATTAGTAAAGAAACTTATTTTATACCTGTAAAAACTACTTACAAGGCTGCTAATATTGCTGATATATTCTTAAAACAAATTTTTCATTTACATGGAATACCAAAAGTAATAATTTCAGATAGAGACCCTAAGTTTACGGGCAATTTCTAGAAGTATTTGTTTAAAGGACTGAATACTACATTAAATTTTAGTACCTCTTTCCATCCTTAGACAGATGGACAAACTGAAAGAGTGAATCAAGTATTGGAAGATCTGCTTAGAATGTATGTTAAAGAACAACCAAGAAAATGGGAAGATTATTTACACTTGGTAGAGTTTGCTTACAACAATCACTATCAAGCTTCAACAAGATATAGTCCTTTTGAAATTTTGTATGGTAGGAAGTGCAATACCCCCATCTCTTGGAGCCATCTAGTTGACAGGTTAGTATTAGGACCTGAACTATTAAAAGAGATGGAGTTAATTGTAAAACAGGTGCAAGGTAACTTGAAAGTTGCGCAAGATCGACAGAAAAGTCAAGCAGATCTTAAACGAACTCAAAAACAACTCCAAGTTGGTGAACATGTATTTATTAAGGTGAGGCCTAAAAGAGTTCTCTAATATTAGGAAGTTGTGCTAAGTTAGCACCCCGATATTGCGGACCTTTTGAAATACTGTCCAGAATAGGACAGGTAGCATATTAGTTGGCTTTACTGCCAAATTTGAAGGTTCTTAACGGCTTTCATATTTCTATGTTAAAAAAGTATGTACATGATGCTACTGATGTTATAAATTGGAATGATGTGCAGGTGGAACCCGAAGAATATTTTCTGGTAGAACCGGATTGTATCCTCAAAAGGAGGGAGATCATGCTTCAGAATCGCACCATTGGTCAAGTGAAGGTGCAATGGAAGCACCTTAGTCCAGAAGAAGCCACCTGGGAATTGGAGAGTCATATGCGAGATTCATATCCAATTCTGTTCTAGGAAAACTCTAAGGATGAAGAATAAATAACTTCGAGGACAATGTTATAAATTAAGGGGGTGTGTATGTCACATGCCCCAAATTGAAAAACATTTTTATGTTTTAAGAAACATTATGTTACATTTTATGTTAAAGTTTGTAATTAAATGACCAAGTGGGGTCAAGGATAATTTAATGTAATTGCTGAATATTTTATTAATAAAGAAATAAAAATATGAGACAACAGCTTAGGGAAGCTATTAAATGAGTGTTTTACTGGTCACCTGATGGAGAAGGATGGGTTGAGAGCAGATTGACATGTGGCAGCATCCTCAAACTACTTCTAGCTATTGCAAGGGGCAACTTCCCTATTTTTTAGGTCAAGATTCCCCAAGAAAATGGAACAAGAGAAGGTCGCTCATTAAGTAAAAAACTGACCCAAAAGACCTAGGAATGATAATAAAACTTCCCATTGAAGACAGCCGAGGATGCTCTTTCTGGATTTGTGATCATTCTGAGTGAATGGAGTGCATAAGAGAATTTGATGGAGGGGACTAGTTGAAGTAAGTTTGAGTGGAAAAGTGCTGAAGACTTGAACTAGTGCAGCTGTTCTAAGCTGGGTTCATATTGCTGCAAGCAGAACTGATTTACTATTGAACACTCAGTGGAGTTGAAGAGGATTTCTAGACTACATCTCTCACCCAGTACTTCTACCAGGTGGACTGGGATACAAGCTCAGGGGTCCTAAGAATTGTAGTCTAGCTCTTATCCAGGAGTTGGTTGGGAGGAATAGGTTCCTTAAGCTATTGTCACCTCATCTATACTTCCAGGTTTTACTTGTTTAGTTCAGTCATTTAATTATAAACCGTATCTGGAAAGTTTAAGATTTATCAAAGATATTGTATATTTCTGTTTTTATTTCTATTAGGGTTAGTTAGGAGAAATGTATATGCTGTGAAAGTTAGTAAGTTCTAAACTAGATAAATTAGGGTAAATGAGTAGAGAAATTTATGAGTTAATTGATAAATAGAAAGTAGATACCTAAACTATATTTTTCCACACCTTTTGTAAGGTAGTACTCTAGTATAGTAGGTTAGATTAGATACAGATGAAGAACTGAATGAAGTATGCTTGAATATGTTTATTTACTTTCTACATGTTTTATAAGAGTTATTCATCCGTATGTTTCTCTGTTCTATATTAGAAGTATTTCTTAAATGAAGTAGTCTGTAATGATATAGACAAATCTATCTCTAGGAAGTTTAATATACTTAATTTATGTATTTACTTACACAGTAGATAGGTTATTTACTATAAGCTTAATATTATAATAGTTAACAGACGTTATACAAATATAAATTCAATAAGCAGGGTTAACATAGAAGAACAGTAAAGACAGCTAGAAATTTACTAATATAAATTCATTATTAATCCAAGTAAAATTAAATCAGACTAACATTATAATCAGCACTAACCATGTACTAATTCGAAATTAAAATATGGATTTTTTTACCTTCTTTTCTATTAACAGAAGGATTTTACAAGTTCACACATATACAGATTTTATTTAACATATATTTCTTCATTCATTTAACCATAATTTTTCTGATAGATAAATCTACCAAAATCAAATACATTATTTAAAAGAAAACATAACTTAACACTGTAAGCTAATTTAAACTGAGAAAAAGTAAGTAATAATCCTTAAACATAAATTAACTTAGGAATTACAGTAAAAACTTAGGTCGTATAATCCATTATTTTTCTTCTATCTATTTACTGAAGAAAATTTATTATTTATGTAAAATCAAACTATAACTTAGAAACTAACTGTTCGAAACATTTCTTTTCATGTTTAAACATAATCCAAATAAATATAAATTTGACAGTAACCAAAAATCCTATTTAGGATATTATACACAGAATCAAAGAAAAACCCGAACAATTAAGAATATCACAGTTGCCTTCACTTATTTAAAACCACGACAAATATATATATAAATTATCAAAATATAGTTTACAAAATAGTAAGCTTTGAGCTTAACTAAAATTTAAATAACATTCAACCCTAAAATTGAGACTATATTAGTTACGGCCCAATGGTCTGTTCAAATAAAGTCACGGCTTAAAGCCGGTATCAAAATAACATCACTATAATTCAACCATGGCCGAAAAGGCCCAAATTTTAATTTATTAAGTCACATCTATGAAAGACCCAAATCCTTTCATTATGAAACAACCATTAGGGCTTTTAAAAACAAACAGAGCATTTAATAACCATGATCGAACAAGTAACTAACAACCACGCGGTAGAATCTTCCTAAAATGCCATACAACCAGTGCAGGAGAACCTCAGGTGAATTCCATCATGGAAGCCCTGTTGGTGGAGTCCTTCAGAACCAAGCAATCATCTTGAGAGCCTACACAAATCAAACCCCAAATGTTAAATACATATAATTAACAAAATAATAACTTCATTTTGTGTAGAAGAGTTTTTAAACAAGTTCGATTCTTACCCAAGAGAGTTTGCACAGCTGTTTTGACATTGTGAGCCAAACCTAGCCTCCTTCAATAGTACCACGAGCTGAAGTAGAGCACTGTAAAAAAAAGCACAAATCGCACTATTCAAGTGTGAAGTCCCAAGACACGATGAAGTAAGGATCAAACCCACACTAGGAAACAAGCAGTAAAACATAGAACCTGTTACTCGCTACTAACTTTCTTTTTACAGTCAAGAACCAAGCTCATTCCTTCAAAACAAATCTCACCACACAGTGTATAGTTAAAAGCACTTGCATATTCAAAATATCAACAAAAGAGACGATTACAAAGCTAGGGTAATGATCCTGAAGAGTATCACATGGATTAGATTTAGTAGATACATAAATCTCTTTACACAGTGAAAGAATGACTTTGCCAAGGAAGCATACTCCCAATGGAGTGACAGTAAAGCCATGCGGCTGTGAGCCTGTAGCTGCTCACTCCACAAATTTAAAAACAAATGAACTAAAATGTGATTTTAGGTTAAGAACAACCTTTCATTGTTTCCAAAGTCAACTAAAACACTAATCATTGATCACCAACCACATGTCGTCCAAATTATTTGCGAGATATGGGTTTCATGTTATAGTTCGAAATCCTCATTTTAACCTGCATGTAACTTTTGTTTAAAGGTGAAAAACCTTACGATATTATTTGTTTGGTTTCATTATCCTCGTTTTGGATTTTGTTTGTATAAACCAAAAACATTAGTTTGAGAGGTATCCATGAAAACTAGGTTTTTAACATAAACTAAAACCTTAATGTATAGGAAACTTATACATGTGTATATATCTCTCTTTAAAAATAATGTTTAGTATTTGATTCTAAGATGATATACATACAATGGTGAATGAACCAATAACATGCAAATGCATGTAACTATAGAGATTATCTAGTTGGAACCTAGTAGAGTCACAGATTCATGAATGCTAGTGTTTTTTTGACAATCAAACTCTTATGTAATGAGAATCCATATAAAATAAATAGGGGTAATAATCTTTTTGACATCAGTATATATCATTTCCTACATAAAGAGTTATAACTCTATGATGGCAATAAAACAAGTAGTGTTAGTACATCTATAAACATTATGTACTAAGCCTAGTTTAAAAATACTTGTACATCATAGTACTGTTTCCTACATGAGTCCTCATTTAATTATGCTTAATATTCTTACTCAGATCCTTAGATATTTCTATATTTACTCAAATATTAGTAAAAGTAATAATATTGGAAAATATTATAACATCAAGTAGTTTCAATAGGGTATCTTCTTGATGAGATGTTGTTCCCTAATGTTGTATCCAGATTTCTAAAATTAAAATTAGAATGATACAAAATTAAACAAACAAAAAACTGTTAAGGTGGTTAGAAGAATAATTAAGCCAAGTTCAATTTTCTAGAAAAAGTACTCACTACTATTAGCTATGAAGATTGTAAATATTAAGATCAACAATACCTCTTTTTCTGCTTAAGCTGTAAACAAATATTTTTTTAACTACCATTTTCTGATATGCTAGTTGAATGTTATTCTGGATCTAGAAAGACTGATAACAAAACAACTTAACTACTTACCTATTCAGAGCCTGTAGAAGAAGTAACACTTTACTGCGTTAGCTATAAGCTAAGTAAGCCTTGATCTCAACTGAAGTTCTTTCCTACTTGTCATAAGATAGTAAAAAAAACACAGACGCATTATGAGGTTCATATATAATATTCTTTTCTTGTCTTTCGAAAAACATAAACTGCTAAATTCAAATAATTAACATAGAACTATTAAGATAAAACAATAGTTATATAGAACTAAAAGGTTTACAATTGTGCAGTTCTAAATACTACTGTTAAAAGTAACCGTTAGTAGTTTTTTGGTCCCTAGGCAGTGGCGACTACAAACATTATATGTTACATGAAAAATTTTAAATTTTTACAAATTATTGGGTTATTACAAAGGTCCTCCAGCCCCCACCCTCCAGGAACATGCTGTTATAGCGGATTTCACCACACTAGGTGAATCACACATTGTATGGCCTTCCCTTGTCCCGCTGCAGACTCATTACCCCCTTTGGACCACTTTATATCTTTTGATGTTACCTTGATCATCCCCAAAAAACATTATAATATTGATATACGCGGATTTTTACCCGATAACCGCGTACATACGCGGATAGTCCCTCGATAGTCGCGTACATCGGGATGTGTGCATAAATCCAAATCCTTTTGGACTGTTCCTTGACTTG
>LPNX010625163.1:0-18842 GCA_001517045.1 Pseudotsuga menziesii
TGTTAGATTGTTTATTTCTATTGCATATTGGAGAAGATTGATTTCTGGAGTCTAGCTGTCTGTTGTGGCACCCCAAGCCATAGGAATTTCTCTCCGTAACAAAGAGAAAAGAAGATGAGAGCAACTAAAACTCAAGCCCTCACAATTCAAAGAAGATCCCTCAAGCGACGAGGAATATGAAGAACTAAATTCTTGAAGAAACTCTTATCCATCTAAGCATTTGGATAAAAAATGATGATGCTATGAATGAAGAAGATGATGAAGCTGAAAGAAGGAGTCTACCCATGAAACAAATAAAGATAAGTATTCAATTGTCATTTCATGATATTATTTTTCTATACATTTGTTTATATTCAATTGATGTGTTATGCATGATAGAATTGACAGTATACTACTAATATGCATGTGATGGGTAAGTATCCCATGGTGCTATACAACTCTCCATTGCTAATTATCTAGATTGAAACCTCTTTTCTGACATATTGGATTAGTGCACAATCTCAATATTGTCCTGGTAGAGATGGAAGGCATCTAAAAAGTTTTTGTAAGATATGGATGAATGTTGTATTGGATAAAATAGTTGCATGATTATATCTTGATGCAAAACAATTTTTCATTATGAATATACCTTATGAAATGTTTCTAACCATACAAGTAATGAAATCGCCTACAAAAGAAGGATGAGACTTGTTTCGAAGAACAAGTGACGATAGTTCAAGAAAGAATCCAGGATGGAGAATAATATGATGATACTTTCAAAGAAAGAAAGAGACCTCAGAGACACTCTAGTTATGTGACACTATTGAGCGACATCATTGATGCAGATCCTTCTAGCTATGAAGAAGTATCCAAGAAGAATGGGAATGAGAGTACCAGTTCAAGAAGAATGATGTCTAGGATGCGGTATCGAGACCTGAAGGGAAATCTGAAGTGGATCTGCAAGATCTAGCATGCAATAGATAGAAACATCATGGGATCCAAGGAAAGATTCATAGCATAAGGGTATAGACTACGAAGAGACATTTGCAGCCAGTGGGAGTTGAGACACATGACAGGAAGAATCATGTGTGAAAATTAAAGAAGGCCTTGTACGAGCTCAGAAGACACCAATGGGATAACACATACATGAGAATCTTGGAGATCACCGAGAGTGATGAAGATATTAACCTTTGCTATAAGGTTGAAGATGAAATCCTATAGAGGATGACAAGCTCACACATGGGTGTGAGAAGAAATTTTGAAAAGGTTCAAGATAGAGGATCTTGGTATCTAGTGACCCTATATGGATACATAGAATATTAGTAGCAGAGGAATCTACTTATAACTCTGGTACATAATGTTTCAATGAATAGAGTACGAAAGGAAGGGGGAGAATGATGCTTCGCTTCAGAGGGAGTGACTGCAGAATATTCTGAGGTTTGACAAGGTATGATAGGGTGTACAACTTATTGATGGCTTTAGGCCTTATTGAGAGTAAAGCATATTTCAACCTTTGCTTCAAGGTTGAAGGCAGAAGACCAATGATGTTCTTGTTATCTGTCGATAACTTGTTCCTGACAGAAAAGAGGAACTCATTAAATTTGTAACAAGGCGACTTTCTTCCCAGTTTGAGATGAAGGACTTGGGGATGATGCACTACTTTCTAGGCATGGAGGTGTGGCATAATGCGGATGGAATCTCCCTGGGACAAGGGAAGTATGCAGTAGAGATTCTGAAGAGGTTCAGGATGATGGATTGCAAGGCCATGACCACACCTATGGAATCGAACCTGAAGCTATTGAGTAATGCTTCATCAGAGACGGTTGATGCCACGATGTATCATCAGATGATTTGTTCCTTGATGTTCTTGATGAATACGATACCAGATACTCACTTTGTTGTGAACACATTGAGACATGTTCATCTGATAGTTACAAAGCATGCAGTGAGGTACTTGAATGGTACAGTTGATTATGGGCTCAAGTATGAAGAAAATTAGAAGATTAACTTAGAGGGTTATGTGGATTTGGATTGGGCAGGAAGTTCCATTGATATGAAGAGCACTTCAAGGTGCTTCTTCATTATGATATTAGGTGTGATCTCTTGGTTTAGCAAGAAGGAGTCCTGGATGGCGCTGAGAACAGCAGTGGAAAAATATGTTGCCACTTGCTCAGCTATTTGGAGGTAGTATGTTTCTTTTGAAAACTACTATTTGATTTGATATGACTTGAATTTTTTGCATGATGCATAGAGGAGTAGTGAAGCTCTAGTATGTGATCCAGATTGAGATCTCTCGAAAGAGGGAGTTCTAGCATAGCTGGTGAGACAGGTTTTCTAAGCATAAAATCCTGGCGAAGCTCGTAGGTGGCTCAGACGTAAACAGTAATGTAGGTTGTCCTCGGATGTAATAGGTCCTGGTGAAGCTCATAGGTTATCCTTGGATGTAAACAACCCTGATGTGATTCTATGCTAGAAATGGCCAGAGTGAAATTTGAGTACTTCAGGGAGAAGCTTGGTGTTCTCCAAATCGAGGTTCCTTCTAAGGGAAAGTGATGAGTCCGTGAGCCCTTTTGAAATGTTGATAGGATTGGTTCCTTCCATGGTCATATGTAAGTGCAAAGCCCTTATGACATGGTAATAGGATTGGTTCCTTCCATAGTCAGATGTAAATATAGAGCTATTCTGATATGACTATGGGATTGGCTCCCACATGATCAAATATAAGTGCAGAGCCTTTCTGATTGGGTCAGATGTAAGTGCGGAGCCCTTCTAACATGGCGGTAGGAGGGTCCTCCCATGCTCAGATATAAGTGTAGATCCTTTTTTACTGGGTCATATGTAAGTGCAGATCCCTTCTGACATGGTGGTAGGTGGGTCCTCCCATGGTTGGATATAAGTGCATAGCATTTCCCCGGATGATAGATGGTGTGTCCTATCATGCTGACGGATGTAAGTGCAGAGCCTTTCTCTTGATGGTAGATGGTATGTACTACTATTCTAGTATATATAAGTGCTAAGCCCTTCCTTGGATAGTAGATACTATGTCCTACTATGCTAGAGGATGTAAGTGTTGAGCCTTTCTGACTGGGACAGATATAAGTGCTGAGCCTTTTTTACTGGGTCAGATATAAGTGTTGTGCCTTTCTCTAGATATTAGATGGTGTGTCCTGCTATGCCAGTAGATGTAAGTGCTAAGCCTTTAATTGGATGATAGATGGTGTGTCCTATCATGCCAGTGGATGTGAGTGCTGGGCCTTTCTGACATGGTGGTGGATGTGTTCCTCCAATGGTGAGATGTGAGTGTTGGGCATGCCTTTCTGACATGGTGGTGGATGTGTTCCTCCCATGGTGAGATGTGAGTGTTGGGCGTGCCTTTCTAACATGGTGGTGGATGTGTTCCTCCCATGGTCAGATGTAAGTGATTGGTGGGTCTTTCTGATTGGGTTAGATATAAGTGCTAAAGAATATGAAGACCTACATGGAGGCTATCCCTACAACCAACATGAAAAAGGGTTGGCTCTGTAGAAATTCCTATGACAAGAAGAATTGAGAGATGGAACTAGTTGATCGAGATAGCAGAAGCAGTGATGATGATGATCTAGTGATGATCCAGCTATGATGATCCAGTGATGATCCATCTTTGATGATGATCCAGTGATGATCCAGTTTCGATGATGATCCAATGATGATCCAGACTTAATCCAGAGAAGAATACTTGTGCTGATGAATTGTGTTAAGAGAATACCTTCCTATTTAAGAGGGAGTGTTGATGTCTTTGTAAATTCGGAATGTATTCACTTATATTGTACCTCGATGTTCCTATCAGGAGAATCATTTGTATTTCATTATACCTTAATGTTCCTATTGGGAGAGTCATCAATATAATAAATTCATGTAAATTCATTGAGTTTAAACCTTCGTTGTATGTCGGGGAAATAGTCCCCACAATTGAGTTGAGGTTAACACTCCTTGTTGATCGGAGGGGAAAAGTCCCCAAAGTTGTGGGGCACTAGGGTTATTACACTCTCCTAGAGATGTCGGCCCTCGTAAGTAGTTTTTATGTTGAAAACTAGTATAAATAAAGAGTGATACTCTCTATTTTTCGCACACACTCACTCAACCGGGGCGCTTGAGTGAGAGAGGAAGTGCTAGCACAAGTGAGAGAGATCAGCTTTCGGAGATCATCTTTATGTTTTCAGGTTTTACTTTTGCTATTGGTTCTCATTCTATCTGTGAGGAAGTTGCGTGGTTTTATCCTTTATGGTTTCCCCAAGGAAAATTATTTCTGTCTCTTGTCTCTTGTGATTATTGTTGTGCATGTTAGTCTCTCAGATAAGATCCTATGATCATATTGCTTAAATGAGAAAAATATAACATGTATCTATGATATATTTATGATGAATGGAATGTAATTTATGAGTATTACAAGTTTCATGTTCAACACTTAAGCATTCGGAGTCATTTTGTTGAGTTTCATTGCATTTGGAGAAGATTTGGTGCCATTTCCCCAAGGGTCGAATTAGTGATTTTGTACCTGTTTGGGGGAGGATCATAATAGCCTACATAAAATGAATAATTATGCATATGAGACCTTAAAAATTTCCTTTAAACATCATATTCTTCTTTTCATATATTTTAGTGGGTTTGGAAGCATTTGAGAAGCCATTTCCACCATTTACCCAGGGGGAGTTGGAACCCCAATTTGCTAGTAAAGACTCCTACTTTAAAAAGAATATTAAATAAGTTTGTAGAAGTAATCGGAGGGTCATAAATCATCCCTGAACATAATATTCAAGTCTTAATATCATTCATACACCTTCTCAAAATATTTGGGAGCATTTGGGTCAATTTGGAGACCTAGACATCAAAACTAGTCAAAAATCGATATACGAAAAAAAGTGAAAATTTGGTCATTTTAATAAAATTTCAAAAAAAGGACATTACAATGGAGTGATCATTATAGGACCAAATCGACTACAAGTATATGTGTAAATATTTATTTTTGTTAAAATATTAATTGTAAAGGCTTTATAGGATATCGTCTCCTCTCAATGGCTTTTTAAAAATGGAAAACCAAATATTGATGTCTCTGTGATAGTTTGAGAAGAGACGTTTCCCAACCAATTGTTGTTAATTGGAATCACTATGAATTAAATGAGGGACTACCTTTATGAACACAGTTCTGCTCTTGTTTTTGCAGTCAAAATTTCAAACTTGCCATTACATGTGGGGAGAAGGGACGATCCTCTACATAGAAGGATGATTTCCTTTTTTGTGAAGATAACATAAATAAATTATAGTTACATCTCTATGTGAGGAATAGAGGAAAATATATCTCTCCTTGGAGAGTGCATTTTCGGTTTTTAACTTATCTTTGTTTTTTCCTCTCGTTGAGGTGAAAGGAGCATTCTCCTTTGGGAGTAATTCTTTGGTAGTTGTGCCTTTAAAATAGGATTTAACCTCAGAATTCTCCTCTGGGAGTAATTCTTTGGAGGTAATTCTTTGGGGGTTGTGAGAAGGATGGTAGCTCATCCCAGATGATGTTGGAACCTCCTCCAACAAAGGAACCGCCTTAAGATTCACAGTCTGCTATTTCTGCTAATAAAAAATATTATTACAAGCCTTGTATCATTGTCAAAGAACCTTGGAGGATGTCATAAGGCCTTAGATTTCTTTTACATGTATCTGTCTTTTCCAATATATGCTCAATTTGTTTTTCGTAGCTATGTATTGTTTCAGTTTTGTTTGGTTTGACTTGGTTTCCCTCCCTTAAGACAAGTCCACGACAATTATTTTGTTACAGTCTCAATGCCTAGACTAAGATGATATTTGAGATATAGACTCTATGCATGTATTTACTTTTGTATATTAATTTAACTTTATGTAACTTAAAAAAATAATTTCTTATTTGTTTTACATATTTACATAATTTTATTTTTTTAAATGTATTTAAAAAAAAGTCTTTAAATTTAATTTTATTAATTTACCATTTCTATCTATACACTTTTATTTAAATTATAGTTTTAAATTAATAACTTATTTTTTTAATATAAAAATAAATTAAACATCAACAATCCAACCAAGATTGTGTTTTTTTAAGTCCAATTTCAAACTAAGAAACTTAATTTGAAATGTTTACATAGAACATTTTTATTTCTATATTAACATTTTCACGTAATCTCTTAACACTCTAACAAACAAATTAAGAGAGATTTGAGACTTTAAAACAAATTGATATAATTATTAGGTTTTATTTTACAAAATAAAAGAATTAATAAATTAATTATAAAATAAAAGCAATAAATTATTTATATAAAAGATAATTAAGATATTATAAAGATAAATATATTAGTTGTATTTTTATTTTTATACAAAATTAAATATGCCATCATTTTAGGTAATATATTCATTATGTTTCATTGAAAACTTTAATTAACAATGAACTCGACGAGTCTAAAACATGTTACAAGCAGCACTCTAAAACATGTTACAAGCAGAATTTGAATTTAAATAAGAAGGATAATAATTATTTTCAAAAAAAAACCTTAACTATATCTCATTAATATTTACTATCTTTAAATTTAACTACAAAATTAATATATTTATTGTTAATATTAAATTATTTTAAAATTTTTAATATTATTTCATTTAACTAAAAAAACATGATTTAATTTCTTAATCAATTTTTTACTCTATCGAATTATTAAATATATTACATGAGAAATAAAGTTAATTTATTAAATATTTTATATTAATTTATTATTACACAATTTTATATATAAAGATGAAAAACCCATTTTGAAAAGGCTCTTGTATATTTGGTGTTTTGGTCATAGCCATTTTTTCAATGGAGAAGATACTAGCTTCTTTGAGAATGATATGCTACTGTATATTTCTTTTAGTGTTTAGGTTATATTATTTATTTTTATCTTCCAAACTTAACATTCATATCACATAACATGAGTGAGTATTAAATACTAGTTTTTCTTATCTCAAAGTCAAAGGCCTACCAATTTAAAACACTTGTTTTCAAGTTTATTATAAGTTTTCCACCATCCATTAATCATTTTTTTTAATGAGTAGTCTATTTGTTAGACATTTTGGATTTTTGGTGTTTTTTTATAGGATTTCGGTATTTTTTTTCTTTCCAGAATATGAATTTTGAAGTGTTCAAATCATGTTTTTGAATGCATAAATGGATTCGACATCCTCAAATACCCCAAGGGCACCCAAAATTATGCAATTTTGACAACTATAATATGTTTTCTCAAGAATTAATCTAAAATTTCTACCATACTCTATTAAAAATAGGCCATAAAAAAGAGTTCGGAAAAAGTCGAAAACATCTAACATTTAGACTACTACTTTTCTCACTGCTATGGTTCCATTTAATGATGTGATGAATCATTTAGTGTTGTGATGAAGAAACATTCTGATATATTTATATGAACTAACTTCCTCCAAGTTGTGTTTATCATAGGAAAAATTAATATAAGTGATATCTAATATTTGGTAATCAAAATCTTTTTCTAGCCAATGTTGATAATTATACATGTAATATAGGAAAAACCCATGAGAACTTTTAGTTGCTTGTTGAGACCATAGGAACTCCTTTCCATAAGAACAATATCATGAACATAGAGAAGACGAATGATGATTATACATGCCAAAGTCATGCTAGCATAACTTGTGTCTTCCAAACATACATCTATCTTGTCAATGTATATATCAACGGGAAGGAGGTATGGGACAACCTTTCTTAACTCCTATGTTACAATTTTTTTTATCATCCCTCAAAGTTACTAAATTGAGTTCCTAAACTTGACAATAATATTATTGTACAACCTTGATATATGAACTCTCATCTTGAAAAGGAATTTTAACTCGTATAATTTATTCCAAAGATTAGTTTTGGCATTGTGTCGAATTATATTCTAATGTGAACAACACAACACAAAAGACTAGTTTTATTATTGTGGTACTCCTCAACATAGCCCTAAGCATAACAAGGTGGTACATAGTTGAATAGTAGCTCTTAAATCCTACCTTATGGACATTTATCTCTTTTTCACTAAGTTTCTAGCCATGTGTTGATCTTCTTTTAAAATAATTCCATATAACTTGGTGTTGGCTTCCAACAACCTCCTCATATTTTTATTATGTTTCTTGTTAATCAAATTGATATCAGTTTTTCTCTTAATAAATTATTGAAGACATTATTAAGAGATTCTTTAGAATGTATGATTTTGAAGGTACTCTCAATTTGAGAAACTTCAATTGCTTGAAGCAGATATCATCGAAAGCATTTCGATTTCATCATCCATTTAGCAGTTGTTAAATAAAAATTTTATATAATAAATTTCTCATTAGCACATATTTATTTGTGATTATATATTGTTTAAGATGATTTATTTTCAGTTGATCTACAACCTGTTAATATTATCATCAGATCGAATTAGCTTCTATGATTTTCAATTTTTTACTTGATCTTCATATGAATTTCATTAAGGTTTTGGTGGTTTGATTCATAATGCTAGGAAAAGTATTGATGATTAATTTCATAATGTTTGGATTAATGATATTTGATTTATTATACATATCTAAAAATGAAGATTTAAAACTATGCCTAAACTATAAGACATGAAACTATATATAACATTAAAACCCTAAATAAATATGCCTAAACGAATGATTAATCTTCCATTCGAATTACACCTTCGCTATAATGAGTATACATGCAAATTAAAATTATACAACATATGGTATCTATCCTAGCTCGGATTTGAAACATGAATCATTTCATCCTTGGACACTTGTTGATCAAAGTACAAATCGTGTCATTTCATCACCTCCACGAAGATGTTAAGGGTCATTTCGATTTATGATATATGTACACATTCATGATTCCATTCTCTGCGTATCATTATGGTTTCATTTTTTGCACCATTTTCCTTGTTTACCAAATTATAGAATGAGTTGGGTAATGTTTTGGATTCGTGAGCTATTGAAAGTAGGGTTTTTACAAGAGGAAAGGGTAACCTCGTTTGTAGTCTCCATTAGTGATTACCCTTACCTTGATGGTATGCTTGTTATAGCCATGATGGATCTTTTGTGTAGATATGAACCGATCGATAGTGATTTGCTTGACATTGAACCATAATCCGTGTTGTTAATTGATAGAGTCAGGTGGGGAGAATTTTTCAGGAGTCTCAATGGAAATAATGTTGAGGTAACTCGTTGATTTTCCCTATCCTTTAAGGAAAACGTTGCATGGGTTGGGGATTTATGATTGGTTATTTTTGAGGATTTCGTAGCCAAAGCAACAAAATTACCACAGACTAGGGATAAGTACTTCAAAACAGGGGAGATAAATAAGACCAAATGAAAGCAATTTTTACTACCCTTGTCTGCAGATTTTGATGACAAATTCAGGCTCCCTTCCAAAATTCCTAAAACCCCAGTAGTGGCCCTTGCTTCAACTAATTATCAGGTACATAATATGTGATGGTCATTTCTCCTTTGTGCATTATTAGCATCTAAGGTTATTAATGGAATTCATGGGGTCTAAGTTGAATTTACCTTCCTTTTTGTTTAATAGCTTAGAAACAAATGGTGCATGCAGTCCAGAACACCTTAAGAAATCAAGATCTAAGTCTATTTCATCATGGATTGATTAAAATATCAATTCAGTATCAACTTTCGTTAATTGACAAAAATTGGGATCAATTTTTGGTTGAAAATGGTTTTGGTCCAACCGAGTTTTGGCTTCCCACTATATCTAGATCTCAACTAAAGAGAAGGAAGCATTATGTTAGTGAAATTCTTGTTCTTAGTTCTAATCCAAACCTTAATGAAGTGATTGATAACAAGAATACCTTATTGAGTGATTTAAAGAAAAATATAGCACATAATAATAGCATTCCTTTGACTGGAGTTTCGGGTAATTTACAACCTGACCAATTTGATAGAATACTTGTACAAAAGCACAAAAAATCAGTCAAATTCTTGAATAAAGAATTATCCGTATTTATGTGACTGCTCGATGATTTACTTAGAGCATGGCCATGGCCATGACTCTTGCTATGATTCAATAGCAGGGATAATCCCCAATGGTGAATTTTTAATTGTCGAAGACAATACCTATCCCATTCATGAGATCTCTCAGGATGTAGATAATGAACAAACTATGGATATGGATAACCCTGTAGATGACCCACCTAAAAAAATATATAAAGGGATATATCCAAATAGAAATGATTATATTCCATCGTCTACATGCTACTCTTCTCCTATAAGAAGTGGGAAAAATATTAAGCAAAATATCAAATCGGTTCTTAAAAAGAGGGTGTCTCAGTTAGAGGCTGAAGTAAAGAAATCATGTGCCAACACCGGGTAAACAAGAAGAAATCAAAATTCTTAAAGGAGAATTTTTAGTGTGGGAGAAAAGGTGGCGGGATGTGAAGTTAAAAAAGGATAAATATAAAGCCGTCAAGAGATCTCTAGCTATAGCCAATGAATGATTGCTTAAGCAAGGAGGTCAACAACAAGTTAAAATCATAAAAATCCAATCTAGGTTATCCAAAGAGAGGCGAGCTACAAAATTTCAAGTTACAACTTAATGTTTGTCTTGTTACAGTTAAACATGCTTTTAATTTTGACAGGTAATGAGTAATTTGATGAGCATGCCCATAGAATCAAAGATTATGTGTGCATGCTTAAATTTAGTTTGCTAATGTCTCATTATTAAATGCAATTTTAATTAAAAATTAATGTATTGTTAATTGGTTCTTATAGGCAGCTATTTGGATGCATTTTGATGTTGTTTCTGTTGTAGGAAAATGAATCTTACTACCAGTTGTTGAAGTAGTTACTGTTTGCGATGATTTGGATGACAGGTGATTTACTTTGAGGAATTTTGATCAACAAAACGATAAAGGGAATTATTTATATGACATTAAAGGGAATTAGAAACTAGATAACTAGTACAAAATGAGAAATTAATGACTAAAAAATGACTAAAATCCGACTATAAACACTTATTTTTGAGTCCTGACTAATAGTAGTTAGTTTACACTATCTTATAGCTTGAGTAACTTAGTCGTATTTCACTTAGTCATTAATAGGTTGACTTATTATTCATTGATAGTTAATGATTTAGTCATTGAGTTAGTCACAAATTTAGTCATGGATTTAGTCACTGATCGCAACAATTAATGACCATATATACGACTAAATAAACTTCTAGATGATAACATATTAATGACTAAGCTAAATAAAACTAAATGTTAGTTGTGCTATAAGATACAAGAAATTAGATACTAATAGTCGTATATATGTGAATTTAGTCGTTTTTGCAGTCACAAATTTATGATATGGCACGAAGGAATCGAACCATCAACCTCCTGCCTATAATTAGGCAGGTGCTCTACCATTGAGCTAGCACCCTTTAAGAAGTTATAATTTCTTGATAATGATGATATTCAAACAAATTTTGCATCATTCAAGCATACAAAATAATGATTATCAAGTTACTATAGATCCATAATGGCTTACCCTGTACTAGTCCTTCAGGTCCTTCTTGCACTTAATAAATGCATTTGAAAGACTTGAAGGACTATTACAAGGCAATCCATTATGTATCTATAGTAACTTGATGATCATTATTTTGTATGCTTGAATGATGCAAAATGCAAAAATCCCAGAAATTTATAGGAATGACAAGCATGCATCCAATGTTAAACTATCTACCGAGTCATCTAAAGTAATGCCAAGATATCTGAATTTGACTCAAAAATCATAAGTAACTTGAATATAGTGGTGGATGATGTCATGAAAAGGAGAATTTCAGTTTACATAGAAGCAAAGGATAAGAAAATGGAGCAAATCATCACCCAAAATGTATATAGAATAGTAAAAAGAAGTATAAAACTAATTCCATTTCACATTAAGAAGAATGAGCATTAACTCTAAGTACTCTTAGCCACTAGATAAATGGAAATGAAATGAGATGAAATATCAGAACAATACCTTCAAGTTTGCTTGATCACAAGAAGTATGAATACTTATGTGATCATTTTATTCAGAGGTGACTTAAACAACCACTAGCCTGCAATTAAAGTAAGAAACCATGTTCATATTGATATATAACTAAAATAAAATAAAACTTAAAGATAGGCTATGCCAATCCAACTATCATTTATACCTCTAAAGAGAACTAGCAAATCTCTCACAACTGTTCAAATTTGTCCAAAATGCCCACTTGGAATGTCAATATTTAAACAAAACTAAACTAAATTGAAAACATGAAAGTCGTAATTTACTCTACCTGTCTACTGGATGCAAAGTCCGATAGATGTACAACAGAAATAGTCAAGCACATGCAATAAAATTATAAACAAACAAAAATAAGAAAACAATGTGGCTTATACCTTCCTTAATTTCTATACTCAGATATATATTACAATCACACAATAAAATTATAAATGGACAAAAAGAAGAAAACAATGTGGTTTAGACCTTCCTTAATTTCTATACTGAGATATATACACAATCCTAGACCTGATTTTGAATGTGGTTTCAACTTTAAAGGTATCGGAAAATGAGCTTTGGAAGGGATAAACCCTTTATAACAAGACCTGAATTTACCTATAAAATTGCTCCCTATTATTTTCTACATTCTTTTAACTTTACATTTATTTGTTGCAGATTCAAATATCTTCTTGAATGATTTCCTACATTTAACAAAATGTAGTAGTCAATATTTGGGATTTAGGGAAAATCCTAGTTATAAACATAGGATGGGATACTAATATTGTATGGTTATTAGACATGAGAGATGCTTGTTGACTTTTATACATATTAAGCATATGCTGATGATGTATTAAAAGTTAAAAATAGAAATATTAGGTTGTTGACCATATGGGGATTAAAGAGTTTAAAATCAACATGGGAAAATAAGTAGCAAACATATTGTGTCTCCCAATAGGGAAATGGACGTTGTCATTTAATATGTATAGATAGTAAACATTTTTTAAATATTTTAGAATCATGAAAGACATAATATGGTAATATGGAAAGCTAGTAAACATGATTTCAAACTATATAAAAAACAAGCTAAGATAACAAACTATACAAAATAACAAGCTAGTACATATGATTCCAAACTATATAAACTAACAAGCTAAGATAATGCATGACTATTGCAAATCAATAAGGTGCAGTCACCTTTAAAGAGTTAAGGAAACTATTGTTGTAGGTGTTAGCTTTTCAAAGTCTTGCTGGATTTATAATAGAACCAAGAGAGAAGGATTTCAATATAAGAATGACATAAACATGCCAAGAAATGTTCATAGATTAAATTCTAAATTTGACATTGGCATAGAGACATAAGGAAATTTAAAGAAACCAAGTTAACCAAGGAACTAAATAAGATAATCATACCTTTGTATTTAGAGTCTGAGGAAAAAATATAAATGTTTCTAAATTGTTGGTTTCATCATGAAGAAGATTGTCTAACACCTGAAAACTAGAGCAGTTGATCAATACTCCTTCCTCTTCTTTGCAACTTCTGGAACACAACATTAACAAACCAAATAGATCAAAAGAGTGTGATGCACATTGAAAACCTTTATTAACCCTTCTATATTTGTGTCACATTATACACAGGGACCCAATATTCATATTTAGTGTCGAATGATATCTCAAACATCTGCAACAACCATTATCCATGTTTCTCTTGTTCACAGTATTTTAAAGATGGTTTGCTTCGAGAGGATTATACCATACTCACAAGAAGATAGATGTGTATGGGATTTTTAACAAGGAATATAGGATTATCCTAGTTTAATTTGTGTTTACCATAGTAGCAATATTTTTCCATATTGTCCTCTACTTTATGGAAAATCAACAGTAGTACAAAGTTAAGAAATTTCTTGTGGAGTATGGATAGGTGCAGTCAACTTACTTTTAACTGTCTTTGGTAAAATCCTTCATGTATTTGATACCCATAAACTCATAAACCCCAAATAAAACAACCTAGAAACCTCAACAATGTTTAAAAAAATCATAGACATCTACGAATATAAACTAATATAAAATTTTGAAGAGATGAATTTTTTTTTACTTGTTGGGAAATCTTGAGGCAGGATTTCTTCTAAAATTCAAAACAAATTGGCATATTTATTCAACAAGCATCATATTGATGGACACTTAGAGAGTTCCAAACGAATGATAGAGAGCCAATGCCTAGTTTTCCGCCATCACTATCGACTATCAGACTCGGATGTTCTTGACCTCATCTGCTTCATGTTCACTCTTCATCGTGCCTTAGATACGGTTATATACATGTTTTGGAGGTGGCCTTACTACTTGTATTTTTTTATTTTTACTTTATTTTGTCATAGATATAGTTATGGTTTTTTATAGGAGCTACATTTGCACTCCCACATTGTACTTATACCGATTGTATCCTTTTAGTCCCATTGACCTATTTTTGTGGTAAAGTCGAACCACCACCATTTCCCACAAATTATTCAAGGGAAGGATTCACATTCTCATGGAGTGAATTTTTGCAAAAGGAATTCTGAGGTCTATATGAACTAGCAGGAATTAATGGAATATGACTACTATCAACCTGTGCACCCTCTGATAAAACTTCCTGAAAATTTAACATTAATGCTCCACCTGGACCAATATTATCTGAACCCACAAATGTTGATTTAGCTGACGAGCCAATGTTTAGTTCATCCCCACTATCCTCTTATGAATAACTTAGAACTACAACTTCAAACTCTTTACGGGCCTCTGAATGAACAAGTCTACCAGATTTACGACGAGGACGAGAATTACCGAAATATGTAGAATCAAAGTTGGCATCATTATTTTCTGAAAATTCCAGGTTCCAAATTGCTTCTTGGTTAACACTTGCATATTCATCAACTCTGTTGCTAGCAGTTGCACTGTTGCTACTATGAAGCATGGCTTGGAATTTCTTCTTATCAATTTCTCTAGATATATTGTTTTCTTCAAAATGTTGAATAGCTACACCACTCACTTTCCAACAACCATATTGATTTCTCTTGATTCCAATTTTCAATGTCATATGCCCTTCTAATAAGGCATCCTCTCGCTTTACCTTTTTCCAAGGGTCTTGCTTCACGTGTCTCAAAATTACATTCTAATTCTTGATATCTTGATTTTTCATATAGATGGATACATCAGGAAATATCCAATCCTCGGGTAACTTGTTTTCACCATCATGTTTTGGATGCTAACAACCATCCGGTTTAACTTCAACTTCAGTTACATCCTCGGGGTGTTTTTTTATATGCATCTAGGGACCATGGTATGCATGTTAATGGGCATCTAAAATTTGATTATAAATCTACACCCAACAAATAAGGATTAATATTTTGGTTTCCAACTCAACTGTACAAGAAAATAGAGAATATGCTCACATGTAATGTAATGCAATTGAAATATGGGTCAATTATAATGTCCTCCAATGAATAATTCTTCATACATATTGGACACGTCCACTGCATTAAGAATCAAAATTAGTCTGATAGCATTATTGTTTTCACCGCTTAGCATGTTTGTGCTTTAATGATGTCTAAAATATACAGAAGATGGTGTTAGCATTACATTTGTATTTTTTAGTAATTTCTAACTGTTATAACTAGATGTTGTTCTTAGTTTATTTGTCTTATTTTTCAAACATTGATTTACTATGACTTTACATTTTAAGTTGGTTTTGAGGATTTTTGGTAATTAGTACTTTTTGTTGAGTTAATGCTTTTAGTGATTTGGTTATTTCATTTTATTAGTTTTAAGGTTTTTTATTTGGGCTTATTAGTTAATATATAAATCTTAAGGTCTTAAAAACTTATAATAAAGTTTATTTCAAGTTTTAACTTTATGACTAACCTTGATTTTTAAGCCTTGGTTAAAATATATTCAAAAAAGGATTCATGTGGCGGCTCTGTTTTTCCTGGTTTTGTCATCATCATTGGGAGCAGGTTATGAGGTGATGGAAACAAATTCTGGAAAACCAAAGGAGGTTTTGGTCCACAACACACTCATTCACAAAAACCTCTCTCAGTTTTGCAACAACTATTAACATTTGACATATTAGAATTCATCTTTGTGGCATATTTTTCATGGTTTGAAAATTTTAATAATTTACTGTTTTAGTCACAAATTCCAGAACGGGCTCCAATTAATTTAATGGGAATTGTTAAAAACCAAGAGAGGTTTTTTTATTCATGGAATCATTTAAAAAACCTCTCTCATTTTTTGCACAGGTGTCCCGGATCAAGAGATATGGAGGCGTCTTTGAGACCCAAATTTCCCCAAATCCAATTTGTTATTTTTGGGTTAATTGTCTTTAAATATTTTGAGTTATCATGTAACTAATTGATGTAACTATTTCAAATTTCGACCTAGAAGGTAGTTATGGAACTACTTTACCTTTGTGATGATAAAAGGAAGACAAACATACAGTTTGGAGGTTCAAATTTTGACTCAAGGAGAGGCTTTTTGAGCTGTGATATCTCAAGCTAGCACTTATAACTCTTATGTAAGTTGATGACTATTATTGATTATATATAAATTGATAAGCCTTTTTAACTGTCATGTTGTTTCATTTCTGATTTGGTCGATTGGTCAGTCTACAATTTCATTTCTTGTTTAAAGGTTTTATTCATGTAAATGCTTGTAGCCTGTGGGTGGAATTAGTATTTCATGTATAATGTTTATGGATTTTTGGGATGTGTTTGATCCCCAGTTTATCTAAATTTTGCATGATTTAGTTCTGTATTAGCTTGTGAATGTTTATTACCTCCTTACTGATGAATTTTTAAACCAAAACCCTAAAAAACCAATTTTATTCTATTTCTTTTTGAGATTGTGTTAGCTTGTTCTTGTGGTAGTCTAGGAACAATTTCTATCAAAAACATATTTGGCACCGTTGTCGGGGATGAAGCTGAAGTATATCTTCCCTAGGATATCATTATTCATCTAATTTTGAGAGGTGAACAAAGTCATAAAATCTTTTAGACTACAATTTTTCACTGGCGACTCCACGGAAGAAAGATTTGTTGGCCACTCCACCGATTCAAGATGTCAATGAGCATGGAAGCCATTGTGGATATGAGGTATGCTTTCTATGATTTATTAAATATTGTTTGTTTTCCACATCCAGTGCTTTCTATAACTGAGTGGGGTGACTATCTTCCTAGATTCAAAGGAAACAAGTATGAGCATCCTCGTGAGCACTTATTAAAGTTTCATAAATGCATGCTTGAACATGATTTTGTTCATGAGGGTGTCTTAATCAAGATGTTTATATTTTATTTAGAAGAACATGCTCGTGAATGGTGTCAATCTCTTCCCACTACTAGCATTCATTATTTGAGGGCGTTTCATACTATTTTTCATCATCATTATCAAATATTTTATCCGACAGATTTTCTATTTGAAAATTGTTGTGAGGAATATGAATTGCATAATGAGATTGAAGATATATATAAAGAAGAATTGGTCCTTCACAATATTCATCAATTCTCTAATGATCTTCAAGATGATAGGTATTCCCATAAATATGAACTAGAAGTGAATAATGAAGAAGCTGAAGGTTCTTTTATTATCATTAATTCTAATTATTATAAACCTAAAGATTTGGTTTCTTTAGATACAAAACAAAATGATCAGTTGTCTTTTGGTCAAATGCCAATGGAAATCAATAAGGGCAATCCTTAGCTTTCAGATTTGCAGACAAAAGGAAATTGCGCCAACCATGAAGAACTGGATTTGCAAAGATCATCTATTTCCAAGGAGGAACAACAAGAGTATTTTATTTCTCTTTATGTACCCATTACTTCAAATCTAGATAAAAAAGATGATAATGACGAGGAAGATCCTGCTAATGTTTTTTCAAATCATCCTTTCTATGATGAGTGTGAATCTGACCCATGAATTAAGGGAAGTGATCAACACTCTTCAGAAATCAATTAGCTTGAGTTCGTGAAAGATATAAAATAGTATAACCTCAAAAGAGTTGAAGATTTTATATATTGTTCTCTTATTGCATTATCTCATGGAGTATTGAAAATTGAGGACACCCATTTCCAATCCTTTATTTTTAACAACATGAAGGAATAATTTTGCATGAGTTTCATGATCCCATGGCTTCTTGGATGGAGTTTTATTTTTCAAAGGTTTCTAATGCTCCAGGTTTTGGCATAGTTCATATTTCCAGTTAGTATCATCTGCCTATAGACTCTTTATTGTATTTATCACGTCTTTTGTGGGTCTTCTCAAATAATAGCATGCATGGAATTATGATTCTCAATAAAATGATTTCTTGGCTTCACTGGAAGTATGATTACACTTGATTGGTTTGTTTTCTCCGATTAGAAATAGGAGTAAATAGCATAATAAGCTCTCTATACGAGCATGTAGATTATTTTCAGTATGTTGGTTTGTAGCAATATTTTGTCATTTCATAGGTATGTGTTTAGAGTTTGAGAAAGTTGCAGATATTGAATAAAGACTCCATATCCAAATGGAATTTTTGCAGAGTAATAGACAGGTTGAGTTGAGTGGGAAGAAGGCACTGATCTACAGGTTCTTGAAACCTCACAAGGAGGATTTCATCCCGCAGCAGGAGCCAGATGTTATAACTAAATTTGTTCTTAGTTTATTTGTCTTAATTTTCAAACATTGATTTACTATGAATTTACATTTTAAGTTGGTTTTGAGGATTTTTGGTAATTAGTACTTTTTGTTTGAATTAATGCTTTTAATGATTTGGTTATTTCAATTTATGGGTTTTAAGGTTTTTTATTTGGGCTTATTAGTTTATA
>LPNX010625163.1:19925-30780 GCA_001517045.1 Pseudotsuga menziesii
ATTCATGTAGCAGCTCTGTTTTTCTTGTTTTGGTCATTATCATTGGAATCATATTATGAGGCAATGGAAACGAATTCTCGAAAACCAAAAGCAATTTTTGTCCACAATAAAATCATTCACAAAAACCTCTCTCAGTTTTGCAACAGCTATTATCGTTTGAGAGATTCGAATTCATCTTTGTGGCCTATTTTTCAGGGTTTGAAAATTTTAATAATTTACTGTTTTAGTCAAAAATTTCCAGCACAGATTCCAATCAATTCAAGGGGAAGTTTTAAAAACCAAGAGAGGTTTGTGTTCTTCATGGAATAATTTAAAAAACCTATCTCATTTTTTCCACAGGTGTTCCAGATCAAGAGATATGGAGGCGTCTTTGAGACCCAAATTTTCAGAAATTCGCCAAATTTCCCCAAATCCGATTTACTATTTTTTGGTTAATTGTCTTTAAATATTTTGAGTTAGCATGTAAATAATTGATGTAAATATTTCAAATTTTGACCTAGAAGGTGGTTATGGAACTACTTTACGTTTGTGATGATAAAAGGAAGACAAACATACCGTTTGGAGGTTCGAATTTTGACTCAAGGAGAGGCTTTTTGAGCTGTGATATCTCAAGCTAGCACTTATAACTCCTATGTAAGTGGATGACTGTTATTGATTATGTATAAAATGATAATCCTTTTTACCTATCATGTTGTTTCATTTATGATCTGGTTGGTTTCTCAGTCTACAATTTCATTTCTTGCTTAAATGTTTTATTCATGTAAATGCTTGTAGCATGTGGATGGAATTACTATTTCATGTGTAATGTTTATGGCTTATTGGGATGTGTTTAATCCCCATTTTATCTAACGTGTGCATGATTCATTTTTTTATTAGCTTGTGAATGTTTATTGCCTCCTTGCTAATGGATTTTTAAGCCAAAACCGTAAACCAAAACCCTAAAAAACCAATTTTATTCTATTTATTTTTGAGATTGTGTTATCTTGTTCTTGTGGTAGTCTAGGAACAATTTCTAGAACAAACACTAACCTTTCATGCACATTGGTTGAGTTCTACAAAAATTTTGAGATCAAAACACCCCATATGAATGCAAGGTTTGAACCTTCCAACAACTTTTATACGTGATCCACTTAGTAGTCATTCACCCTGATCCATATGAAAATTATGGAAATGCTATCTATCAACATAAAACGAGAAACAAAAAATACAATGCAACACCCCCGCATACATAATTACAAGATATCAAAAGCATTGAGTGACAGTTACATTCAAAATGTTTGCTAGAGCTACTTATTAGAAGAAAATTTCATTTGCACTAGAAAGTTGTAATTCCTGATACAATATACAATTTCTCACTTAATGCTTGCAAAGAAATAGAGTTGATACAAAGAAAGGAACATGCACCATGAGTTTCTAATCTCTCCCTTAGAATTCTTCTTTAGTTTCTACATGGTATTTCAACGCTTCTGAAATCATTTTATGCTTTCTTAATCTGCAGTAACTCTTCCATTACAACACTTTAATGTTCAAACATATGATGCATATATGATCTAATGTAGGATTTGATTCTATAAGGTGCAATTACTAACTCACAACCAATAACTACTAGTTACATAGTAAAGCACGACATGAGATATAAGAACTGTAAAAAGGGATGTTCATCAAAAAATATTAATAAAATCAAAGTTACAATCTCAATGTGTTCACATTGAAAGCTCCATATCAATCTAGTACTCAAAATCTCAATCATTTTACTTACAGGGCAGTGAAGATTCATTGAAACAAATTCTGTTACCACTTTTAAATCACTACCACTATCATGTGGATTCCCTTGAGATAAACCACCCCGAACACAATGCTTAACACGAGCAAGGGATTCTTCAAATAGTTCTCCTTCTGATTGACTTGTCACCAATATCAACACCTACAAGAGTTGTAAACTTGTAACCATATTGGAGAAATACTACTAGAAATCTCGAGTCAAGAGTATGATAAACAAAGTAACATAATCTACATTTTACCAACACACACCTAAATTTCTTTTAGATGTCACTTATAACAGGACGTGGGAAGCAACTGATGTTTAAAGGTTTTAAAATTGCAATTTCAAATAAAATAATGTAGGTCACATAATGGCATTTCCTACTAGAGTACAAAAGCACATGGCTTTCCCATGTACAAAATTCCCTTTACTTAAAAGAGGAAGTTTGACATAAAATGTTTCCCCAATGCCGAATACAATAAAATACATTCCTGTAAATTTTAATCTTAATACGTATTTTCTATCATGAGTTCTTTACTCACTACTCCTTGCTAGAGGGCATACCCATAGTAGCATCATTAATCAATTTAGGGATCAAATGTAGATAAGATGGTGTCTAGAAATGTTTATCTTCATACTATACCAACTACTACACAAAATTGAAAACATATTCTAAAAATAAGAATATATAAGGATGAATGGAAGTGTTGGTTCTTACAAGCCTTAGAGAGGGTTTGATTGGTACAAGATGCCACTATGTTGGCTCCGAATTTGTTAAGTTTGATGCGAGCTATGAATACACCCTCTAGTCTTCCCTTAGAAATTAGTGTTACTATTGATAACTAGGGTATTGAATATTGTCCCTAAACTTACTTATCTAGCACTACAATCTTCCTAACATAAACATATATGAAATTTATGGTTCCCTCATCCATCTATAGGGTGAATGCTTCCATGGATGAGGGTGCAGCAGTGAAGACACTTCTAAGTGAAGCACAACAGCTTCTATCATACACAATTCTTTGGTTGAGAGTGCATGCATGCTTGCACCCTATAGGTTTAGGGTGCCAATGGTTTTCTATGGGGTGCATGCTTGCATGTGCCAATGCTTTTCTCTGGATCATGTGCCAATGATTTTCACCCCAAGGTTTACAATGAATAATTATAACTGTATAATCTCCCGTAGGAGGTACAGGGAGGTACAATACAAGTACAATAAGAATAGTTTCTGAAGTTGGCACAAATTCCAACAGGGAAAATAGAGGTAATAAACAAAATTTACAGGAAATTTGCTGAAGAATATAGTTGGTACCTAGCACAATGGATTATGGAACGTTTCCTTTCCATTAGCTAAGTTTGCTTACAATTCCAGTTTAGAAAAATCAATAGTTCATACTCGTACTTCTTCGAATTATTTATGGAAGCAATCCAAAACCAGTTTCAAACTTAGTGGAACTATCAACTTTCAATTGATGCATATGTATAATGGGTAGATTCTCTCTTCCTGTTATTTGTTTAATGTAGCACCCTACTTTATGTAGGGGTTTTTTTGGATATAAGCTCCTCTCATCAATTAACTAGAGGAATTTTTTTCGAGTAATCTCAAAATTTATTAGGGAACCTTTCAACTCTCCCTTCCTCTTGTTATTTTCTGTCTTTGGAAAATTGACAGTGCTTAAGAGAACATGAAACTCTTAAAGCCTGTTACAAGTGAAATTAGGATTGGATTTCATCTACAGGAAGAACAAGAGGGATTTCACAGCTTCCAGTGCCGAATCAAATAAAAAGAATCCTAAAATACCCAAATTGCAACAATATTTTCAATATGGATTTCATTGGGCCTTGGGTTGACAATTGCAAGGCCGCAAGGACCAAATTGGCAATAGGAAATGTCACTAGGAATGTTGACTTCTACGTTGTGAAATCCCTGGAACTTAAGGGTGGTTTTCCTAAGTACCAAGGACTCCCATGAGTACTTGATACCACTAGGAAATACTAGAAGCTCCTTTTAATAAAAAATTCCCAACTACAAGGACTACCAGGAATACTTGTTATCAATAAGTGCTCTGAGAAGTTTTTTTTCCCAAAGTTTACCTACAACCATTAAAAACTTTTAAGAAGATAATAAGAATCGAAACTCATGTTAAGTTTTTAACTTCGAAATGAGTGGAAAAGTTGGTGGGCCCATCCCAAACCCTCATTCCATTCATATTTCACTAACAAATGCACACCAAGCAAAGATATTTTTGTATACATCAAGATTTTAAAAGCATAAAAGGGTGGAGAATAGCATATTTCCACAATATTTCTGATCATACTTTTTATAAAAATTTAAACACCAATATTATTTTTTATATTTTTATAGTTATATTTTTCCTATATTAAATAGTTGAGGTGTGATCCCCTATGTCAGCATCCATGATGTCCCCTATGAAATTTCCTGAAATTTGGGAGGTGTCTTCACACATTCTCCATATAAACCCTTGTTTTCCTGCACCCCCTGCATCCTAGAAACTTGCTAGAAATTGATTTATTTCAAGAAAAGTGTTATCATATTCCAACTGATGTTTTATTATATGTGAATTGATGTCTCTCAATTCCATGCGCCTTTGTTCTTTCTATTTTATTCTTCTATGTTCAAATAATTTAAATATGAAATCCAATTGCAATGTAAGCTTTTCTCTGCAAGCCATCTAGATTATTTTACTACTACAGTATCAGTTTCTAGATAGACATAAACCTTATAAATGGTTCAAACCAACACTGCAATACATAGTATTGTGATATATTAATCACTACATGCACAACATAGATTCTTTATATGACATATTTTTTCCTTCAAACAATGCAAACTTCAAATGCCACTCCTCCGAAAAAAGAAAGGATTTCTCCTTTAAATGGAAAGGGATGACACTATGATTAATAAGAAAAAGGCTGCGATTTTGGGTAGTATGAACCTCCGAACATCAAATTTTCCTTTCCAGAGTAGAACTAAATACCAATAAGTGGTTCATAAATCAAACGCTAGACACTTCTTATAAAAAACTAATATCAAATAATATCCCACTTAAAATCTGATCCAAATAGATTTATAAGCTAAAGCCAAGTCCTTATATATTAGCATAATAACTGAAATATGACTTACCATGGATGGAAACTTTAAGTATAATTGCATATAAAATATTTCAATGTACTCGCAAACTACAGGTAAGTTTTTCATCTGCAAGGAAAGAGAAATCAATCAATGTACATTGCATTTAATTAGGTGGATCTCTCATAAACAAGAAACAATAATTATTCATTAAATGCCATAATTTAGTAAAAAAAGTTCCAACTAAAATTAACTAGAAAACAAACAATGGGAATCCCACTGATATTTTCAAGTGTTATATTCTATAGCCTCATGTGCACTGCAAATATAACTCTCTTAGGATAATTCTGCTATACATATGTCAGAGAAACTAGAAGATAATAACTATTGCTAACAAATTGAACTTTTTTTATCTTCTTTTTATTTTTCCTTGGAGATGAAGGAAAAGCCTTCACTCCAAAGACTCATATCAAACACATGTTAAAGTTATATAAACCTAATCATCGTTGGCTTTTCAAATATATTTGGAAAGTTACATACCACAGATATTTCTCCTTTAGTTCTTCTGATTTGCCAATGCAATGTCTATCCACACTTTAGCAAAAACTTGACATCAATAGGGATTTTAACCTAGAATTTTCTCAAACACAATGAGGTGAAGATTCTATTTTTTTCATTTCCAACATATTGTCTAAAATGAACCGCTTCACTCTATGAAATCAAATTTTTGATGTTGGAAAAATAGTTGAACTATTTTGCAAAGAAGTTGTGTGCTTGCATGGTATGTCCAAGACAAATTTAATTACTTGTGATAGAGATACTATCACCAAGTTTCTATGAAATTTTTGGGGACTTTATTGCAAAATTTAGATAGCAAGATTTAGTACATGGTTCCACCTAATGACCACAAACTGTTGGGAAACTAGAGCTAGTAAACAAAAGTATCATAAATTTGTTGCAGAGTATAGTTGGTAACTTGGTACTTGACACAGTGGGACCTTGCTTTGTCACAAACTTAATAGAATTGTCAAATGATGCATACATAAAATGTGTAGCTTCTCTCTGCCTATTATTTGTTTAATGTAGAACCCTGCTTCATGTAGAGGTTTTCTCACTTTTTAAGCTCCTCCCATTGCTTAGGCAAAGAAATTTTGGGAGGTTAATTTCAGAAATATCATATCTGGTAGAGAAACCCATTCATCTAAAGTTTGCAAGCAGTCTGTCTACTGTGATTTTTCATAAGGACTGGCTTTAGTATATATCTTCTTCTTAATGTCAGGAAACTTAAATTTGATGAAAATAATCTAAATTGATATTGACTTATTACCATATCACTTAGTTGACAAATGAGCATGTATCTAGCTTCAAAATTCAACATAGAAACATTTATCATTTGGTCGTGTATTGAAGATTGAAATATGATTAGGAAGAAACCATTAAATAAACATTTCCTTTCTTTCATTCCTTCCAAAAACAAGGATTTGTCCATTCTAGGTTTCTCTGTTAAAGGAGTTTAAAAGGATTTGAAATAGTAAGGCTAGATTAGCAGATCAATAGCATGGATCAACTTTATTCAAGGCCCAACAACATGTACTCCCATCTCTTTGAGTGTTCCCATGGTTAATTTCAATAATTGGAAGTCTTCAACCTTTTCCCTTTGAAAAATCTCTACAAATTGTCTCATACCTTATGAAACAAGCCATCTGCTCAATCCTCTAGCCTTCTCCAGTTTTTTCCAGAGAATAAATGCTCTTTTATCTTGATCTCAAATTCCAACCGTATTAATTTAATTTATTGGAGAGGGACCAAAATATTCAATTTCTCCAATTGCAATTTTGCATCCAGGAGTTCCTTCATTGATCTTTAAATGCATGTCAGCAGAGGATATTTTCTCACTTGCCGGTGTTGTTATATTATTGAATAGGCTCACATTTGTAGAGTGTAAGGACATCATACAACTAGGATTGTACCCTATACAAAGTTGGTCAAGGAATTGCTTGGAAGGAATAACAGATATACCCGTTATTGTACCATCATGACCTGTTGATTTCTGTTGAAATTTTATATGGTCTAGCAAACTGTCACTTGGTACATGTGGGACTGGAGTGGGATGAAAAAGATTTGATGATGCTTGAGGGCATGCATCACTGCTTCTGACAGCCTCACTTTCCTCACTATTGTGATGACTATTTCTCAAAACAAGTGATGTGCCATATTCAATTGGAGGTAATTGGTCCCCTATTCTTTCATCTTCTGTAGGTTTTTGCTGAGTCTCGAACTCAAGGTTGGTTGCATTTTCCATCAAAGTCTCTCTTCTCCAGTATTTATTCTATGTTGAAATCTCAACAGAATTTTGTTTGTTTTAAAGTGTTTGTGAAATTTTCCCATTAGGAACTTCTAGATTCTCTTGTGGAATTACCTTGCAATTGGGATCCATCAGTGTCACGGTATCTCCATCCCTTGACTCTGGTACTTCACCTTGATGAGAATTTAGATGGGTTATTGGCTTAGTGATAGATCGTGCAACTTGTTACACTCAAAATATTTCACCAGCATGTGATAGGATCCCTAACACAAGACATTTTCCCTCACATCCCAAACTTGAAGAGAATCCTTCTCCAGATGTTGATTCCAACATATAAATTTGCAGCACTGCTTCTACCCTCATGCATATAAGCGGTACCCTATTCAACACCGCACTACTTGTGTGAGAACCAGGCAGTGCCACTGCCTTTAAACTATGTTGTTGGTGCGGTTCCTACCCATCAACGCTTTGTCATAAAGGGATATAAGTGGTGCCCTTGGTAAAAGGTGAAAAAAGGATTTTTCTTAAGGCTTCTAGATCAAGAGCCTCATGTCTAACCTTATCCCTACTCACCTGGGTTAGTTAAGGTTGAGATCCCTCTTTGTAGGATCTTGTAGCCACCTCACCCACCAATCTCTCAACCATCCTATCCATTTGAGCCCTATAAATACAAGATCATACTCCATGGTTGAGGGGGAGAAAAGAATAGTAGAGTTATGTTGTTGAATTGATAACCTGGCCTAATCCATCAGAGAGAAATTGTGGAGCAAGTTGGAGCTATCGAGGGAAAGGTGATAGTCTTGTGAAGGAGTTTCTTGAAACTAAGGCACATGGTTGTAAGCTCTTTAATTTATTTTCTAATGCAAAGTTGATTTCCTTCCCACATGTTTGTTGTGTAAATATCACATATATGTTATTGGATTCCTTAGTCATTAACATGGATGTGTAGATGATTTTTTGGTAGCTTTCATGTCTTTGTATGTTACATTCCAGGCATCTATAACGTTGAGGGAAGGTCTTCAACCAAGTTATTCACTCATTTGTTCTAGATCTAAACCATTCAGACCAGAGGAACAACTTCTGTCCATAGAAGGTGATATATTCCTGATAACAAATTTGGTGACTCCGCAAGGGAATAGATCTGTCTTATTCTTCCTCAACTTCTGAAATACTCTTGTCCAAATCCAATCTCCAACCTCCTATCTTTGCACTTATATCTACATCTGATGTACTGAAAGTTTTAGTTTGAAATCTTCAAATCTGAGCCACCATAAATTTTTGTGCTCTGTATTGTGGTTGATTCATCAGTTTTTATGAGATTCTTGGAATTTCTAACTTGATTTTTCGCTCTCCTACTGTTCTGGGTCATTACAGAGAACCGCACATGTGCCTTTGGCAAGAAGAGATGCCACCGTCTGAGTCCAGTTAGCAATAGGTGGTGCCACCGCCTGAATCCAGTGAGAAAGGAGTGGTTCTGCCTCAAAACCACCTATCAGCAACTTCGTCTATGCGGTGCCAGGTAGGCCTATCCCAGGCTTTGTTTTTTCAAGTTTTTGTAAAAAAATTGTGATTTTTTGGATTTGGTGTGTTTAATTGGTCTTGTCCAGACTTGTGTGAAATTGCTTGACTGATTGAAATATGGAACTTTAATGTGGAAATTGCTTGTTTGTTCAAATAAGAAATCTAGGTTAGATTCATAATTCATTAATGCTTGTAAGTTTGTTTTTTCTTGAAAGGAGTTAGTTGGAAACTATAGGTTAGATTAGATCTCTGCATGTTATAGAATAACACTGAAAAGAAAGACTTCTTTAGATCAGTTTGCTTGTTTCAATTTCTCGTTAAGTGTGAGAAAGACTTATTTTCGCTTTAAAAAGAAAATTTGTTGAGATTAGGTCATTATTTCATTGAGCCTAAGCCATTGGATCTCTGATTAGCCTCACAAGCTTCTAGGACTCATGTGTTGTTTTGTCTCTTTTGCATCATTATCTCGTCAAAAAGGAAAAAGTATAAATAGTTTAAGTTAGATCTTTCCATGCTTTAGAGAAAATAAAAAACATAGCTTGCATATGCATATTTGAATGTTGTTTGTCTTTCTTCTTCATTTGAAAAGAGATCTTACCCTACCTGTTTGTTTTCAAAAGAGTTGATTTGAAGAAAGTGTTTTTTGATTGTATGCTCGGAAAAAGGATTTTTAAGTATAGTTGTTTGGGGCATTTTTTGGTTTTAAAGAAAAATTGAAAAGAAAAACAACCTTTCTCCTTCCCATAATTAGGCATACTGAATGGCAAAGTAAATGAACTTGCACCTTATATCTGCATGGTTTTACTTTTCTGTCAAAACCTCATGCATTCACCTAACCGTCCACTTTAAATTTAACGGTAGTTATAGGCTTAAAATTTGTATAGAAATTTGGGTGCTTGGTTAGAGACGTGCTCGGCTGTCATTAAGTGTAGGAGTTGTCGTTACTTGTCCGCACTATGTCCCGGGACTCGCGCAGTTATTCCACGTACCATCGGTATATCGAACGGCCTTTCACATACCCTTGAGGTATATAGAAAGGTACTTCACGTACTCGATTGTATATCAGAAGGCCCCTTATGAATGGTTGTGCATTAGAAATCACTACTACTGATTTGAGCTCCCATGTACCTTGCGTATATCGGTAGATCCCACTAGGATATCCTATCTATCTAAGAAAAGCCCTTTGGCCATATTGTGTGGACCAATACACTGAAAACAACATTCGGGGTGATTACTATGCACATACCCTTGTGGTATATCATGACTTGCACCTACTTGATAATCCTAGTGAGAGACCGACCATTTGAGCTCATCCTATCATTTGAATTTGCTTGTTGGCCTGTAGCTTGAGTAGGAGAAAGTTTTGGTGTGTTTTTTCTTAGATTTGAAACCCTAGGTTAGATTAGGAATTATGCAATCTGGCTGTGAGATGGTCCATAAGAACACAAGGCTTACCAACCCACTTTCCTCCCGTTACAGGAGAAGGTCAAATGGAAGCTACTATCCAAGGAGCTACAACTACTTCCCAGGTGGAGGAGAATATAGTTGTAGAAAGTGGAGACCAATTCACTTATACAAATCCCTTGGCTCAACAACCTCCTACGGCTCATATTTCCTTTCATTCACATGTAGAAGGTCATACTGACATCCATGTTCGATCTGAATATGGAACAGATGCTTCGTTTTGGAGAACTTCCATGGGGCAAGCCATTGCCTCATTTGGGGTAAATGGGCCCTCTCTTGAACAATATTCACCAGGTGAAGAAGAATATAGAAAAATCCAAGCTTCCATTCACCATGCTCATGATTTTCAAGAGAGAATGCAGAGATTAGATTTGATGTTGGAAACCCCCATACCTCATAAAGACCTTTGTCAGATCTTATCCCTCGTAATATGGACCCTTGGACCCTATCTAAAGCTAAAGCTTCTTCTAAAGGTCGTCCAGTACATGGTGAGACTTCTTACAATCTAGGTCCAACCTCTAATTCTGCCCCTACGAAAGTAAGTTCTGGGTCTGTCTCAATTCATCCAATGCTTGCTGTGGCCAGTGGGAAACCTTCAGTTCCACTAGTGTCAGTTGTTAGAATAATCAACCCATAGTATTTACCCACTTAGACATTATTTCATTTGTTTTGTCTTATTTGCCTAGTCCATGAGTCCCACCATGTGCAAGTT
>LPNX010625163.1:34763-107241 GCA_001517045.1 Pseudotsuga menziesii
GTACCTTCTAGCACCGAGGGGAAACCCCTAGCACAACTTGCGTTACCCACTAATGGGACTGTTGTGAATAATAAATAAACCTTTGTTGTAGGACAATCCACAGTTTATGTTCCCCCTACGAATATAGTTAACCCTCCATTGAGATCAGGACAACCCTTAGAGCTACAAAGACTCCACCCTCATGGGCATGTTTTCTTCAACCCCTTCTAGCACAGAAACGACAACAGTTAATATGATCTCTTCATCTAATTATGATCCTAAGGGTAAACAAGTTGTTGATGCATCCTCCCTCAGCCCGCATGAAGCAATTTATGATGCCATCCAATCTGTTTTCGATGTTCCTACAAATGATCTTCATCAGGTGGCCTCATATCCTTACCACCTTCCCTATTGGTTAGAACCTTCACTTCCTATTCTAGATTATCTCTCGTAGACTTTTCCATCAAATGAGTCTATTATAGATATTATGAATACAAGTACATCCGTATGGAAGGATCACCATCATAGATCTTCATTCCTCCCCAATACCAGTGCGGTAGATAATGATTTTGTATCTCTCTTGGGTACTGATATTGTCGACAATATGCAAACACCTATCTTGTTGCAAGATTCTGAGTCTGAAGGAAATTTATGCAACATTACCAAAATGGTTCCAATCAACATATCAGTCAAGTCTGGAACTTATAAACATATTCACGTAGGGAAGAACTATTCAATAGCTGAAACTAAAGAGTATAAAGCACTTTTTAAAGAATTCCGAGATATTTTTCCTAGTCCTATGAAGAAATGTCGGGGATAGATTCATCCATTGTAGTCCACGAGATCAAAACCTATCCTACGGCCAAACCAGTTAGGCAGAAATTGAGACAAGTCCATCCACGAAAGGCTGTGGCTATAAAAGCCGAAGTCGAAAAACTTTTGAAGGCAGGATTTATCTATCCTTTACCCCTGATGGAATGGGTATCGAATATTGTTCCTGTGAACAAAAAGCAGGGAACTATTTGAGTCTGTATTGATTTCTGAGATCTGAATAAAGCTTGTCCCAAGGACAACTTTCCAACTTCACACATCGATCAGATTATTGATAGTTGTGCTAGGAGTGCCATCTTCTCATTTATGGATGGACTTTTCAATTACAATCAAATTGAGAAATTACACACCGATCAGCATAAGATAGCATTTATATGCCCATGGGGAACCTTTGCCTACAAGAATTTACCTTTTGGCCTTAAGAATGTTGGGGCCACATTCCAGCGTGCCATGTCCTATGCGTTTCACGACATTAAGAATATTGTGGAGCCTTACCTTGATGATCTCCATGCGCACCCATAGCTATGGGAAGACCATCCTCTGCATATTAGAGACATTTTCCTAAGGTGTCGCCATTACATGATACAACTGAACCCACACAAATGTGTTTTTTGCATTGAGACGGGACGTCTCTTAGGCTTCATAGTTTCCAAGGATGGTATTCGGATTGATCCCTTAAATATTGCTGTAATACTCACTTTACCTGCCCCAACCAACTTGCTTGAACTCCAAAGTTTGCAAGGGAAGGAAAAATTCCTTCGTCATTTTGTTTGTAACTTCACTGAGAAAACACATAGTTATACGCGTCTCCTTAAGGAGGACACTCCATTCTTTTGGAATGACCAGGCCCAATGTGCCTTTGATAATATAAAACATGCTCTGACTCATTCACCCGTCATACACCCCCCAAATTATTCAAAGGATTTTCTCTTGTATGGTGCTACCTCTACTACTATTATTATCGGAATGGTTTTAGCTCAAGATGACCAGAACGACCTAGAACACATGATTTATTATGCCAGTAAGAATCTTCTAGATTCCAAAACTCGATACTCACGTGTGGAGAATATAGCATTGGCTATGGTCTTTGTTGTCCAAATATTTCGCCACTACATCCTGCTTCACACCACTACTATACTCGCAGACCAAAACCCTATGTACTACATTTTGACACATCAGGTGCTAGGGGGAAAATACTCCCAATGGATTTTTATCCTACAGGAGTTTGATCTTGAGTTTTCGAAAGCTACTTCAAAGAATTCATTAGTTTTTGTTGAGCTGATGTGTGATATTCCTTGTGCTTTAACGGATTCTGAGCTGAGTGATTCATTCCCAGATGAATCTCTATTCCTAATAAGCACAACTGACCCATGTTATGGATATTTAATCATTTATCTCCAGACACAACATTTTCGTCCTACTATATCTCGTGAAGATCATCATCGTATTCCTCACCATGCAAAGTACTATCTTATCCTCAATGATACCTTGTATAGACGTGGTATGGATATCATTCTTTGACGATGCCTCACCCATGATGAGGCTGAACAAGTTCTTAATGATTTCCATTCAGGAGCATGTGGTGGTCATCTTTCTAGGATGGCTACAACTTAGAAAATCCTACGCACTGACTATTTCTGGCCTTCTATTTTTAAAGATTGTCATGAGGCTGTTAAGAAATGCCCACCCTGTCAACACTTTTACCCAAAAAAGCGCACCCACCCTGCTTTGTTACACCCCATCATTGTCGTTGTCCCTTTCTCCAAATGGGGGTGTTGCAGCTACAACTGTTTTCCCAAATTTTTGAAATTATGGACCCTCCTCTTAATTTTTATCTTTCCTAAAATTGTTTGGATCCATGAACTCTATTCTTGTTTCTCCTCTGCTAAAAGTTTGGATTGATTTGAGGTCAACTATTTTTATGCTTTTCGTAAAATTGCTTGTGTCTGCAAATGCTTTGGTCGTAGATTTTAAAGTTCAATTTGAAAAGGTTGTCCTTTGATCTGTGATTTATTTCTTTGATATCTTTTTCGCCATTGTTTCGGAGGTGAAACAAACTTTTTCATCACTGCCCAGCTGAGAGTCTTTTGGAACTTAACATTTTTGTTTATTGTGGTTGATCGGAGGTCATTTAAACAATGCATCGGATCCATATTTCCCTACGGGACCGCCGTTGTGGAAGTTGAACGATGATTGTTCTGACGGATAGCATGGACCTTTCCCATGTCGTGATGTTATTATGTTGACTTGCTATGTGTTGTCGAAGGTTGGTTGAAGTTTGAGTCAGGGTTTTTGATCTCTATGATGCCGCTGTTCTGGAGATGAGACCAACTTTTATACCACTGCACAACCTTGATATTTTCCAAACACTTAACGTTTTCATGATGTTTTTGCACCATATTGGAAGGTTTTATGACTTTGATCGAAGGTGGTAGTCTGATTGATTTCCGCCATTTCGGCTCCCGAGAAAACTAAATGTTCCATCATATAACTGTTCCATGCGTCGATTGTTTTGTTATGGTTTTCGCTGTTATGTTTTGTTTGCCACAGAGACCATGGTATTTCTGTCTTCCACCATTGCGGCTACGTATTGCACTAACCACCAGACGTCTATGTCTTTCCGTCCGTCAACAAGGAGTTTTTTCCGCTCGATGCTTTAGTATTTAATATTTTGACGCCGATAGACTTGATGGTCTCGTGGAACCTATTGTCTGTCTAAATCCCTCCATTGCGGCTGTTATTTAAACTATCCTCCCGATGCTTTAGTGATTTTCCCACCGGTGAAGGTTTTTCTCGCCTGTTCTGTGTGTGTTTTTACCCTATCTGATGGGTGACGGAGGTTTCATATTCTATAATTTTAAGGTTTTCGTGATGAGAACGCAGTACAAGGCCTCATTTTGATGATCAATTTTATTGTTAGTATGGTTTACATTTGTTGAAAAGATGCAGTCTGAATTAATGATGAATTTTGTTTTAACTACAGGCGGAATTAGAAGATTCTTCGGACTCCTGCTCCAAAGACGGCATAGCTGGAGGACAATGTAGAAGGAAGCTGGCTGAAAAGTGCTAGGTAGAGATATTCTGAGATCAACGAAATCTTTAAAGGGACAAATAAAAGACAAAGTGGAATCGTTAGCAACAGGGGCTCGGGCTTGGAAAGGTTCATCAGTTACTAAGCTGGTCCTGTTTTATGAAGTACTCATAAATCTTAATCCAAAATGTAACGCATTGTGTGAATCATGACCACTCACAAGAGGAAAAAATCATGAGATTAAACAGTTGGGGGAGCCCAAAGGTCAGAGGGTTGGGGCAGCCCAAAGGTTTTGCTGGTTTTTGTTTAAATAGAGGAAATTTAGAGGGAATGAGGACTTTTTTCCCAGTTAGATTGGAAGACATATTGTAAGAAGAACTATTTCCTTTTGCAATAGATAATTATAGTTTTCCTGTTGGAGAAAGCTGGGTGGAATGTTCAAATGTTATGCTATGGATTTGTTGAAGGATTTGTTGAAGAGGAACTATTTTGTTTTCAGCTTCTTATCCATTAACTGTCAGATCATTCTAACTGTCAGATCCATTGGCACTTGCATGTCATACTTAAAACTAAAGACACAAAAATATACACGGTGGACCGGGACACAACCAGTAAAACGTTTTATTTTTGTTACTTGACCTATGGTAGCTGAACCACAAACTGGACGGATTCCCTACACCAAACAGTCACGAGCTAGTTGGGAACGCTGACTAGGGAGAATCCCTTATTGTTGTTGCCTGCGAATTTCCAGGCCTCAACAGTTTCTGCCACTAGAAGGAGGGCCGCTAATGCATGGTTGGCCGAGGAAACCCATTTTCTCGATATTATTCCACCGGTGACAATTCAGAAAGTAGTTTGTTTCCCAATTCAATTTTTGAAGAGAAGGGTAAAGAGCATTTGTATTCTATAGACAACGAAGTTGTTAATGATCTGAGAAGACACACTAGGGAATATGTGAAGAAGATTGGAGGATTATCGATTATCCTTGAATTTCCCAGAAGAGAATATAAAAGGAACGACCGTCCTATATTGGAAGACTCATTGTTGGTTGGATATTTGGAATAACTGGTAGAAACAACCTTACAGGAGGTGGTTCATCCTTTAAATCAAGTGGGCCCAAATACACCTTATTGTTCACCTGTTCATACTCCTATTCATTCACCACCTCACTCACCACCCAGACTCATGGCAGATGTAAATGCAAATCAGCCACCCAACCCACCAAATCCACCACATGCTTGGAAAGCCAGATCACCTTTAAACCTAACACCTCCGTTGCACGACTTACCTCAAGATTTTGAGAAGATGCTGCCTAAGCTTGATCCAAATGAGAAGATGTTAGTAGATGACCTTTTGCAAAGTTTCTATTTGGCAATAGAGGGATTAAGGGCTGGGGAATATGAGGATGTAGTTTGTAGACTTTTCCCACACACCCTTAAAGGAGCAGCAGCATCATGGTATTTTGGTTTTCCTGCAAACTCTATCCCAGACTGGGATACCTTTGAGAGGATTTTTAGGAGTAAGTATGCAACCCAAAAAAACTCATGCATCTCTCATGAAAGGACTGTGCACCTTAAAGAAAGAAAGAAAAGAGAAGGTGCATAGTTTTACCCTAAGATTCACAGCCTATCTTAAGAATTTTTCTGAAGCTAACAAACCCTCGGATAAAGTTCTGATTGAGTATTATACCTCAGGTCTAGGACCCTAGTTGGCCATGTTTTCCAAAATGAAGGCCAAACCTACGCTAGCAGATACCTATGACGAAGCAGAGAGAGTAGAGGCCGAAAAATAAAGCATCGAGGATTATCCTGAATGATCAGGAGAAAAAAATGTTGGGAGGAAAGCTTTGTTATTTACTAAGCCTAAAGAGGAGCAATCACCAGATTTCAAAGGAATGGAAAAGATGATGCAGAATCTCTCTAAACAAATCATATACTTGGAAAAGGAAAAGGAAACCCAAAAGTTCTATAAGCCTTATTACAAGAAAAGGGAAGATAACAATCAATCCCAACCCCCTCCGCACAGCCCTGCATCTATGAACTTAATGGAGGTAGGAATGGATAACTTTTGCACTTTCCACCAACAACCCCATTCTGAAAATAATTGTCCTCAATGGATAAATTTAATGATGTTGGTCATGAATCATCTCTTGGATTCCAAATTAACTGAATACAACGATGAAGAAGGGAAAGACAACAATAAATCAACAGAAAAATAGGAGGATGAGGCCATGGTTTTATGGGACTGTGTATCATTGTTTGATGCCGATGAAGAAAAGGATCTAAGACACGAGGACATCCTGGAAACAAACGTAACGATGAGAATCCAGGGGTTGATTAAAGAAAATAGTCTTATGCCCCCGAAGATTAAAAGACTTCAAAAGAATGTTAAGAAATTTCAAAACAACTCCTCAACTAATAAAATTATGGAATTTACCATCACTAGTCAAAGTCCTAGACAGATCAACATGCCTACTAAACCCAATGAAGAAAAGATAAATAACGATAAATCGAATCACACAGGACATTAGATGGATTATGACATTGTGGAGGATATAAAAAAAGTAAGGGAAAATATCTCATTATTTGAAATGTGCAATGTGCCGCAGTATAAAGAAAAGCTATTGAAAGCACTCGAAGCATCAGAGGAGAGGATTCCCACTAGCAATCAGCCCCAAGAAGAAGAAATTGGTGAAGCAAGTATGGGAGGTAAGCCTAAATGCAAGACTCCACCTTTTCTCCTTACCTTTGAGATTTTCAACCACAACATACATAACTGCCTAGTAGACTCAGGGGTATCAATCAACGTGATGTCACTATCAGTCTGCAAAAAGATAAATGGACAACCTAAACCATCTACCTGGAGGGTCGTTCAGTTGGATAGAATGAATGTGAAGGTAATTGGGGAATTGGAGGATGTTCTCGTTCGCTTATCTTCAAATGATAATGTGTGTCAATTCATTGATATTGTGGTGGTTGACATACTAGAAGCTTATGGACTCATTTTGAGCAGAGATTGGTTGGCAAAGCTGAACCGATATTTTTCCTCGGATTGGTCGCATATGTGGCTACCATATAAAGGAATCCCAAATCAAATTAAAGTTTTGAGGGAGCCCCACATGAAACACATTGTTACTCAGTTCGAAGGTAAAAATGAACCAATGGGTTCTGTTTTGGGAAATTACTTTATTGAGCTAGAACCATGAAATTATCAAGCAGAAGAAGCCAGTGATACATTAGACGCTCAGCTTGATCTCCTCCAATTTTCATAGGCTGATGAAATTGATTGTAAAATAGTATAATTATCTGTATATGTAGATGTTAATTCTCACACAGTAGTGGATAGCGATTTTTGGACTCTTTTCTTTAATGGTTCTAAAACTTTAGAGGGGTCAGGAGCCGGCTGTGTCCTGATTGACCCTTAGAAAAACAAACATTTTCTTTCATGTAGATTAGATTTTGAATGTACCAATAACACAGCTGAATATCAAGCATTGGTTCAGGGATTAAGGAAAGCAATTGAATTAAAGGAAAAAAATCTGAAAGTGTTTGGAGATTCTGAAATTATTGTAAAACAAATTCGAAATCAAATACATTGCATTTATCCTCATTTAAAAGCTTATAAAAATGAATTATGGGATTTACTTAAAGGTTTTGATGCATTTAAAATTATATTGATTCCTAGACTTAATAATGCAGCAGCTGACTTGCTGGCCACCTCAGCTGCGAGGCTTGTCCCCTCTAATAATCGGTGCTCTGTTGAATTGCTTTTCAGGCCTTCAGTTCCAGATATGATTACCAATCTACGAGTGTTCGATGATGATCAACAGATTATATAATGCTTGAAAAATGACGAGACCTTCAAAGGGGTGATTATTGATGATGAAGAACATCAAGCCAAGCTAAAATTTGATAATTTTATTCCGAAATGAGTCAGGACTTTAGAACGGATGTTTGATTTAAACGAGAAAATTTTAGAAGACCAGCAAATGTGAAGACTCATAGCTCGTCTCTACAGTTCGATTTGATGAATTTGGGGACTGAAATGGAGCCTAAATACATGAATTTGGGAAAATGTTTCTCCCCAGGTGAAAGGAATAAGTTTATCAGTCTTTTCAAACAATACAAAGATGTTTTTTCCTGTATGTATGAAGATCTGAAGACATGACACCAATATTATTCAGCATGTTATCCCCATCAGATCTGGAATCAAACCTTATCAGTAGCCTTTAAGGAAAATGCATCCAAAATTAGAACCTTTAATCCAGAGTGAAGTTAAGAAACTATTGGATGCTAGAATTATATTCAAGGTTAGACACTCGAAATGGGTTTCAAATCTGGTACCAGTAAGGAAGAAATATGGAGAAATCAGGCTATGTGTGGATTTCAGAAACTTAAATTGTGCTTCAGATAAAGACAATTATCCTATTCCACCCATGGAGCAGATATTGCAAATAGTTTCAGGCTCTGAATTATTCTCTTTATTAGATGGATTCTCAGGCTACAATCAAGTACTAGTAGCTGAAGAAGACAGACTTAAAATGACATTCAGAACCAGGTGGGGAACTTTTGCTTACAAAAGAATTCCCTTTGGACTCATAAACGTTGGAGCTACTTTCCAGAGGGCTATGGACATAGCTCTCCACGGTCTGATCGGCCACAGCACTATAGTATACCTCAATGACATCACAATTTTCTCAAAGAAAAGAGAGGAACACACATTTCATCTAAAGGAGATTTTTGAATGCTACCGAAAGTATGGCATCTCACTCAACCCCAAGAAGTGCGTGTTTGTCGTTATAGAAGGTAAGTTGTTGGGTCATGTGGTTTCTAAGAAGGGGATCTCCATAGACCCAAAGAGGATCAAAGCTATCGAACAAATTCCTCTACCCCATAATAAAAAGGGCATGCAATCATTTATGGGGACAATAAATTTCGTGTGAAGGTTTGTGCCAGATTTCATTGAAATTGTTAAACCTTTGCAGCAAATGGTAAAGCAAAGTGTACAATTCAAGTGGAATGATGTAGATAAGAATGCATTTAGTAAAATTAAAACAGCTATTGCACATGCACCCTCCCTCAAAAGTCCATATTTTGAGAAATATTTTATTTTGTACACTTTCGCATCTGATGATTCATTAGCAGTTGTGATTACCTAGAAGGAAGATGGGGGAGATGAGTTCCCCATATCATTTATGAGAACTGGTCTGCAAGGGGCCGAATTGAATTACCCAGCTGTGGATAAACAAGCTTACGCAGTGTTCAAAGCGATGAAACAATTTAGGCCATACATACTAAAGAACTGGACAAAGGTAATCGTTCCACACCCAGCTGTGAGATCTCTTTTCGTACAAAAGGAGTTAGGAGAAAGAAGAGGCAACTAGGTAACATCTCTATAGGAGTATGACCTTGAATTCAATCCACCTCCATAATTAAAGGGCGGGGATTGTGCAAACTGATGACTGAAAGTAAAGACAATGAAGAACATGACTGGGAAGACGAAGCTGAGTTACATTTAATGGATGTATGTCCTCTTTTCACAGCTCCGGACTCCTGGTACCAAGACCTTGTGCATTACCTTTAGGCGGGATTGTTACTGGAACATTGGAATTCTAAGCAAAGAAGAGCACTACGTCTTAAATCAGCCTCATATCAGATTATTGAAGGAATATTATTCAGAAAGAATTATGATGGAGTTCTTCTTAGATGCTTAGAGAAAGAAGATGCGAAGAAGATAATGATAGACTTACATGATGGGCCTGTTGGAGGACATTTCTCTGGAGATACGACAACACATAAAATTCTTAGAGCTGGATATTATTGGCCCACACTGTTCAAAGATGCACATGCCCATGTCAGAAAATGCGACTTTTTCCAAAGGTGTGGTGGAAGACAAGTTAAAGCAGCAGGACCGTTAAAGGCTGTTATGATAACAGAACCTTTTGAGCAGTGGGGGATGGACATCATTGGAGAGATGAAACCAAATTCTTCCTTGCAACACAAATATATTCTGACGGCAGCCGACTACTTCACTTGTTGGGTCGAAGCTATTCTGTTGCGTAAAGTAAACGAAGATGCAGTCATGGGATTCTTGCAAGATCATATTATGGCCAGGTTTGGAGTTGCAATTTCTTTAGTTTTAGATAATGATACTTACTTTTCCTCAATTAGATTAACTGCATTTGCTCATGAGAAAGGAATTAATTTGCATGACTCCTAATTACTATCCATAGTGAAATGGCTTGGCTGAATCTACGAACAAGAATCTGATTAGGATTTTAAAAAAGACGGTGATAGAAAATCAGAGGAGTTGGCACTCAGCATTACCAAATGCTCTTTGGGATGATAGGGTCACCCCCAAGACTTCATTAGGTGTGTCCTCGTATACCGTTGTTTATGGAAAAGAGGCCATTCTACCCCCCAATATCATGCTACCCTTTTCCATAATCGCTTAAGAATCCAGAGGATCAAATAATGAAGTCTTGCAAATGAGGATACATAATGTTTTGAAGGAAGAAGAGTCTAGATCCAAGGCCAGATAACGTTTTAAACAACAAGAAGAGGTAGTAAAGAGATGGTTTGATAAACACAAAGCTGGAACAAAATATTTCGAGGTGGGCGATTTGGTTCTCAAATGGGATCACCCTCATGATGAGAAAGGAAAACACATGAAATTTCAATAGTTATGGGTAGGCCCTTTCCATATTGCAGCAAAACTTGGCCCCTCAACCTATAAATCACAAGATTTACAGGGGTGGGAAGAGAACCTACCAATAAATGGTTTAGTTCTCAAACCTTATTTTTCCTGAGTTTTTTTTTGTTCTTTTGTTTTGTACATAAATAATTTGCTTTGTTTGTTTATTTTTGAATTATTTTATTTCTGTTGGTTTTAGTTAGATTTTGGTTGATTTCAATAAAAGAGACAAACCTTTGGTTTCATGGAGAGCATCAGAATTCTTGATTAACTAAAATCCTTGATTATAAGACTGTGTACTATTGTTTTATCTGAAAGAATTTCTTCTAGTTTAACAGTTTTCCTAAATGGCTATGAACACATTGAAGCCCTACTTAATCCTTGTAAAATAACTTAGGATCAAAAGTATAGAATACTCTTTCGAGGCTCCATCCATCTCACATGTAAAATGTCCCAGGGGGTGACATCAAGAGACCCACGGAAAGGAAGCAGGGTAGACAGTATATTATATATAAATGATCCCATGCCAAGAATTCAAAGACAAAAGGCAGACAAGAGTCAAAAAACACCTAAGAAAGCAATATGCATCAAAACAAAGTACTGAACCATAAAAGTACTGAATTGCTAAAATTTCTTCTTCGTCTGTGAGCTGAAAGTTAAATACATCTCTCACACAAAAGGACACAATGGATAGAAAAGCTTGAATGAAAATTCAGAAAGAAGGGCATGCAGGAGGACTCACAAAGGACAAAAGGTCCAAAAGCACAAAAGTGCAAAATGGCATGGGAATGAGGAACAAATGAATATTTCTGTTTACCATATGTCACAATCCTGTGGTGTCTAAGATGGAAGCTACCTAAAGATAGAGGTAATAAATGAAACTCATCTTCTTCGCCTCAAAAGAGTTATCTTGACTTGGAAATCTTGGTTTCCATTCTCCTAAATTGGACTATCATCAATAATTAAAAGTACATATGTTTGCCATTTGGGAAATCTAGACATATAGAAGAATTCAACCTATTGGTTTATTGTCAAACAGTCTGTTACTTAAGGAAGAAATTGTCCAAAGATCTAGGTTCACCAGGTAGTCGTCAATTGTTGCAGCTACAACTGTTTTCCCAATTTTTTTAAATTTTGGACCCTCCTCTTAATTTTTATCTTGCTTAAAATTGTTTGGATCCATGAACTCTATTATTGTTTTCCCTCTGCTACAAGTTTGGATTATTTTGAGGTCAATTGTTTTTATGCTTTTCGGAAAATTGCTTGTGTCCGCAAATGCTTTGGTCGTAGAGTTTAAAGTTCGATATGAAAAGGTTGTCCTTTGATCTATGATTTCTTTCTTTGATATTTTTTTCGCCGTTGTTTCGGAGGTGAAACAAACTTTTTCATCACTGCCCAGCCGAGAGTCTTTTGGAACTTAACTTTTTTGTTTAGTTTGGTTGATCAGGGGTCATTTAAACAACACATCGGAGCCATATTTCCCTGCGGGACCGCCGTTGCGGAAGCTGAACGATGATTGTTCAGATGGATAGCATGGCCCTTTCCCATGATGTGAGGTTATTATGTTGACTTGTTGTGTGCTGTCGGAGGTTGGTTGAAGTTTAGTTCGGGGTTTTTTGATCTCTATGACATCAATGTTCTGGAGATGAGACCAACTTTTAGACCGCTGCATAACCTTGAGATTTTCCGAACACTTAACGTTTTCATGATGTTTTTGCGCCATATCGGAAGGTTTTATGACTTTGATCGAAGGTGGTAGTCTGATTGCTTTCTGCCATTCAAAATCCCGAGAAAATTAAATGTTCTTCCATATAACTCTTCCACGTGCCAATTGTTTTGTTATGGTTTTCGCAGTTATGTTTTGTTTGCCGTGGAGCCCGTAGTCTTTCTGTCTTCCGCCATTGCGGCTACATATTGCACTAACCACCCGACGTCTATGTCTTTCCGTCTGCTGACAAGGAGTTTTTTTCGCTCAATGATTTACTATTTAATATTTTTACACTGATAGACTTGATGGTCTCATGAAACCTATTGTACATCTAAAGCCCTCTGTTGCGGCTGTTATTTAAACTATCCTCCCGATGCTTTAGTGATTTTCCCACCGATGAAGGTTTTTCCTGCTTGTTCTGTGTGTGGTTTTACCCTATCTGATGGGTGACGAAGGTTTCATATTCTATCATTTTAAGGTTTTCGTGATGAGAATGCAGTACAGGGCCTCATTTTGATGATCAGTTTTATTGTTATTATGGTTTCCATTTGTTGAAAAGATGCAGTCTAAATTAATGATGAATTTTGTTTTAACTACAGGCGGATTTAGAAGATTCTTCGGACTCCTGTTGCAAAAACAACATAGCTAGAGGACAAAGCAGAAGGAAGTTGGATGAAAAGTGATAGGTAGAGATATTCTGAGATCAACGAAATCTTTAAAGGGAAAAATAAAAGACAAAGCGGAATCGTTAGAAATAGGGGCCTAAGCTTGGAAAGGTTCATCAGTTACTAAGTTGGTCCTGTTTTATGAAGTACTCATAAGTCTTAATCTAAAATGTAATGCATTATGTGAATCATCAGCACTGACAAGAGGACAAAATTGTGAGATTAAATAGTTGGGGGAGCCCAAAGGTCAGAGGGTTCGGGCAACCCAAAGGTTTTGCTGGTTTTTGTTTAAATAGAGGAAAGTTAGAGGGAATGAGGAATTTTTTCCCAGTTAGATTGGAAGACATATTGTAAGAATAACTATTTCCTTCTGCAATAAATAATTACAGTTTGCCTGTTGGAGAAAGCTGGGTGGAATGTTCAAATGTTATACTATGGATTTGTTGAAGAGGAACTATTTCGTTTTCAGCTTCTTGTCCATTAACTGTGAGATTGTTCTAACTCTTTGAACCTATGTTCTTGTATGAGTGATCTCTAGTTTATTTTATGAAAATTTCCACTATGAGTAATAAATGTTGTTCATAAACAATTGGTTATCTGGTTGTTCAAATATCTTTAAATGTTCATGTGTTTTGAAAGAAGTATCAGCTATCTGTGATTTTTCATAATGCATGCACAAAATACATTACTCATTAATAAATGATAATCTTGCTCCCTAGGGATAGGTTAGGTAGTTAGATTTAATTCCTTACTATGTGTGATTTAGATGCAAGAGAGTCTAAGATGAGAGGTAAGAAATTGCGCATCACATTGTGACCACTCCTTGCATTTTCAATCAATTTGCATCTTTATCTAGGCACTTGCATGTCATACTTAAAACTAAAGACACAAAAATATACACGGTGGACTGAGCCGAAACCGGTAAAACCTTTTATTTTTGTTACTTGACCTACGGTAGCCGAACCGCAAACCAGACGAATTCCCTACACCAAATAGTCACGGGCTAGTTGGGAACATTGACTGGGGAGAATCCCTTGCTGTTGTTGCCTGCGAATTTCCAGGCCTCAACAGGGGGATATATTTCATGCATTGTAATCCTACCTCAACCGGGGAGCATGGTTACATCATAGTAGCCGTGGATTATTTCACTAAGTGGGTTGAGGCTATGGCTACATATGCAGAGGATGGTAAGACTGTTGCACTCTTTCTTTTTAACCATGTAATAGCTAGGTTTGAGTTGCTCAGTCTATTGTCACTGATCATGGATCACATTTTTGGAATCAAATGATGGTAGAGTTAAGTGCTAAGTTGGGTTTTCTCCATGAAAAATCACTCCCCTATTATCCGCATGCTAATGGTCATGTTGAGGCCGTTAACAAAGTTTTAAAAACTATGCTACGTCAGATGGTTGGAGATCACAAATCCAACTAGAAACATACTCTCTTCTCGGCTCTTTGGGCTTATAGAACTTCAGTAAAAACAACAACTGGTTTTACACCTTTTCAATTATTATATGGACTAGAAGCTATCCTACCTATTCAGTGTCAGATTCTGTCTTTGAAACTTGCCGTTGAACTTCTCCCTAATACTTCTACCGAGGAAAAAATGTTTTTATATTTAACCAAACTTGATGAAACTAGACGAGATGCCACCTTAGTTAATGAGGCACAAAAGAAATGCATCAAGGCGCAATATGTTAAATCTATCAAACCTCGTGTGTTTAATGAAGGTGACCTAGTCCTGACTTATGATCAGAGACATGATAAGCTAGGAAAAGGGAAGTTTGAATCGATGTGGTATGGTCCTTTTATCATTTCCAAGGTTTTAGAAAAACGGGCCTATGAGCTCGTGGATTATGATGGAATCCCCTTCGGGCAACCTCGCAATGGGTTGTACCTGAATAAGTACTATTCCTAGATCATTCATGTATGGTACCTTGTATATATGTACATTAGAGGAAATTTCAACTCAAAATGGGCCTTTTAACTTTTATTCAAATTCCATGTCATCATGTGTTAGCCAATGAAATTGCTTCAAATTTGAAATACCATATAGGTCTTAAACACTTTTTTAATATAAATTTGGGGATAGGTATCATAAAAAAAAACTACTTTTTTTGTTTGTATTTTTGACATATCTCCCTGTGTTTTTACTCAAATTTCGATCGGGAGAGCTCATTGGATGCGGAATTTAATTCTGCATCCAATGAGTACCCACTCGGCATACTTTTGATGGACCCAGCTACCCCAAAAACAAGAAATACCTGAAAAAATGGAATGATGACATCATCATTCCATTTTTTCAGGTATTTCTTGTTTTTGGGGTAGCGAGGTCCATCAAAAGTATGCCGAGTGGGTACTCGTTGGATGCGGAATTTAATTTTGCATCCAACAAGATCTCCTGATCGAAATTTGAGTAAAAACACAGGGAGATATGTCAAAAATACAAACAAAAAAGTAGTTTTTTTTCTTTTCTTCCTCCAAATTTAAAAAATATTGTTTTATTATTTTAACTATTATTTTATTAGTTCATTTTAGGAGGCCCATTTTGAGTTGAAATTTCCTCTAATGCATTATTTGAATTTTTAGTGTGTTTTGGTACTTTCAATATGGTTTTGAGTTTAATGTCTAGATTGTTTATACCATGTTTTGGTTATGTAGATCAGATGGCTTTTTATGGCTTCGCCGATGGTGCTTGCCACCATACCCTGAACCTTGCCTCAGCTGCTTAGGTTTTGTATTCCCCTGCACATGATCTAGTGAGTTCAGGAGTGGTTTATATTGGTCCTGCTACCAGCAATATCACCAAGTATGAAGCAGTCATAGGTCTCTTGACTGAGGCTGCATCCTGGGACATTCATGACTTGGTAGTATTCATGGACTCGCAACTGGTAGTTTGTCATTTAAACCAGGTTTACACCATCCAAAACCCTATACTACTCCATCTCTATCGGAGGGTACATTTATTAGAAAGGTCATTTCAAGTCATTACTGATAGCCATATCCCTAGGGAAGACAATGCAGTTGCTGGTTCATTGGAAAATTATATCCTAGACTGGTATATTGCTCATTCATAGCATGAAAGTTAAACATGGTTCATAACATTATAAATAAACAATTAGGACATATAAAAACTCATGTAACTACATTTCCCATGTGAATCATAAACGTCGGAAGAAAATTTGTGTGTGTGTATATATATATAAGTGTTTTTACAAAAATAGGTCACGAGACCTCATCTGAAGCACTCTGGCTTTGAGGCAGCAAAAAATCATACAAAGATATGAAGCTATGGTAGCTTTCAGTGATACATCATGTAAGAGCTAGTGATTCTCATGGTAGCACATAATGGTCCGCACTACTCTACGTAGCAGATGGATGAAACGGCCTGGCATCCCTGTTGTGTGCCTCTAATAGCGCATTGGGAGATCATCAATGGATACGTCGGGTATGTCCAATGTCAACCTCTCTAGGTTCTCCTCCATATCTCCCATATGGTCATCGCCTCGTTGAACAAATCGAGCTCCCGTTCATCTGTCCAGTGGGGATGATCCCCTAGGTCGTGTAACTCCTACATATGCATGAAAATTTCAGGTCTCGTTACTATACATAAAAAATAAAAAACATTAAAACACAAATATCTATCTTAGGGTTTTTTTCTTACCCATGTCTCCCCACTGTCCGCTAGGTGGAAGTGGTAGGTTAGGGTCTCCCTTGAAATTAGTGCATGCATAAGCATAATCCTCAATCATGAGGATCTAGTCACTAAGCCATTGGAAGAATGGAGCCCTGAATGTCACCTTCCCTCTTCCTGCTCCTATATGGGCCATAGTCCTGACCCACCTCAACATACGAGGGTGTCTCGCCCTCAGTTCAGTAAAAAACACTTGGGGTCTCAGCTGAGGGACCCACTCAAAAAAGAAACAACCTAAGATAGAACCATAGCCAAATTATTTTAGTTCTCCCTGCCGACACTTGCTTAGCTGGTCTTTAAATAGTGGTAGCAATGCCTCCGCCTAGTTGAAAACTGTAGGTGCCATAACCTCTTTGTATTTTTTCTTTTCCACACATTTTTATAAGCTCACGGCTGGCACCGCCTGATCCGTGTTTGCACAGAGTGGTTGTACCGCCTGAGAGCATTGTTAGAAGCGCAATTCTCACGGTGCACTGCCTGTCCCGTAAGGGGCAGGAGCGGTGCCCACATTTTAATATTAAGGCCTTCCTAAAATGGAAAAAAACCCTCCTAAAACCAAAAGTAAATACTTAAAAGTGAAATATTAGGGTTTTGTCTTTTACCTGGCTCTGACGACGCTAAAATCGGACAGACGGATCTCTCGGAATCAACAGCTGAAGATCTGGTTCAAAGCTACTCCAAAATACTCTTGACTAGTGGTAAATAGTGAAATGTTTTGACTTTTACTATTTGAAATGACTTTTATATAGCTATTTTAGCATTTTTAATGTCATTTTAATATTTTAAAATCGTTATCATTATAAAATCCATCCGCATGACTCATTAAGAGTCATTTTTCAAGAAATTAATGTTGCTATTGAGTTTTTTTAGGGGTAGAAATGAAAACAGTAAAAATCTATGGGAAGTTTGTTTTTGAATTTTTCGTACTTCCTTAAAATGGAAAAATTTCCCAAGTGTTTGTTTCGATACTTTGGTCATGTTCTCAGAACTTAGTATCAAAGTTTCGAGTCTTTTTTCTGATTCTTTTTAGGCTCGTAAAACTATTTATCGTTAAAAAAGAGACCTACGGAGTCTCCTTTAAGCTCTTTTCGGACTCCCTAAATATGAAAAGATTGTCGAGTACTTGTCTTCTTGATACTCATGAAAGTATTTGAAGAGTCATCTCTTTGACTATAGGTTATCTCTTTTTCGGTTCGGATAGACTATTTTATGAAAAAGGACCCTTTGGAGTTTTCTTTTGTCTTCATTCAGACTCTCTAAATATGAACAATGCCAATTTTTCTTTCATTGGACTCATTAAACTAAACACTGAGATACCCTTTTTTGGGAGGTTGGGAGTAGGATACAATTCAGATGCAAAACTATGTGATTGGGTGGTTGAAAACTATGAAACAAAAGCAAGAGGATGATGGACTATTCAAAAAGTACAGAAGAAACCAATCAAACAATGCCTTGTGGTGTCTAGCATCACAAAATATTTGAAAAGAAAATTAGAGAATATCCTACATTACAACCAACAAATATAAATACCACAAAAATCCCAAGGTATAAAGAAAGAGAATCACCAGTTATGCATGTAGAGCAATTATTTAGGAACATAAGTGAACATGGCCGACTACAAAGTTTAGTAGAAACTTTTACAGGGCAAGCTGCTAGATGGTGGGATACCCATCAGTCAAGACTGCAGACATGGACAACATCTTCGACTTATTTTGTAGAAAGGTTTGGAGGAAAGAAGTTAACCAACCAGGCTCAGATACCTATATTTACCCAACGACAGGATCCAGAAAACCATATAAAGATATGTGAAAAAGAATGGAGAAGACTGGGTTATAAGGATGAACGCACATGGCCAGACTTATTTCCATCAACACTCGTCGACTTACCGAACAATTAGTACAAGATGGAAGAAGCTCGGGGTGAAACATTCCTCTAGCGTGAACTCAAAGAAAATTTTATCAAAGATTTCAACTTTATACCAAAAGATGAGAATTTGGTCAAAACAACAAAACAAATTAAATAATTTATACAGCCAACAAAAAACAAACCCTTAAAAGATAACTGACAGACAATGGACTGTAACAATATACAAACCGGGTCAATACCACAATCGACGAGACTACAGTTGGAAAATGAAAAGTCGGAAGGGAAAAGTTTTAGATGGAAATCAAATCATGTCGAAACAACCTAACCTATTCGCACAATACTCAAAGTTGAAACAACTGACAAGGAGGATACCGACCAAATGACTAGAGCCGACTTTCTTGCCACATTCTCACAGTTTAAGGAAGGAAGTCAACCAATCAATGAAGCCAAAGCACCGGAATGGCTAGATGCTAAATTCAAAACTAGAGAGTTCAACATATCAAATGATGATCGGCCAAAAATAGAAAAAAATGGAGACTACTGGTCGAAAGCACAAACAACAGAGATCGCAAACCTACCAAAATAATTTCATGATGTATTTGCTAGAGACTATAAGGATCTTAAAGGTCTAGTACATGAAATGGGTGAAATGAAGATCGACATAAAACCTGATGTTCGACCTATCAAGAAACGACCATATGAACTAGCTCACAAATACAAAGAAATAGTCAAGAAAGAGATTGATAACATGCTTGCAGTAGGAATCATCTACCCTATTGACCAATCATAATGGGCAAGTCCAATGGTGGTTCAACCAAAGAAACATAATCCAACCAAGCTAAGGATCTGTGTTGATTTCAGAGAACTCAATAAAGTTACTTTAACAGACCCATTTCCAACTCCTTATGCAGATGAAATCTTAAATGAGGTAGCAGGACCTGAATGCTACTTATTTATAGATGGATTCTCATGTTATAACCAAGTGCCAATAGCCAAAGAAGATAAGAAAAAGACAACATTTGTATGTGAATTTGGCTCATTTGCTTACAAGGTTATGCCTTTTGGACTTAAAAATGCACTTGCAGTCTTTTCAAGGATTGTGGTTAAAACATTTCAGGAGTACATTTACACAACAATGGCAGTATATTTTGACGATTGGACAATATACTCTACACTAAAGGACCATTGTAAATGGCTAAGACTTATGTTGGAACGATGTCGATAGATCCAACTATCACTAAACATCAAGAAGTGCATTTTTTTAACTCCTATAGGAATACTATTAGGGCATATCATCTGTAATGAAGGTATTAAAGTCGACTTTGCAAAAATAAAAATCATCCTTGACTTAAAACCCCCAATGAATCTGAAACAAGTTAGGGTACTACTTGGTCATACAGGATACTATAGAAAATTCATAAGACATTATTAAGAAATGACATACCCATTGGAAGAATTTCTAAGAGATGATCAGGAATTTAATTGGACAGAGGAGTGCGATATATCATTCGAAAAACTAAAAAGAAAGCTAGTCGAAGAACCTATCCTAAGGTTTCCAAACTGGTTGACTAAATTCCATGTCCACATTGACGCATCAAGTCTAGCAATAGGAGCAATCCTAACTTAGCCAGGAGATGATGGAATGGATTATCCTATAGTTTATAGTAGCAGAAAAATAAACAAACCTGAATGAAACTATTCGATGACAGAAAGAGAAGCATTAGGAATGGTCTTTGCACTACAAAAATATTGACACTACCAACTAGCTAACCCATTTGTATTCTATACCAACCACCAAGCACTAAAATACCTTGTCAATAAGCCACTACACCATGGAAGAATCTGTCGATGGCTACTTCTATTCTAAGTATTTGAATTTGAAGTCGTTGTCATCCCAGATAAGTTAAATGTTGGTCTCGACCACTTATCCCGAATCGACACAGGGGAGGAACCGACGGGAGTTGAAGATGACTTACTAGAGGCACATTTATTTCAAATAGAAGCAGTTTCGGTAGAGTTAGAGGAAATAGATCAATTTTTAGAAGATATGAGTACAAAGAAGAAACAAATTTTAGCCATGAAAGCTGAACCATATAGCATCATAAATGGATTTTGTACAAAATGGGTTTGGACGGCATCCTTAGGAGGTGTGTAATAGAACATGAAAGAAATAATATCATGCATGAAGCACATTACGGACCTATGGGAGGACACTTCCAAGTAGACACAACTGCAAAGAAAATCCAACAATCAGGGTTATTGTCAGGAATGATTTTAGGGGCGAATTATAGCCCAATGGCGAATTTTAAGGGTTACCAAAAAAAAGTGGGTGAATTTTTATATTAAAATGTTATTATTTTATTTAATATATTTTCCCATTATTTATTTTTTATATAGCTATGCCAAGGTAAATCGCATTCATCCCGATTTAGGGAAAATCTAGAAAAAGAATATTATCCCACGAAATTATTTATTTTTGCCCACATTCGCTTGAATTTTTCCATCTGCGAAGAGATATTTGCCCAAATTCACCCAATTTTTTCCGATTGGGAGGAGAAATGAATATTGTTCGCCGGATTTATGGATAATAATTTAAAAAATTGGTATTTCGCTCAGGATTTATGGATAATACGATTAAAAATTTTGACCATATAATAAATAACTAGGCTTTCACCCAACTAGATTTCTTAGAAGGGGTTCATGCAGTCTGATCGTAGGATCGACCGTTTCTCGGTTTTTGGCTTTCTTTGTCCAGGGAAAAGCTTATGTAAATCCTTTGTGCCCATCCTCTCTTTGCACTGTAAATACCGCGATAGATTTTGGTCTCTGAGGGTCGGTAGGGTTTTGATATTGAGGTTGTTTAAGGGTTTGGTTTAGGCAATAGCGATAGTAGCAGAAGCAAAGCAATGGGGTCTTCTAAGGCCATGGAAAAGAAGATTATGGATATCGTTGAGAAGGTGAAGAAGGCCACGGACAAAGCCATTACCGATGAAGCAGAGGAACAACGTTGTTTGGTTGCCCTTAAAGCTCTCTGTGCTGTGCCTGTAACCATGGGTGTTCTTGTTTCTACTCAGGTTTGATTTCTTACAATATTTATGTTTTTAAAATTATTATTCAAAATTCATCTATTCAGAAATGACCGCAAAAATCCCACAAGCCCTAGTTGTTAACAATGCAAATAAATCGGAAGATTGTAAATTTTCCGTATTTTTAGGGTTTTTGAAATACCCATTTGGTTTCTCGTAGGATTGAGCTTCTTGGGGTTAGTTGCATAATTGAATTTCTAGCTTCTGGGTATGATATATTCTAGTTTTATGTGTCATTCTTTGTTCAAGGTATTGGTATGGTCTTAATCTAAATATAATACATTATAGACATGTATTAATTAATCAGGTCATATTTAGATTTTTAACATAAACAGAAATATTATGTAGAGAACGCTGGGGGTGACTGGTTAAGTCAGGTCGTTCCTGTTTTTCTGGACTAACAAAGACCACCCCATTTCCAGGTTAGCTTGCATTCCATTACCTAGAGTGCTCCTGAAATATGTACAATGCACTTCGTCTATATTATTCTAATATAATCAGTGCACTTCATAACAGTATTTTTTGATATGATATAATCAGTTCAGTTCATAAACTTGGTAGACCTAGATTGACATTTGCATATATTTTTGCTCCTTGATAGGTTATAGGGAGTGTATTTATAATTATCTAAGCAAAAAATATATGCACTACCCATAAACTATAAAGAGAAGACATAAATTTATGAATTGAGCTGATTGTAAACAGACTTAAAGAAGTTGACTAGGAAGTGCACTGTACAGACTTCATGGCGAGTTTGTGTAATGGAATGCAAGCTTAAAATTTGAACAGAAACAAACGAGTGAGAATGTTTCCAAAATGAAACCAAACCATCTAAAATTTTCAATGCATCAAAGATGTAAGACAAGTCAAGCACAACATCTTCTTAATAAGGAGGCATTGCATTATGCTCTCGAGGATCTTCGTTTCTGATGGTAAAGCAAAGAACTCATTTCTGGCCCTATTCACAAAATTTAATGAGCTTAACGCCAATCCGATTTCATTGTTGGCCCTTTTTTATAGCCTTTTTTATGAGCTTGACATCGATTCTGCAGGAAATTTGTGTTATCACTAATCAAAGTGAGGTTGATTATTTGATGGGTACTCTCTCTGCAACTCGACGAAATTATGAAGATGTTTTCTATTGGAAGAAAACATAGAATGATAGAATGAATAAGTTACTAATCAAGGCAATTATTTGCTGAATGCAGAATGAAATTTGGTTTTTTAGCAGTGAGCTCCTTCTTATATTTATTTTGATGGCCTCCCAATGCCTTAGAATTGTATAACTTTCTTAAGCAATAGCAGCAAGGAAAGACACGACCCATGAAACTCTAGATGGAGCTTGTGTCCTTCTTACTAGAACCTTCTAATTCTGGCACCATGCTATGAACCTTCAAATCATTGCACCACGCTATGGCCTTCCTTATTTACACTAGTTTCTCCTAATTCATTTATTAGGTGGTGATCATGGCTAAAGATAATGTAGCGTTGAATGTGATCCAATCCAAATAGCTTAAACTCATTTGTTTTCTCCATGAACCTATTCTGATCTCCCTCAAAATTCATGGATCCCCTGAATAACACCAACGAGTGTCTATCCACTCTCTGAAAGTCACATGCTTTTTTGAGACTGTAATCTAGTTGGTAAGTGTTTTATAGGCCAGAACAGACATAAGCAACTTTGGGATGTCAAACAAGCCAAGTGTTCTAATATGTTGGGATTTCAACTCTTTCCGGATTTTGAAATCTCTTAAAGACATTTTACGCGATAAGAAGCGCAGCCCATCACTTTCGCTTGTTTGAGAGTAGATTTAATGTTCCATTTCTTTTGTTTTCGTTTTCCATGATTTATTCACGTTCCCATGAGAGAAAGAAGGATTATTTATCTATTAGGGTTTGACCTATGTATTCATCTATTAGGGTTTTACTTGTCGACTCAGGGTTTGAGTTGTATATTCTTCTATTAGGGTGTGACATCAATTCACTGGATATTACTATTGACGACACTCCATGCAAGGCTTGGCTTGATTAACTCGGTATTGTTAATTAAATAGATTTAATTTCGTGATTTCTGTTCGATTTATGCCTACATATATGGAAAGAATCCATGGTGGCAATCGGGTAAGTCAAGCTCATTTCACCTGCTATTGGTAATCAACAAAGAGGGCGTCTTGTGAATGGAAGCAGAGGTGAAAATTATAAATCATATCTATTATACCGTTAATAATAACATTTATCATAATTTTAATGACCATAATTCTATTTAAATATAATAATTTCAATATCAGCTTACTATGTTTAATGATCCATTGTACGTTTTAAGAACATACAAAGGTTTTATAGTTTATGCTTAAATATACAGGTTTTTGCGTCTACACCTCAAATGGGTGAGATGTGTCTAGTGTGTAATGATGACGTGGCACATGTAGGCTCAATAAACATGTATGCTTATAACTAAAAAATAAAAAAATAAAAAATATTATAGTCATATAAATATACAACCATATTATGGAAATACTCACAATCTTACAAATATTAGTAGTAAAATTCAATTGACTTAATTAGTAAAAAGAAAAATTATAAAACCAAGAACATATAAAATTTAATTTAAAATTAGCAAAATTATAAAACACATTTATGTAATTACATATCAAATTTCAATTCAAAATTTTGGTTGACTTGAAACCTAAGGACACATAATGTTAGGAATAAAATACGTAATAGAAAATAAATTACAGAATTATGGCTATTACAATGAAATATTACAACCATATTTATAAGGTTCTTTAAATGCAAATACAACTAGCAAGAAACCATGGGTCACTAAAACCATGTGCCTTAAACCACTTATATCCGTAGTCATTCCCAATTCAAGGTTAACCCTAACGTGTAAATGTTCATTTTTAGTTATAAAGAAAAACAAGTCATTTCTCAAAAACATTTGGATAAATGTTTAAAATCTTCATTTGATGGTAAAGTGTTTTTCAAATTCCAATAAATCTAGATTTTAAAATTTTATATGGATTATTTTACTCATTAATTATTCTTAATGTTCATTATTAGTTTTAAAGAAAGACAAGTAAAGCAATTTTTGGAAAACTATTTGATTATATGATTATTAATGTTACTCCGCTCATTCTCATTCTTCTACTCCTATTTACCCTATTTTGAAATTACTTAAGCAAGTTGGCCATTTCCCTCCCAAGTAGGAATACTTATTAGACATTTTTGTAAATTAAAAAGGGTTTGCACCTAGAAAGACCTTGATTCCTCTCGGTGCTTGGTAGAGCCATAATTAAGATGGATCTATATGTTGAAATATACAAGATGATTGTCCTAAAATCATAAATTAAAAGATTAATTAAATTTGTGATGTTTTTATGAATTTCTATACTATATTAAATATTAAATTAGTTTTAAGTTTTGGAATTTTATTTTATTTTAAATTCAAAATTTAAAGAATATTTTCATCCGTGAGATGTAGAATAGTTGGTGGCGAGGTATGGTTAAGACACCCCCTAAGAAAAAAGGTTGTCCTTTCAAATCCCATGGATACCAAGATGCTCGTGGTTAATTGTAACTTAGCCAATAGCAAAAATGCTAAAAAAAAATCAATAAAACAAACAATAATAATAATAACATAGCACTCATACTTTGCTTGTTTATGTTTTTTTTTTCTTTTTTCTAATTGGGTAGACAAGTATTGATTTATTCTTTTTTTTAGGTGTTTAAAAATAAGTTAAAGGACTCAAATTTGTAAACATTAATTTTTCAAAATAACATAATTTTTTTGTTTGTATGTTTTGGAAGATACCATTTTCAAAATTGCTATTTTTTTTTATATTGTTATGTAGACATTAGTCCCAATGTAAAATTACAACTATCGAGCTTCTTCTTAGTGCATGGAGCTTCTCATGAACCCAACATTTTATTATGTTGTGCATCATATGATATTTAAGGTGTGAAAGAGAATGTTCCTAGTTTCTTATATTATTACTAACAAACAATGTGGTAGACTTCCCCACAATGCTAGGATATTAGGGACAAATACAAGCTCATAATTTGTACATTGAAATTTTAAAAGGATGTTGACACATGTACATATAATAATGAATTGAGAGAGCCCTGGATGCAGCTGACACATGCACAGACCACATTGACTACTTGTCGCAAGGGACACATGGAAGAGGAGCCGGAAACGAAGTGGAAGGAAGAATAGAGGTTTTAAATTCATAGGGTGATGAGCTTCCAGCCAACCCCACAAGCGTTTGGGATGTCTAGTCAAAATAGTGATTGTAGAATAGGTGAGTTAATACTTGCGTGTGTTGGTTTGATTTTTAACCTAGCCAACAATTTGCATTATAGATCCTATCAACCTCGAGATTTTTTGCCCGATACTCTTTGTGATCATGTTAGTCTTCTTCTCCTCCACTAACCTATGAGGTGAAATGTGTGTGAAAATACCATGACAACGTGACTCTTTGAGGAGAGTTAGCTCTGGTCGGGGTGGTGGAAGACATAAGGTTAACTTGGGAGCTATAGATGCCTTTGAATCTTATATTTCCATGCCAATTAGATACATGATAGATGAATGGGATTCTCAAGTAGTATATGAGCATCTAATGTCCCTAGAATTCATAAATAAATAACTAAAGTTCGTAGGATAATAAAATACTAAATTCAAGGACATCGTTTAAAACTTCTACGGAATAAAACTTGGTTGTATATTGAACCTAAGTGTCCTATATTTTCTTCTATGTGTTCTCATGTCTAATGATGATGTTTTACTTGATGTTGTTCTATTACTTTGATATGTTTGTACATTTACTTTTCATGTCTATTAGTCACAGACATTTGTCGATGCTTGTGTTTATGTTATGTTTTAATTTTACTTTAAATGTATTTAAATTCATTTATGATTTATTTAATGAGAGGGTGACTTACCTCTATATGTCAAGAGGTGGAGTGGCAGGGTTTTATCCCTTGAGGGACCACTTAGAAAGGTAAGGATTCGTACTGCTAAGGGGTTTACTTAGTTTGTCATGAACTAATGCAGGATCCTATTATATTGTGCAAGTTAATTTGTCGGTCAAATTTGCCTATGATTGTGGCAATAAAACATCCTACGTCTACAACAACTACATATAGACTACACTATTCTTGTTCATAGCTGCGTGAAAAGAGGACCAAAGTCCTATGCTTAAACTAGACCTAAGTCCTGCGGTAATAGGGTTTATGAGATTATATTTATGCATGTTTATAAACATAATTGTATAACTTATATGCTAAGGTTTTAAACCTTAGATGCATTATAATCAATGATGATTTTAAGGAACCATACTTATTTAAAAGTGTATAAATGTAGGCGAATCTTCCCAATTCTTAAAACACGAACTTTAAAATGTTTGATGATATTTTTCAAAAAATATTTTAATTTCCAAGGTTTTTATATCATTTATATAATAATTTGGCAGTTTTTAGGGTGAAAAAATTTTACCCCATCAAAATTGGGCAAAACAAGGATTCAAAAATGCAAAATGGCCAATATATTTTTTGGATAAAACCCCCTAAAAATAGCCCATGGGATAAATTGCACCCCTAAGATTATCCATGATTAAAATATATGCTTTGAACTATATGGTTATGGGTTTATGTTTATGGCATAATCTATATTCCATTGAAACTTTGTATTGGCCTAAAGTTTGGAGGGTTTAAGACTTATGTGATGTTGTCGGGTATGAAATGGTGCATACGACATGAACCTTAGCAACGTGGGTTTTGATTTAAGTGATAATAGTGGATAGGGTGGTGAATTTATTACACCTTGGGAAGCATGGGCATAATGCCTCAAGCGTTGTGTAGCGTTTGTTATCATTTCATTTGGACTTTTGATGGTGGAGGTTTGTGCTCTCATGCTCCTTGGTGCGAGTTGTGCCTCCCATGATGTGAACCCAATAATATTTCCCCTCTCTCGTTAGGAAAGTGATAACATTGGTCTCCACATTATAATGTTGTTTTGGTTATGATTTCGAACGCATACTCGTGATGGAATTCACGTTTTTTACCAATGCATGTGATAGAGAGTGTTTCTATGTGTGGCTTGAGGGTGGTGGCATAGGTTGCTTGCGTAGGAAAATATCTGGGTAAGCATTATTGCCAGAATTTTTTCCATTTGATGGATAAAGATTTTAGAAGTTTTAATTTATGCCTTTTGCTATCTTCTTTTTTTGTGATTCATGGAAATGCCAATAATTATTCCATGCAGAATAAAACCGTGCGGAGTCTTGGAGCTATAGCACAATTTTTTCTTTGAATAAGGGAATAAGCCTTCAGTTGTTCAAACTTCATGCAAAATAGCCTCCATGAAAAATATATTTAATTATAGTTGTTTTTCTCTTTTTCCTCCTTTTGTTTTGGTGCTTTCTTCAGCTGTGTTTTATGTTCTGAAAGCACATGACAGTGTTACAACTTACACATAAATCATGACATAAAGTGATAATAAGAGCACCAGACCAATAGAAAGTATTTTGTGTGGGTAGCTTTTTAAAGTTTTCATTAGATCCACCTCTTGTATATTTTATGAAAAATATCAAGTGCTTTGAGTTTATAACTTTATAACTTTATTTCGTCTATCCTTTCTAAAATTTTAGGTAATCAACTGATTACTTTAGTCTTTAGTTAATCAATTTACTTTCTTAAAACAATTTGTTTTGTTTGCACTTACATGCAACAAAGCTGAAATAGCAATGAGTATTATTATAATACTATTATCTACTGATTATGCATACATAATACAGACTACTTAACTGATTATGCATACAGACTTCTATCATCTATGGTAGATACTAGTAGTATATTGATAATTGATGATCACTTTGTAATATTGTATATTTTTTGGTCCTGCAGGGTATAGCACTAGCAACATAGCTACAACTTACAAGCTACTATTCATTTGTAGACTCCATCATGTAATTGTCATCTGTGAATGTCGGGGACCAGGAAATTGAATCTGCCCCTATAGAGAAAATTGATCCAAAGTTTCCTCTTTGGAAGTATGTCACTGTTGCTGGGAAGATCCAAGGAGGGGGGTCACTAATATGGATTTGCAGTGAATTTCAGAAGGGATTCAAGACATCCTACACCTGAGTGAAAGCACACATTTGCTTGGGATAAAGAACAATGGTATTCGAGTATGCATTGATCCACCTAAATCAGATGGAAAAGATGGAAAGGGTTTGAGAAAAGAAAAAATAGCAAAATATAAGAAAGAATAGGATGGGGCAGATGCTAAAGCAAATGAGTCAAAAACTACCTTTCAATTCAAACAACCTACAAGAATGGGGGCATATTCATCAAAGACTCAATTTCCCTCATGAAATTGGTAGTCCTTCAAGTTCTAACTTCAAGCGATCTAATTTGGGACCACTTGAAAAGAGTTTTAATAATGATGCTCGAGGCATAGCGGATGAAGCTATAGGTCGGTTCATTTATGAAAATGGCCTTCCTTTTAACCTTGTGCGATATTTTTACCGGGCAAAGATGATTAGAGAAGTTAGTAAAACCTCAATAGGATACGTTGGCCTTGGTTATGAGAAGATTCGCACTACACTCTTGACAAGTGAGAAGCTATGTTTGGAGGGTGCATTGAACCCCATTCGTCATTCATGGCGCTTATCAGGGGTGTCCATCATTTCTGATGGATAGAAAGATCAAAGGAATAGGCCTTTGATCAATGTGATTGCTCAAAGCCCTAAAGGGGAAATGTTTTTTAAGGCTGTGGATTCTGACGAGCAACAAAATGATGCTCAATTCATTGCTAAAATATTGATTGAAGCAGTTGAATTTGTGCAGGAAAAAAATGTTGTCTAGGTCATAACAGACAATGCAACGGTGTGTAGAGTAGCGGGACTAATTATTGAAGGCAAATATCAACACATCTTTTGGACCCCTTGTGTTGTTCATTCATTGAACCTATTATTGAGCAAGATGGGGACTCAAATTGAGTGGATGCGACTTATTTTTGAGGAGGCAAAGAAAATGCAAGCCTTCATCACAAACCACCACATGTCCCAAGGAATTTACAGCGAATTTGCGAAGTTGAAGCTTCTTAAGGTACCAAAAATATAAAGTTTAAAGTTTAAAGTTGTAAAGTTTGTTTCATAAATATTATGACTCTAAATTTTAATTTTTAAATTTAAATTTATTGAAATCTTGTCACTTGCATGTTGTAGAGACTCGTTTTTCCTCTCACATCATAGTCTTGATGAGGCTTATGCTGGTGAAATAGTATTTACAATCAATGGTATGCAGTTCTCTTTGGAATCAATGGAGGCTCCCAAACTGAAAGAGCACAAGCAGTGAAGAGGTTGGTTGTTGATGATGAATGGTGGGATAAGGTGGAATACCTCTTGGCATTTACTAAGACAATTGTGGATTTGCTACGTATGTTTGACACAAATAGGCCCAATTTGGGAGAGGTGTCTAAGGGCATTGAATCCATGATAGAGAAGATAAGAGTGGTCATCAATGCCAAGGAGCAGGACCCAAATGAAGTCTTTTACAGAGAAGTAAAAGGCATATTGACCAAAAGGTGGAACAGGATGGCCACTTCATTACACCTTTTGGCCTATGAAATAAATCCTAAATATTATTTTGCAGAATTGCTAAATTATCCTAAAAGAACTTTACCAAACTGATGTGTGTTCAAGTGGTGGTAGGGGGGTTGATTTTTGATGGCATTGAGACTCCCTAGCCATTTGCTGGATGGACAGGCTGAATTTGTATCTCATCTGTTGTTCTCAGAGTCCCTATCCTCTCTGTTCCTCATTTTCATTCTATCATTTCAATTATTATGGAGTCCTAAAGAATGCCAAACAGAATCCGAACCCCAATTCATCGGTAGTCTAGTATCTTGTGATTTTTCTTAGACTACGTATTTCAATGACTGCCAAGGTCATATCTGCTTCAATTTATAAGGTATTCATCTATTATGATGGATATAGATAGAAATGGGAGATAACGTACTTGTTATGTTGAGTTGGGACTTTTATAATTATATCTAAAAGCTAAAATCTAACAATACAAAGTGGGATCCCAAAAGTAGCTCCTATAAAAAGATAAAAGCAAAACTCAAACCTAACCCCAAATCCATATATGAATTTGAGGTTATGTTTTAGGTAAAAATAGATTCTACATTATACTTTTTTGTTGTAACATTGATGATTTGAGCTACATTACCTTCATGCAGCTTATTTTAAGATTGATGGTTTGATATCTATCTCTTACATTGTCTCTTTCTTGTATCTGATAGGAAATGATGCTGGAATTTGAAAAAGTTAGGCCAATGAGCTATCTCTTCACATAGATAGTTTCCTAACATTAAATGATAAATAACTAATTTGACAACACTTTCGCTAAGAAAGAATGGGCTCATTCAAGTACATGAAACCATGTTGGTGTTTAGCACAAATATCTTGACAAATTTTTATGGTTTGCTTATTGCTTTTGTTTGAAGCATTTTGTCGATTTTTGAAGTTTGTGTGTATTTTGGTTAAATATTGTGTTAATTCCTTTGAATGATTCTAGTTCTCATTCGATGCTTGATTTAACCCTTTGTTGTAGCTTGAATCAAGGTTGGTTTTAGGATTTGAGAAAAGACTATTTTATTAAATTTTAGTTGCATGAATTAATTTTCTTCAATTTTTCAATTATTTTACACTGACTGTATATTTTCTTTGTAAATACTTATCGTTATTCAAAAAAATAAATGAGCTCTACATATCTAAGTGAAGAGAAAAATGGTCTATGCACTAGGTTCCTATGCATTGATCGTAGGATACCTACTGGCACAAGACCAACATTCATCTAATGCAATAATCAATTGGCATAATTAGAATGCATAATTGTATTAGCCTCCATGACCATCATTGGCTAGTGGAGGTCAAGATCGAGCAAAATGTATGATTCTATGAGTTTATCAGTTTGTCAAGATTCAGGTCCCCACATGTCCGTTGGACCATTAAGGAACGAGATAACAAGTGGAGTCTCCACTTGCCCTGAATCTAGTCAGTGCAGTTGTGTTTCACTGACACCTTCCTGTTGTGACTTGTGAGTCTACATGTTCTGTTGTTGATGATGTGATTCATGTTATTTGACTAATTTTTTTATTCTTTTATTTTGACAGTATTATATAAATCAGTGAAAGATTCACCAGTTTTTACAATTTTTTATAATGAAGTTAAATATTCGCCAAGTTTTTACAACATTATATAATAAAATGAAAGATTTGCCAAGATTTTACAATATTATATAATAAAATGAAAGATTCGCCAAAATTTTACAACATTATATAATAAAATAAAAGATTCGCCAAATTTTTTTATATATACATATTATATTATTGATAAAATAGCCTTCAACTTTTCCTATATATCAGAGCGATTCGCCCAATTTTTATACATATAATTCTAGGGGGGGTTCTTAAAATAATCCTTGGTTATTGTGGCCGACACTTCACAAATATTGCAAAATTTTTGTAAGCCAATGTGACCGATGTCAACGATTGGGTCAACCTCTTCCTAGCACAGAAATGCCTTTGATATCAGTAAACCCAAGTTTGACATTTAAAATTTCAGCTATCGACTTCATAGGACCATTCCCCATACCAGCAAAAAGAAAAAGTGCAAGTTACATAATAACTATAGTCGAGTATGTAACCAAATGGGCTGAGGCAGAACCAGTCAACACATGTTCCAGTGAAATAGCCGCAAAATTTATCTATGAAAACATTATCACCCGATTTGGATGTCCACTAACCCTAATCAGCGGCCAAGGAACACACTTTATCAATAGAACTATCAAAGCCCTAACAGACCAGTTCCAAATCAACCATCCTCAGAGTACAACATACCATCCTCAGTTGAATGGAGCAATTGAAGCATTTAACAAAATACTAACAAAAGGATTAACAAAAATATGTAATGCAGACAAAGACGACTGGGATGAAAAGAAACCTATATTACTATGGGAATACAGAACAACATACAAGCTTTCAACCGACCAAACCCCCTTTCCAGTAATGTATGGACAAGAAGTAGTAGTTCCATTACATTTCTGACAAAAGACACCTATTATCGCAGAGATTTTACATGTCGATGTCGAACAAGGAATAAATGATCGACTATTCCGACTAAGTAAACTCGAAGAACACCGACTAATGATGATACAACATCAAGAAATCCGAAAACAACAACAAAAAGCATGGCATGACAGAAGCATCAAAAACAAAAATTGTCGATAGGAGATCTTGATTTACTATACAATAGTCGGGTAAAAGGCAAACCTAAAAAGCTACATACAAAATGGATGGGACCTTATGTTGTCAAAGAAATACATGCCAATGGATCAGTCTAACTAAGGACGTTACAAGACGTAGTATTTAGGAAACTCGTCAATGGGGCCCGACTAAAACACTACAGAAACTAAACAAATCTATAAAAAAAATGACCATAACGGTTAAACAAAAGCTATAAAAATCTAAAAATCCAAAAAGAAAAATAGTATCAATACACGCACAAAACTATGACAGGGAATGACCATTTTCACAATCGACATCATTCCCATCGACACGATACCATCGACCACTTTCATAACCGAGATTGACTGACGAACTCGATAGTCCCATCGCGCATTCATGACTTCAAGCACCAAAACCAAATCACCATTAATGCACACTCAAGTGTTCTTTCTGGACCATCACGTCCGCCATTAATACACTCCTTAACAAAAACGTCCAATGCTTCAACTATAAATACTAAACCGCCAAAGGATCATTCACCACAATTCAAACAAAGAGAGCAACAGAGAAACCAGACGACTAAAATCCAAGAACATCGAAGTAAAATCGACCAGCAGACCAACAAGATGGCACAAAAACAAACTAGAGCCTTAGCCAAGACCAAGGAACTATAGACTGCGGAGACACCATTAGTGAGGAGACTAAAGAACATCAAGAACGCTAAGATGCAAGAGGGCTCATGGACAAAACTATGGGCCGAGATAACAGAGTGGGGTTGTGTCGACAAGAATCCTACCCCTGTTTCAGAGAAGATACAACACAATACAATTGTAAATTATGTCAACGCACCGCTCATGGCCAATTTTGTAGGCACAAAAGAAACAATAGTAAAATTTATCATAAGCCGATACCACAACCACCGATTTTACTTCAACTAACCAGTCAACATCTCTATGGAAGTCATTTACAAACTGACAGGGCTATCAAAAAAAGGAGACCCAGTACCCGTCGGTATCAAAGAAGGATTAGTCGAAGAACTAACAGGGTCGACATCGGGCAAAAAATAGAAAGGGTTAAGGATTAGTCACATAACAATTCAAACGCCATAAATTGTGGCCAAAATCATATCTATTACACTCATAATGGCAGGTCGTGGAAGCGACCTCAAACTGGATATGTTAGAGGCAGTAGACACCATTGCAACTAATGGAAAGGTATACAGATGGGCTGACTATGTCGCCGACATGATCGAAAACATCTATTAGAAACGCTAAGAGACAGGAGGAATTATTAGGTTCTTGTCCCTTATCTTATGGATAGTAATGTTCTCTATTTTCCCGGAAGGTGACAAAAATTTTCAAGAACCAACAAGATTTCATATGTGGAGATTCAAACCGTTCTCCCAGAATCGAACAATGAAGGAACTTTCCAATGGAAAGGTGCTGTTGGAAAACTGGCTCCAGCAGCTCAAAGTTTGCATGACTAGATAGAGGGTGCCTCAAAACATCTGATGAAGTCTGCCCAAAAATGCCCACATCCAGCTAGAACTTGACCATACCATGGTGTGGTACATGCAGGGCACCAAACCAAATGCATAGATCCTCGACTACTATCCGACAGTTGAAGAAATCTTTCGGGAACTATCTTGACAGGTTGGAACAAAAGTGTCAATACCAGCAAGAGAAAATGAAACATACTTCTCGATAGAGGAGCCATTGACAGACCAAGAGAAGGAGGAGGATTATGAACTTAACTTATACATCAGTACCAAAGTGGTGGAAGAGACACCGATTGAAGGCATTGGCCGACTACAAATCATAATCAAGCCTCCGACAGCACAAAGGGAAGAGACACACGTAGAACAACAGGTAACTAATTTGGCTGAAGAAAGTCTCATCCCGACCCAAGACCCGAGGGGAGAAATAGAAACTAAAAATCCAGAGTATGCTCTCACCAAAGACAATATAACCAGATTGTCGAAGGAGATAGCAGCCTCGAGAAAAATAAAGAAAACACAGGAACAAGAGCAACGGAAAGGTAAGCGCAGGCTTATCATTGCAGAGTCTTCAGAGGATGAGGAGGAACTGGCAGCTATGGCCCTTGACATAATAGAGGATGTCGCAACAAACAAAGTGCCAGTGGAGACAAAATTTCAAAAATCTATCGAGGCAAGGGCACAACAAGGTCAACCAAAGAAGGAGAAGAGAACAAACACTTCGACGGCCGAAAATGTTGTGGATCTTGTGTCTACACCCCCACCTCAATCTCCAACAAAAACAACAAAGGAGCTAATACCTCAACATCTTTCAATGATTCCACTAGACTTATGCAAGAATGCTATGTCGGAGGCTATGAAGGAAAAATACGACCGTGATAGAGACCTCCAGGCATACATTGAAAAACTGCCTGAAATATTCACCACGGTACAAAAACTCTCTACCAAAGCGCCTTTGTTTGAAGCTAGTGGATCCAAAAAACCTGGCCAAGTATTCCATAGGCTAAATACTTTTTCAACTATGACTTTGACCTTGGAGAGAAACCCCGACAAAGAAGCTGAAGTTGTCGCACGTTGGATCATGTCTACCACTCCGACCGCCCCCGAACCCCATCCACCAGCCCCTGAACCGACCGGAGATGAGGAAGGAGAAAACATGAAGGACATAAGTCAAGAAATCGACCAAATTTTCTCTGACCTGGATTCATCCTCTCAGATCAACAATCCACCACTCGACCACACTTCCACCAACCCAATCACACCCGACCATTCACCAACCCCGTCATCAACACCTCCTGACTCAGAACCCTTAATTCAACCAGCTACACTGAAACCACCTCCATCACAACCATTAGAGACAACCACATCCACTTCTGGACCCTCTGCATCCAACCAACCAGAGACACAACCAGATGTAGGAGTCATCCAACCACCCCAACTAGAAATACCATCCATCACTACTGCCCCACAAATAGAAAATCTAGTTTTGACTCTTACAGGTACACGGGTGCCACAACAAACAAAGCCATACAAGCACAAGAAGAAGAAGGAGAAAAAGAAGAAGGATCATCATGAACAGACGACAATGGTCCATATTAGTCAGCTTGGGTCAACCACTGTAGTCGATGCAACCAAGTTGAGAGATGCAAAGCTAGGACAACTCCTGGAAACCCTAGCAGTCGAAGCAAAGACAAGGAGCCAGCAGAGACGTAAGGAGATCGACAATAATGAAAAATAACAAGTCGAGTTCTTCAACAAATGCAGAAACATTGTACAATCAGTTATACAAGGACTAGTAGAGGTCGACACCGACAAACCACTAGAAAGAGCTTATCAGTTGTTTGAGAGCATGGTGTTGGCACTGCAGGCACAAATTCAGGACACAAAAGAGGAGAAAAAAGAAGAAATTGTTCGACTATTGATGGAGCAGGACACAACCTTTTCAGAAGCATACAAGGTGTTGCAAGATCACATGGAGGAGTCTGTCATCACAGAAGAAATATTGCGAGACTGGCCTGCTTACTATGGGTGAGTCTATCAGCAAACCAGGTAGACTCGACAGGAGATCCAAGTTCTTGAGAAAAGGAAAAGCACTAATGCAGCACTTATAAGCACAATTGAAGATCAAATAGTGCTTGAAATAGCCAAATTGTAGAAGCTCAAGAGAGAAGCACATCAGTGGGTGCAACAAGCCATTCCAAACCTGGAAAAAGTAGACATCATCTTCCCGTAGATGAAAAGACTACTGGAGACAGCGGAGAAAAAGGACCAGCTTATGGGTCCTGCCATAGAAAATATAGCGGAAGTTTCCATACCAGAGAAAATGTCAATCTTATCCAGTCTGACTACACTAACCATTGACATACAGAAAATTTTGCATAGTTGGATGGATTTCCAACATCAGTTGGTAGTAACAGCTGAAGTAATTGTCAAAGTATGTGTACAGAAAAGACCAACCATCAGACTTCACATCCCATGAAGATCAAGCACAAAGAATGACTACTTAGATGAACAAATAAATTTTGGGTACCTCCCTGTTTCTTCAGGATGAAGAAACATTTTGTTTGTGGGGGAGATGTTGGATGAGCAAGTCGGTAAGCCGACTTGAAGGATAGCCAACTTAGTCAATCAGCCGACTAAGTTGGTCAGCTGACTAGTTAGAGATTAGGTCGGCCACCTAAGGTCGTGTCGGTTGAGTGAACCGATAGGTAGTTATTTGTAACTATTTATAATTCATATATATTAGGCTGTTGTGCCAGATGAGAACTTGGTTCAATTCTCTGTATTGTATGGACCCTCTCATGTTAATATAATCTGTTATTCTATCTGCTTGTTCTTATCTCTTGTCTCTGTTATGTATGTATGTTTTAGTATGTATTATTGGTAACCTTATGTGATCTGTGAGATTACAACAATATTGTACTTTTTGGGAGAGATTATCTTGATCCATTTATGATTATAATAAGCTTAATATTATCTTTTCTTCATTCTTAGAAAGTGTTAGGTCGAAATATCAAAGGTTTGTATGTAAAAGTAACTATTAATGAGCAAACAATGACAATTTCCCCACTATGTTGATGTATGCCATGTTAATTCTCATTATTTCGAATGGAAGCATGTATTGTTGATGTCTTTGTAACTTCGGAATGTATTCACTTATATAGGAGTAGTAATTTTGGCGATGCCGCAGAAATAGTATTAGGAATTTTTGTAGAAGAAATTGGAAAACTAGGGATTCCTGTTCCGGGAGCTTCCCTCCACTATTTTCAGAAAAGGAGTACATTGGAAAGCTTTCCTTGAAGAGGTATATATTTCTATCCAATAATATCTGAAATATTCCAAGTTTTGAAGATTAGGGTTTCTTTGACAAACCATATATCAGCCAGATCCAGAACTAGGACAAACACCTCAAATCGGTAAGATCTAATCTTTTGCTCTTTACATTTGAGGTTCTCATTTCAAGATGATTAATCACACTATCTTGATGATAAGATTGGTGAAGCTGGAAAATTCCAAGCATGGAAGGATATGATTTCACTGGTTCTTAAAGAAAATGAATTGGACACCTACATTAGTGGAGAGGTTCCAGTTCTAGGGGGAGATGAGGCTAAAAGCCTAACACAAGAAGAACTTGGTCAAGTCTAAGAAGATCATTTCTGATTCAATTATACCGCAAGTGTCTTCCCTTAAGACACATAAGGATATGCTTAATTCCTTGGCCAAGCTATTTGAAGAAAATAATATAAATCAGATGAAGTGTAGGAACTCCGTGATCCTTCAAGAAATTGACTTGGATCAGTATTTCAGTAAGAAAGGTCTAGGAAGACATAGGGGGGTGAGGCTAAGGCTAGAGCCAAGAGAATCATCGTAGATTCTATTAAATATCATCTCATCCCTCATGTGTCATCCCTAAATACACCAAAAGGAAAGTGTTTGATGCTATGACGAAGCAGTCAAAGAAGAATAAGATACTATTATAACCACCTTGAATCGTCTCCCAAGATCATGGGATTCATTCATTCAAGGAATGTGTGCCAGAAGGAAGTGATTAGTTTTAGCATAATATCGGAAGAGTGCATACAAGAATAAGCTCGACTCATAATAAGATAAAAGAAGATGGGAGCAACTAAAGATCAAGACCTCACTATTCAAAGAAGATCCCTCAAGCGACGAGGAATATGAAGAACTAAATTCTTGAAGAAACTATTATCCATCTAAGCATTTGCATAAGAAATGATGATGCTATGAATGAAGAAGATGATGAAGCTGAAAGAAGGAGTCTACCCACGAAACAAATAAAGATAAGTATTCAATTTTCATTTCATGATATTATTTTGTTATGCATTTGTTTATATTTAGTTGATGTGCTATGCATGATAGAATTGATAGTATACTACTAATATGCATGTGATGGGTAAGTATCCCATGGTGCTATACAACTCTCCATTGCTAATTATCTAGATTGAAACATGTTTTCCGACATATTGTATTAGTGCACAATCTCAATGTTGTCCTAGTAGATATGGAAGGCATCTAAAATGTTTTTGTAAGATATGGATGAATGTTGTATTGGATAAAATAGTTGCATGATTATATCTTGATGCAAAAAAATTATTCATTATGAAATGTTTCTAACCATACAACTAATGAAATCTCCTACAAAAGAAGGATGAGACTTCTTTCAAAGAACACGTGACGATAGTTCAAGAAAGAATCCAGGATGAAGAATAATATGATGATACTTTTAAAGAAAGAAAGAGTCCTCAGAGACACTCTAGTTATGTGACACTATTGAGCGACATCATTGATGTAGATCCTTCCAGCTATGAAGAAGTATCCAATAAGAATGGGAAGGAGAGTACCAGTTCAAGAAGAATGATGTCTAGGATGTGGTATCGAGACCTGAAGGGAAGTCCGAAGTGGATCTAGAAGATCCAGCATGGAGTAGATGGAAAAATCGTGGGATATAAGGAAAGATTCGTAGCATAAGGGTATAGACTACTAAGTGACATTTGTAGCCAGTGGGAGTTGAGACACATGACAGGAAGGCTCATGTGTGAAAATTAAAGAAGGCCTTGTACGAGCTCAGAAGACACCCATGGGATAACACATACATGAGCAGCTTGGAGATCACCAAGAGTGATGAGGATATTAACCTTTTCTACAAGGTTGAAGATGAAATCCTATAGAGGATGACAAGCTCACAGATGGGTCTGAGAAGAACTTTTGAAAAGGTTAAATATAGAGGATCTTGGTATCTAGTGGCCCTAGATGGATACATAGAATATTAGTAGTAGAGGAAGCTACTTGTCACTCCGGTACATAATGTTTCGATGTATAGAGTACGAAAGGTAGAGGGACAATGATGGTTTGCTTCAGAGGGAATGACTGCAGAAGATTCTGAGGTTCGACAAGGTACGATAGGGTGTACAGATTATTGATGGCTCTAGGCCTTATTGAGAGTAAAGAATATTCCAACCTTTGCTTCAAGGTTGAAGGTGGAAGACCAATGATGCTCTTGTTATCTGTCGATAACGTGTTCCTTACAGAAAAGAGGAACTCATTAAATTTGCAACAAGGAGACTTTCTTCCCAGTTTGAGATGAAGGACTTGGGGATGATGCACTACTTTCTAGGCATGGAGGTGTGGCAAAATGTAGATGGAATCTCCCTGGGACAAGGGAAGTATGTAGTAGAGATTCTGAAGAGGTTCAAGATGATGGACTACAAGGCCATGACCACACATATGGCATCGAACCTAAAGCTATTGAGTAATGCTTCATCAGAGATGGTTGATGCCATGATGTATCCTCAGATGATTTGTTCCGTGATGTTCCTGATGAATATTATACTAGATACTCGCTTCGTTGTGAACGCATTGAGACATGTTCATCTGATGGTTACAAAGCATGCAGTGAGGTACCTGAATGGTGCTGTTGATTATGGGCTCAAGTATGAAGCAAATTAGAAGATTAACTTAGAGGGTTATGTGGATTCGGATTGGTAAGGAAGTTCCATTGATAGGAAGAACACTTCAAGGTGCTTCTTCAGTATGAGATTAGGTGTGATCTCTTGGTTTAGCAGGAAGGAGTCCTGCATGGCGCTGAGAACAGCAGAGGAAAAATATGTTGCCACTTTCTTAGCTATTTGGACGTAGTATGTTTCTTTTGAAAAGTACTATTTGATTTGATATGACTTGCATTTTTTGTATGATGCATAGAGGAGTAGTGAAGCTCTAGTATGTGATCCAGATCGAGATCTCTCGAAAGAGGGAGTTCTAACATAGCCGGTGAGACAAGTTTTCTGAGCATAAAATCCTGGCGAAGCTCGTAGGTGGCTCAGACGTAAACAGTAATGTAGGTTTTCCTCGGATGTAATCGGTCCTGGTGAAGCTCATAGGTTATACTTGTACGTAAACAACCCTGATGTGATTCTATGCTAGAAATGGCCAGAGTGAAGTTTGAGTACTTCAGGGAGAAGCTTGGTGTTCTCCAGATCGAGGTTCCTTCCAAAGGAAAGTGATCAGTCTGTGAGCCCTTCTGACATGTTGATAGGATTAGTTCCTTCCATGGTCATATGTAAGTGCAAATCCCTTATGACATGGTAATAGGATTGGTTCCTTCCATGGTCAAATGTAAGTATAGAGCCATTATGATATGACTGTGGGATTGGCTTCCACATGATCGGATATAAGTGCAGAGCCTTTCTGACTGGGTCAGATGTAAGTGCGGAGCCCTTCTGACATGGTGGTAGGCGGGTCCTCCCTAAAGTGCAGAGCCTTTATGACTGAGTCATATGTAAGTGCAGAGCCCTTCTGACATGGAGGTAGGTGGGTCCTCCCATGGTTGGATATAAGTGCAGAGCCTTTCCCCGGATGATAGATTGTGTGTCCTATCATGCCAACGGATGTAAGTGTAGAGCCTTTCTCTTGATGGTAGATGGTATGTACTACTATGCTAGTAGATATAAGTGCTAAGCCATTCCTTAGATAGTAGATGCTGTGTCCTACTATGCCAGAGGATGTAAGTGTTGATCCTTTCTGACTGGGTCAGATATAAGTGCTAAGACTTTCTGACTGGGTCAGATATAAGTGTCGTGCCTTTCTGTAGATATTAGATGGTGTGTCCTGCTATGCTAGTAGATGTAAGTGCTGAGCCTTTAATTGGATGATAGATGGTGTGTCCTATCATGCCAGTGGATGTGAGTGTTGGGCCTTTCTGACATGGTGGTGGATGTGTTCCTCCCATGTTGAGATGTGAGTTTTGGGTGTGCCTTTCTGACATGGTGGTGTATGTGTCTCTCTCCACAACCCATCAACAAAAGGATGCTAGGATGACTCTCCATTGAAGGGCGCATCTTTCTGTCGAAGCAGAATTTGATTCCGAGCATTTTCAGTTTTTGCTGCGGGAAATTAGGGCCTTTTATAGAAGAGGAATTTTTGAGTGATCCTGGCATAGGTTTTCTCTCCTCATCAAAATCAAAGTTTATAGATGAAGGTCGATATTTTTGGTTGGGTAAAACTCTAGGAAAGTAAAACCCTAATTTGACATGGGGCCCTGAAAAACCCTAAAATACTAAAACTGGTATTTTTGGTACATTCACTATATCTAGAGACTAAAGAAGTATCAAGGGATGAAATTTTTACAAGATGAAGATAAATTCCTAATGTACCCTTTGTAAAACTTTCATCCTCATATTCACTATATTCTGGGAGATATGATTCCTCCAAATCAGGGTTCCAGCCTCTTCCAAGATTGCTCCCTATACAGGACACCTAGGGAGAATTGTTGTATATTGGGATAGGAAGGTCCAAATGCAATTTATAAAATTGTTCCAGATAGGGCATGGACTATACCTTCTATGGTAAAAAATTTATACCTCTAAGGTGAAACAGTGGCATGTGGCAGTCCCTACAAGTTCGCTATACTAAAAATTCCTAAAAGAAGTCACCTTGGGAAACATCTCATAAGTATCAAATCGTGAAACCAGTTCTACTCAAACTTCTTGTGTTGGAAAGATAACAGATGAGGATACCTTAGTACACAATTTTAGACATAGAGGAATGGTAATGTTTCCGATGCCGCAGAAATAGTATCAGGAATTTCTGTAGAAGAAATTGGAAAACTAGGGATTCCTGTTCCGGGAGCTTCCCTCCACTGTTTTCAGAAAAGGATTAAATTGGAAATCTTTCCTTGAAGAGGTATATATTTCTATCCAATAATATCTAAAATATTCCAAGTTTTGAATATTAGGGTTTCTTTGACAAACCATATATCAACCAGATCCGAAACCAGGACAGACACCTCAAATCGGTAAGATCTAATCTTTTGCTCTTTACATTTGAGGTTCTCATTTCAATATGATTAATCACACCAACTTGATGATAATCTTGGTGAAGCTGGAAAATTCCAAGCATGGAAGGATATGATTTCACTGGTTCTTAAAGAAAATGAATTGGACACCTACATTAGTGGAGAGGTTACAGTTCCAGGGGGAGATGAGGCTAAAAGCCTGACACAAGAAGAACTTGGTCAAGTCTAAGAAGATCATTGCTGATTCAATTATACCACAAGTGTCTTCCCTTAAGACACATAATTATATGCTTAATTCGTTGGCCAAGCTATTTGAAGAAAATAATATAAATCAGATGAAGTGTAGGAACTCCGTGATCCTTCAAGAAATTGACTTGGATCAGTATTTCAGTAAGAAAGGTCTAGGAAGACATAGGGGGATGAGGCTAAGGCTAGAGCCAAGAGAATCATTGTAGATTCTATTAAATATCATCTCATCCCTCATGTGTCATCCCTAAAGACACCAAAAGGAAAGTGTTTGATGCTATGACGAAGCAGTTAAAGAAAATAAGATACTATTATAACTGCCTTGAATGGTCTCCCAGGATCATGGGATTCATTCATTCAAGGAATGTGTGCCAGAAGGAAGTGATTACTTTTAGCAGAATATGGGAAGAGTGCATACAAGAAGAAGCTCGACGCATAATAAGAGAAAATAATATGGGAGCAACTAAAGATCAATACCTCACTATTCAAAGAAGATCCCTCAAGCGATGAGGAATATGAAGAACTAAATTCTTGAAGAAATTCTTATCCATCTAAGAATTTGGATAAGAAATGATGATGCTATGAATGAAGAAGATGATGAAGCTGAAAGAAGGAGTCTACCCACGAAACAAATAAAGATAAGTATTGAATTGTCATTTCATGATATTATTTTGTTATGCATTTGTTTATATTCAATCGATGTGTTATGCATGATAGAATTGACAGTATACTACTAATATGCATGTGATGGGTAAGTATCCCACGGTGCTATACAACTCTCCATTGCTAATTATCTAGATTGAAACCTCTTTACCGACATATTGTATTAGTGCACAATCTCAATGTTTTCCTAGTAGAGATGGAAGGCATCTAAAATGTTTCTCTAAGATATGGATGAATGTTGTATTGGATAAAATAGTTGCATGATTATATCTTTATGCAAAACAATGTTTCATTATGAAATGTTTCTAACCATACAACTAATGAAATCACCTACAAAAGAAGGATGAGACTTGTTTCAAAGAACATGTGACGATAGTTCAAGAAAGAATCCAGGATGAAGAATAATATGATGATACTTTCAAAGAAAGAAAGAGGCCTAAGAGACACTCTAGTTATTTGACACTATTGAGCGGCATCATTGATGCAGATCCTTCCAGTTATGAATAAGTATCCAAGAAGAATGGGAAGGAGAGTACCAGTTCAAGAAGAATGATGTCTAGGATGCGGTATTGAGACCTGAAGGGAAGTCCAAAGTGGATCTGCAAGATCCATCATTGAGTAGATGGAAACATCGTGGGATACAAGGAAAGATTCGTAGCATAAGGGTATAGACTACTAAGAGACATTTGTAGCCAGTGGGAGTTGAGACACATGACAGGAAGACTCATGTGTGAAAATTAAAGAAGGCCTTGTACGAGCTCAGAAGACACCCATGGGATAACACATACATGAGCAGCTTGGAGATCACCGAGAGTGATGAAGATATTAACCTTTGCTACAAGGTTGAAGATGAAATCCTATAGAGGATGACAAGCTCACAAATGGGTATGAGAAGAACTTTTGAAAAGGTTCAAGATAGAGGATCTTGGTATCTAGTGACCCTAGATGGATACATAGAATATTAGTAGCAGAGGAAGCTACTTGTCACTCCAGTACATAATTTTTCGATGTATATAGTATGAAAGGCAGAGGGAGAATGATGCTTTGCTTCAGAGGGAGTGACTGCAGAAGATTCTGAGGTTCGACAAGGTACGATAGGGTGTACAGCTTATTGATGGCTCTAGGCCTTATTAAGAGTAAAGCATATTCCAACCTTTTCTTCAAGGTTGAAGGCGGAAGACCAGTGATGCTCTTGTTATCTGTCGATAACTTGTTCCTGACAGAAAAGAGGAACTCATTAAATTTGCAACAAGGAGACTTTCTTCCCAGTTTGAGATGAAGGACTTGGGGATGATGCACTGCTTTCTAGGCATGGAGGTGTGGCAGAATGTGGATGGAATCTCCCTGGGACAAGGGAAGTATGCATTAGAGATCCTGAAGAGGTTCAGGATGATGGACTACAAGGCCATGACCACACCTATGGCATGGAACCTAAAGCTATTGAGTAATGCTTCATCAGATATTGTTGATGCCACGATTTATCATCAGATGATTTGTTCCTTGATGTTCCTGACGAATACGATACCAGATACTCTCTTTGTTGTGAACGCATTGAGACATGTTCATCTGATGGTTACAAAGCATGCAGTGAGGTACCTGAATGGTACAGTTGATTATGGGATCAAGTATGAAGCAAATTAGAAGATTAACTTAGAGGGTGATGTGGATTCGGAGTGGGTAGGAAGTTCCATTGATAGGAAGAGCACTTCAAGGTGCTTCTTCAGTATGAGATTAGGTGTGATCTCTTGGTTTAGCAGGAAGGATTCCTGCATGGTCGTGAGAATAGCAGTGGAAAAATATGTTGCCACTTGCTTAGCTATTTGGAGGTAGTATGTTTCTTTTGAAAACTGCTATTTTATTTGATATGACTTGCATTTTTTGTATGATGCATAGAGGAGTGGTGAAGCTCTAGTATGTGATCCAGATCGAGATCTCTCAAAAGAGGGAGTTCTAGCATAGTCGGTGAGACAAGTTGTCTGAGCATAAAATACTGGTGAAGCTCGTAGGTGGCTCAGACGTAAACAGTAATGTAGGTTGTCCTCGGATGTAATCGGTCCTAGGGAAGCTCACAGGTTATCCTTGGACGTAAACAACCCTCATGTGATTCTATGCTATAAATGGCCAGAGTGAAGTTTGAGTACTTCAGGGAGAAGCTTGGTGTTCTCCAGATCGAGGTTCCTTCCAAGGGAAAGTGATGAGTCCGTGAGCCCTTCTAACATGTTGATAGGATTGGTTCCTTCCATGGTCATATGTAAGTGCAAATCCCTTATGACATGGTAATAGTATTGGTTCCTTCCATGGTCAGATGTAAGTATAGAGCCATTCTAATATGAGTGTGGGATTGGCTCCCACATGATCAGATATAAGTGCAAAGCCTTTCTGACTGGGTCAGATGTAAGTGCGGAGCCCTTCTGACATGGTGGTAGGCGGGTCCTCCCATGCTCGGATATAAGTGCAAAGCCTTTCTGACTAGGTCATATGTAAGTGCAAAGCCCTTCTGACATGGTGGTAGGTGGGTCCTCCCATGGTTGGATATAAGTGTAGATCCTTTCCCCGGATGATAGATGGTGTGTTTTATCATGCCGACGGATGTTAGTGCAGAGGATTTCTCTTGATGGTAGATGGTATGTCCTACTATGCTAGTAGATATAAGTGCTAAGTCATTCCTTGGATAGTAGATGTTGTGTCCTACTATGCCAGAGGATGTAAGTGTTGAGCCTTTCTGACTGGGTCAGAAATAAGTGTTGTGCTTTTCTATAGATATTAGATGGTGTGTCTTGCTATGCCAGTAGATGTAAGTGTTGAGCCTTTAATTGGATGATAGATGGTGTGTGCTATCATGCCAGTGGATGCGAGTGCTGGGCCTTTCTGACATGGTGGTGGATGTGTTCCTCCCATGGTGAGATGTGAGTGTTGGGCGTGCCTTTCTGACATGGTGGTGGATGTGTTCCTCCCATGGTCAGATGTAAGTGATGGGTGGGTCTTTCTGATTGAGTCAGATATAAGTGCTAAAGAATATGAATACCTACATGGAGGCTAGGCCTACAACCAGCATGAAAAAGAGATGGCTCTGTAGAAATTCCTATGATGAGAAGAATTGAGAGATAGCACTAGTTGATCGAGATAGCATAAGCAGTGATGATGATGATCTAGTGATGATCCAACTATGATGATCCAGTGATGATCCATCTTTGATGATGATCTAGTTTTGATGATGATCCAATGATGATCCAGATTTGATCCAGAGAAGAATACTTGTGCTGATGAATTGTGTCAAGAGAATACCTTCCTATTTAAGAGGGAGTGTTGATGTATTTGTAAATTTGAAATGTATTCACTTATATTGTACCCCGATGTTCCTATCAGGAGAATCATTTGTATTTAATTATACCTTAATGTTCCTATCGGGAGAGTCATTAATATAATAAAGTCATGTAAATTCATTGAGTTTAAACCTCCATTGTATGTCGGGGCAGTATTCCCCATAATTGAGTTGAGGTTAACCCTCCTTGTTGATCGGAGGGGAAAAGTCCTCACAGTTGTGCAACACTAGGGTTATTACACTCTCCTAGAGATGTCGGCCCTGGTAAGTAGTTTTTATGTCGAAAACTAGTATAAATAGAGAGTGATACTCTCTATTTGTCACACATACTCACTCAACCGGGGCGCTTGAGTGAGAGAGGAAGTGCTGGCACAAGTGAGAGAGATCAGCTTTCGAAGATCATCTTTATGTTTTCAGGTTTTACTTTTTCTATTGGTGCTCATTCTATCTATGAGGAAGTTGTGTGGTTTTATCCTTTATATTTTCCCCGAGGAAAATTCTTTCTGTCTCTTGTCTCTTGTGATTATTGTTGTGCATGTTAGTCTCTCAGATAAGATCTTAAGATCATATTGCTTAAATGAGAAAAATATAACATGTATATATGATATATTTATGATGAATGGACTGTAATTTATGAGTATTACAAGTTTCATGTTCATCACTTAAGCATTCGGAGTCATTTTGTTGAGTTTCATTGCATTTGGAGAAGATGTGGTGCCATTTCCCCAAGGATTGAATCAGTGATTTTGTACCTATTTGGGGGAGGGTCATAATAGCCTACATAAAATGAATAATTATGCATATGAGACATTAAAAATGTCCCTTAAACACCATCTTCTTCTGTTCATAAATTTGAGTGGGTTTGGGAGTATTTGAGAAGCCATTTCCAGCATTTACCCAGGGGAGTTGGAACCCCAATTTGCTAGTAAAGACTCTTACTTTGAAAAGAATATTAAACAAGTTTGTAGAAGTAATCGGAGGGTCATAAATCATCCCTGAACATCATATTCAAGTCTTAATATAATTCATACACCTTCTCAAAATATTTGGAAGCATTTGGGTCAATTTGGAGACCTAGACATCAAAGCTAGTCAAAAACTTATGTATGAGAAAAAGTGAAAAATTGGTCATTTTAATAAAATTTCGGAAAAAGGACATTACAATGGAGTGGTCATTATAGGACCAAATCCACTGCAAGTATATGTGTAAATATTTATTTTTGTTAAAATATTAATTGTAGAGGCTTTATAGGATATCGTCTCCTCTCAGTGGCTTTTTGAAAATGGAAAACCAAATATTGATGTCTCTGTGATAGTTTGAGAAGAGACGTTTCCCAGTCAATTGTTGTTAATTGGAATCACTGTGAATTAAATGAGGGACTACCTTTATGAAACCCAGTTATGCTCTTGTTTTTGCAGTCAAAATTTCAAACTTGCCATTACGTGTGGGAAGAAGGGACGATCCTCTACATAGAAGGCTGATTTCCTTTTTTGTGAAGATAACATAAATAAATTATAGTTACATCTCTGTGTGAGGAATAGAGGAAAAGATATCTCTCCTTGGAGAGTGCATTTTCGGTTTTTAACTTATCTTTGGTTTTTTCTCTCGTTGAGGTGAAAGGAGCATTCTCCTTTGGGAGTAATTCTTTGGTAGTTGTGCCTTTAAAATAGGATTTAACTTCAGCTATCAATTGTTTACGGAACATAACACTCTTCAATTAGTTCAAGAGCGTAAAATATAAATAAATTATGTAGTCAAGGAGTAAATTTATTATGAAATTATATTGGTTTGGGAGTAAGTCCTTCTTGGTAGCCGCGCCATTAAAATAGGATTTAACTTCAGTGATCAATTGTTAAAGGAACATAACACTCTTCAATTAGTTGAAGAATGTAAAAGGTAAGTATATTATGTAAATTATGTAGTTAAAGAGTAAATTTATTAAGAAATTATATTGGTTTGGGGACCAACATCCTTTTTAAAATAAAGGAGTGTTTTCTTAACTAATAGCAAAGCTATTATAAGTAATTAGTGGAGTATGTGAATATATGAAAGTCAAACTCTATTTGTGTTTTATCAATTGGACTGAATGTGTAGTAATATTGTAATTTTCATTGTTGATAATTAAATAAAAGATTTATAATTTTGGTGGATGTAGGTCCAAGATTGGGGTGAACCACGTATAATGGTGTCCTTCTCTTGTACTATAATTTGGCCCAAGTTAATGCACTGTAAGTTTGTGTTGCTTAAAGAATACTCATTTTCTTATTTGTACATAATAAATGGAGTATGGATCATGCTATATAAATATAAATGTTAATACTTTGCTCATAAAAAGCATACCCTTGTTTATGTTATAAGTAATAACATATTAAGTTGTGTTGAATGGATGGAGGACAATAGATGATACACATCATATATTGGTGAATGTTCATTATATCAAATTGCATATTCTTCTATTTATATGATTATAGAATTGTTATTCTTTAATATGGTTAAAACCATTACCACTAACATTCTTGGTAGTTTTTAAAATAAAAAATGTTTAAGAAAATTTTTATACCCCATTTCCACATAAACAACATGGTGGAAATTGGGTATGTTACAAATGGTATCATAGCAGGTTTACAATGCTCAAACCTAATGGACTCATTGAAATATAGGTATGTCGTGAACTATGTGATTTGAATACGAGATTTTACGATTACTTATTGGGACGCAAGCTATAAAAGGAATATTGTTTTAATGTTAAGATCATAAAAGTACATGAACTAGTTTGCTTAGAATTATGTTCAATACATGAAATTAGTTGCATAAACTAAAGTACATGAAAGGTGATACGTTTGATTTCTTTAAATTGTCAATATTGGTGAATGGGAAAAGGAATACATTATCATGCTAACAATAGCTTAATTCGGGGTACCTATGCAAGACATACATATGATATTTTATTGATGAGTAAAGTGAAACTCTATGTACCGTTGTTTAAAGTTTTGCTAAAAATATTTAGTGCATAGTGAGTCTATTTATGATAAATAATTAATGGATACATGATGTAGTTAAACTAGTAATTGTTTAAACAGTTTCATAGGTAATCAAGGTTAAGACAAGTAAGGTAAAAGTTATGATTAGTATACTAAAAAAACAGAATAATGAGTAATGTATGCAAATAAAAACAACGAATTTAAAAATGTAGGAATAGCTAGTTGGACTATGGGGTCTAATGTTATGGAACTTCACATGGTTAATATGTATTTTGTTAAAACTTATATATATTTTTCACATGTTTTTTTTTTAAAGTTATATATTTTTTCATTTTTTTAAACTTATGTTTTTATTATTATTATATTTGTTTTATTCTTTTTAACGATATTTAAATGTTTTTACATGGTTTTTTAACTATTTTAAATTAAGAAACAAAATGTAAGTATATAGATTGTTAAAAAGAGTTTTTGCTATTCTTGATTAGTTTTATGTTATTGAGAAAAATGCCAAATTTCACAATTTTTTGATACAATATTTTTTGTAATATTTAAAAAAAATATAAAGTGTAAAACAATATAAATTATAAAATATAAAACTTAAACTCTAAAACAACATCAAATATGAACAATATTAAAAAAACCAAATAATATATTAGTACAACAAAATATTTTAAAAACCAAATAAAGAAATAAAAAACAAAATCTTCAAAGGTTTTATGGTTTTTGTATAAGCAATATACATACATGGTGAGGAAGTTATTAAGGGGGGCAATTCTTGGAATACGGCCCCCTTTATACTATTTAAACTTTCTTTATTATTTTGTTAATATATATATGTTTAAAAATTATGTATATTTTTAACATTGTTTTATTTAAAAGTTATAAATCTTTTCATATGTTTTTTTTAAGTTATGCTTTTATTATATATATATTCTTTTTTTTTTCTTTTTATGATGTTTAAATGTAAAAGGGGCTATTCTTGGCCTACCCCTTTATGCTATTTAAAATTTCTTTATTATTTTGTTAATATGTATTTATTGAAAACTTATATATTGTTTTCACATAGTTTTGTTTAAAAGTTATTTATTTTTTCATATGCTTTTTTTAACTTATCTATTTATTATTATTATATATTTGTTTTATTTTTGTTATGATGTTTAAATTTTTTTTCAACTTACGGTAAATTAAAAAAATAAAATGTAAGTATATGGATTGTTAAAAATAAGTTTTTGATATTTTTGATTAGTTTTATGTTGTTGAAGAAAATGTCAAATTTCACAAATTTTTGATAAGATATTTTTTGTAATGTTTTGACTTTAATATTTTATTTTGAAATTAAATATAATGTTTTTAATATGTAAATTATAAATGTAGGGTATAAGTTTTGTTGAGTTTATGAGAACCATCACTTTATGGAAAATAATGTTAAATAGTGTCATTCTTATACATAAAATAACTCAAAATAAGTTAAAAATAGCTGAAAATACCTTAAAAATGGTTTGATTTGTCTTTATTTTCTCATATTTTTTACAAATTAGCCCCCAAAATTATTTATTTAAAAGAAAAAATTAAGTAAAAAATTCCAAAATATATATATTTTTTGTCTTATCTAACTTCTATAAAAAAAAATTAAAATGTATATATTTTTCATTACAACTAGTTACTAAATGTATTATATTTTTGTAAAATTTCAAAAACACATTTGTAAATAAACATTATTTTTTTTTATGACTAAGAATTTTCAAAATCGCAAAACAATGGCTCAAAATGAAAAATGGTGCTATTGGTATACATACTTTTCGAAACGAAGGTAAAAATAACTACTAAAATTGGCCCTCCAAAAAACGAAAACAATGTCGGTTTCTCATCAAGTTGTATAACTTGTTAGTTGTGGATATAAATTCTTCAAGCTTGCTCTCTTCATGAATTGTGAAGATAAATTCTTCAACTTTGCTTTTGATTGTGGATATAGATTCTTCCTCAAAACTAAATATCGATTCTTCAAGTTTGCTAAATATAAATCAGTCAACCTTTCTTTTGATTATGTATATAGATTGTTCTTAAAACCTGAATATAGATTCTTCAAGCTTGGTCAATTCTGAATTCATATTCCTCTTCAATTGTGAACATACATTATTTAAGTTTGTTTGTTTGATTATGAATGTAGAATCCTCTTCAATTATGAGCATAGAGTCTTCAAGAATGCATAGATTGCTGTTAAAATTGTTCAATTACGAGGTATGTTTGCATTGATGTCAAGGATACAATACCCAAAGTATTTGAGATAAAATAGATAGAGTCTTTTGTAAAATTATGTAGAACCAAAATGCTCTCTAGCGCTATTGTATTACAAAACAGTTTAGCATTTCTTAAATCCATGATGCTCGAGCGATCCTCCTAAAAAGAAAAACTCTCTTACAATCAATATGTTTGGTGCACGACTAGGTAACATCTAATGAACAAAAATTCTCAAGCATTTCTTTCACAATAAATTCTATAGTGTTATGGTTATCCAGACAAACATTTCCTAAACCTTCTTTAATATTTCCTTACCAAAAAGATATTTCCTTTATTTCTTATCCCTCCTTATCTTGAAAGGGTTTGGGGCTTCATGTTCTATGAATTAGGAGGTTAACTAGGTATTTAAGGTTAGAGATTAATGACTTAGAGTTAAAGAGGAAAAGGGGCTTAGGTGCTTAGTTCTTATGGGTTAGAGGGATAAAGAGCTAAAAGGTTATGTAGTTTAATATCTAAGGAATTAGGGGCTAAGGGTTAATGGATTAGGTATTAAGCGTTAAGGGGTTATATAATTTAGTATTTATGATATTTAGGGGTTAGAGGTTAAGGGGATAGGATTTAAGGGTTTAAGACTTAGGGGTTAAAACATAATAATTGATTAAGTAAAGTTAAGAGGATAAGTATTAAGGAGTTAGAGGATTTAGTAGTCGGAAGGATTTAGAGATTGGGTGTTAAGGTATTAGTGTTTCAGAGGTTAGGAGTTAAGTTTTAAGGGCTTATATAATATAGTATAGGTTTTTTTTTTGAAAAAGAAAACCTTCAAATATTACACACACAATCAATCCAGTTACATTGTTTCACGCTAAAATTTTAAAATATGTATTATTATATAAACAATTCTTAATTTATTAATTAAAAATTTTATTCCCTAGATGCAGGTGTTACGAGGTTTGACGTGGCTGAAGGAAGGACATCCCTTTAAATGTCTACCCGAAACTCTTGTCCATCACTCTCGTGATTCAATGGTTTTCTTCTCCCGACACAAGGTAATTAATATCGATGACATTTGGTTTAAAACTTAGGTCACCTCGTCGTACTGCAGTAGCATGAAGGAGTTTAATTCACCGGTTGTTCTTGCACGAAGCTGGTCTTTGCAAATGGTTATTCTTCCCATGCTCTTAATTCTCTTCATTTCGATATGGATCAATAGTTCTTTTTCCAGGAATATATTTAAGGCTCGAGAGTTCTAGGATTACTCCTCCGCTATGACACGCAGTCTCTGAGCTACGCCTCACAGGGGGAGCAAGGGGCTATGCTACGATCCGTCGTATTCCTTCTTTGGGATATGGTTCTCACATCCCACTCATTATTCATCGGGTTGTGGTTAATTGGGAGGTGGAAGCTGTGGCTCACCATCACTTTAGTCATCCCTCGAGACAATGAAAATCCCACTATTGTTGTATGAAGAATGTCTTAGATAAGTTGTTGTGGGATTGTAAAGACAAAGTTTCCTCTTCTTCTCCCTCCAGCAATTGAGAGAGATCTTTTGGAAAGCCCACATCCTCCTCCTCGTCGGACTTTCATCTTCAGGATCCTCCATAGGAAACCCCACATCAACATGGTACTATGTCTATCCAACATCCGAAAGAGGCTTCACACAATCCAGATTTAAACGTGTAGAAAGTAGGGGGTTGTGAGAAGGATGGTAGCTCATCCCAGATGATGTCGGAACCTCCTCCAACAAAGGAACCGCCTCAAGATTCACAGTCTGCTCTTTCCGCTGATAAAAAATATTATTACAAGCCTTGTATCATTGTCAAAGAACCTTGGAGGATGTCATAAGGCCTTAGATTTCTTTTACATGTATCTTTGTCTTTTCTAATATATGCTCAATTTGTTTTTTGTAGCTATGTAATGTTTCAATTTTGTCTGGTTTGACTTGGTTTCCCTCCCTTAAGACAAGTCCATGACAATTATTTTGTTACAGTCTCAATGCCTAGACTAAGATGATATTTGAGATATGGACTCTGTGCATGTATTTACTTTTGTATATTAATTTAACTTTATGTAACTTAAAAAAAATTATTTTTATTTGTTTTACATATTTATATAATTTTATTTTTTTAAATGTATTTAAAAAAAATCTTTAAATTTAATTGTATTAATTTACCATTATTAACTATGCATTTTTATTTAAAATATAGTTTTAAATTAATAACTTATTTTTTTTAATATAAAAATAAATTAAACATCATCAATCCAGCCAAGATTGTGTTTTTTAAGTCCAATTTCAAACTAAAAACTTAATTTGAAATGTTTACATAGAACATTTTTATATCTATATTTACATTTTCACGTAATCTCTTAACACTCTAACAAACAAATTAAGAGAGATTTGAGACTTTAAAACAAATTGATATAATTATTAGGTTTTCTTTTAGAAAATAAAAGAATTAATAAATTAGTTATAAAATAAAAGTACAATAAATTATTTATATAAAAGATAATTAAGATATTATAAAGATAAATATAGTAGTTGTATTTTTATTTTTATACAAAATTAAATATGCCATCATTTTAGGTAATATTCATTAAAAACGTTAATTAACAATGACCTCGGTCTAAAAGATGTTACAAGCAAATTTGAATTTAAATAAGAAGGATAATAATTATTTAAATAAAAAAAACCTTAACTATATTCATTAATATTTACTATCTTTAAATTTAACTACAAAACTAATATTTACTATCTTTAAATTTAACTACAAAACTAATATATCTTTAAATTTAACTACAAAACTAATATATTGTTTTATTAAATTATTTTGAAAATTTAAATATTGTTTCATTTAAATAAAAAAAGCATGATTTAATTTCTTAATCAATTTTGTACTCTATCGAATTATGAAATATATTACATGACAAATAAAATTAATTTAGTAAATATTTTATATTAATTTATTATTACACAAAATTTTATATATAAAGATGAAAAACCCATTTTGAAAAGGCTCGTATATTTGGTGTTTTGGTCATAGCCATTTTTTCAATGGAGAAGATGCTAGCTTCTTTGAGAATTATATGCTACAGTATATTTCTTTTATCTCCCAAACTTAACATTCATATCACATAACATGAGTGAGTATTAAATACTAGTTTTTCTTATCTCAAAGCTAAAGGTTTACCAATTTAAAACACTTGTTTTCAAGTTTATTATAAGTTTTCCACCATCCATTAATCATTTTTTTAATGAGTAGTCTATTTGTTAAATGTTTTGGATTTTTGGTGTTTTTTTTATAGGATTTCGGTATTTTTTTTCTTTCCAGAATATGAATTTTGAAGTTTTCAAATCATGTTTTTGAATGCATAAATGGATTCGACATCCTCAAATACCCCGAGGGCACCCAAAATTATGCAATTTTAACAACTATAATATGTTTTTTCAAGAATTAATCTAAAATTTCTACCATACTCTATTAAAAATAGGCCATAAAAAAGAGTTCGGAAAAAAGTCGAAAACATCTAACATTTAGACTACTACTTTTCTCACTGCTATGGTTCCATTTAATGATGTGATGAAGCATTTAGAGTTGTGATGAAGAAACATTCTGATATATTTATATGAACTAACTTCCTCCAAGTTGTGTTTATCATAGGAAAAATTAATATAAGTGATATCTAATATTTGGTAATCAAAATCTTTTTCTTGCCAATGTTGATAATTATACATGTAATATAGAACAAACCCATGAGAACTTTTAGTTTCCTGTTGAGACCATAGGAACTCCTTGCCATAAGAACAATATTATGAACATAGAGAAGACGAATGATGATTATACATGCCAAAGTCATGCTAGCATAACTTGTGTCTTCCAAACATACATCTAGCTTGTCAATGTATATATCAATGGGAAGGAGGTATGGCACAACCTTTCTTAACTCCTATATTACAATTTTTTTTATCATCCCTCAAAGTTACTAAATTGAGTTCCTAAACTTGACAATAATATTATTGTACAACCTTAATATATGAACTCTCATCTTGAAAAGGAATTTTAACTCTTATAATTTATTCCAAAGATTAGTTTTGGCATTGTGTCGAATTATATTCTAATGTGAACAACACAACACAAAAGACTAGTTTTATTATTGTGGCACTCCTCAACATAGCCCTAAGCATAACAAGGTGGTACATAGTTGAATAGTAGCTCTTAAATCCTACCTTATGGACATTTATCTCTTTTTCCATAAGTTTCTAGCCATGTGTTGATCTTCTTTTAAAATAATTTCATATAACTTGGTGTTGGCTTCCAACAACCTCCTCATATTTTTATTTTGTTTCTTGTTAATCAAATTGATATCGGTTTTTCTCTTAATAAATTCTTGAAGACATTATTAAGAGATTCTTTAGAATGTATGATTCTGAAGGTACTCTCAATTTGAGAAACTTCAATTACTTGAAGTAGAGATCATCGAAAGCATTTCAATTTCATCATCCATTTAGCAATTGTTAAATCAAATTTTTATATAATAAATTTCTCATTAGCACATATCTATTTGTGATTATATATTGTTTAAGATGATTTATTTTTAGTTGATCTACAACCTGTTAATATTATCATCATATCGAATTAGCTTCTATGATTTTCATTTTTTTTACTTGATCTTCATATGAATTTCATTAAGGTTTTAGTGGTTTGATTCATAATGCTAGGAAAAGTATTAATGATTAATTTCATAATGTTTGGATTAATGATATTTGATTTATTATACATATCTAAAAATGAAGATTTAAAACTATGCCTAAACAATAAGACATGAAACTATATATAACATTAAAACCTTAAAGAAATATGCCTAAACGAATGATTAATCTTCCATTCGAATTACACCTTCGCTATAATGAGTATACATGCAAATTAAAATTATACAACATATGGTATCTATCCTAGCTGGTATTTGAAACATGAATCATTTCATCCTTGGACACTTGTTGATCAAAGTACAAATCGTGTCATTTCATCACCTCCACGAAGATGTTAAGGGTCATTTCCATTTATGATATATGTACAAATTCATGATTCCATTCTGTGCGTATCATTATGGTTTCATTTTTTGCACCATTTTCCTTGTTTACTAGATTATAGAATGAGTTGGGTAATGTTTTGGATTCGTGAGCTATTGAAAGTAGGGTTTTTACAAGAGGAAACGGTAACCTCATTTGTAGTCTCCATTAGTGATTACCCTTACCTTGATGGTATGCTTGGTATAGCCATGATGGATCTTTGTGTAGATATGAACCGATCGATAGTGAGTTGCTTTACATTGAACCAGAAGTCGTGTTGTTAATTGACAGAGTCAGGTGGGGAGAATTTTTCAGGAGTCTCAATGGACATAATGTCAAGGTAACTCGTTGATTTTCCCTATCCTTTAAGGAAATATTTGAATGATTTGGGGATTTACAATTGGTTATTTCTGAGGATTTCGTAGCCAAAGAAACAAAATTACCACAGACTAGGGAGAAGTGGTTCAAAACAGGGGAGATAAATAAGACCAAATGGAAGCAATTTTTACTACCCTTGCCTATAGATTTCGATGACAAATTCAGGTTCCCTTCCAAAATTCCTAAAACCCCAGCGGCGACCCTTGCTTCAATTTATTATCAGGTACATAAGATGTGATGGTCGTTTCTCCTCTGTGCATTATTAGCATCTAAGGCTGTTAATGTAATTCATGGGGTCTAAGTTGAATTTACATTCCTTTTTGTTCAATAGCTTAGAAACAAATGGTGCATGCAGTCCAGAACACCTTAGGAAATCAAGATCGAAGTCTATTTCATCATGGATTGATTAAAATATCAATTCAGTATCAACATTTGTTAATTGAAAAAAATTGGGATCAATTTTTGGTTGAAAATGGTTTTGGTCCAACTGAGTTTTGGCTTCCCGCTATATCTAGATCTCAGCTAAAGAGAAGGAAGCATTATGTTAGTGAAATTCTTGTTCTTAGTTCTAATCCAAACCCTAATGAAGTGATTGATAACAAGCATACCTTATTGAGTGATTTAAAGAATAATATAGCACATAATAATAGCATGCCTTTAACTGGAGTTTTGGGTAATTTACAGCCTGATCAATTTGATAGAATACTTGTACAAAAGCACAAAAAATCGGTCAAATTCTTGAATAAAGAATTAACCCTATGAATTCCAAAACGCATGCATGATATCTCAATGGATAGAGGATTTGGTGACAAATCTATCAGTATGAACTCCGCTCAGTTGTGTGCCATGAATGGCAGGGTTTACACCCCTAGAAGACACAGAGAAACATTAATTTTTCTTGTAAGAGGGATAAATCTCTGTTTTTTAGGCCCTCGATTGAGGTATTAAGCTCCACCGAGGTATTTAAATACCTCGATTGAGGTTTTATCGGAACCTCAATCGAGCTACTCTTAAACACTTGAAAAAAATCTTTGTACATGACTACCAATATACTAGCATGTTTTTTCAATATATAAGCTTTAGCTTATATATATTATATATATGTATTATATATAATATTATGTTCATGTAGGAAATTTTAGAAATGGGTTTCAAAGACCCATCTAAGAGAATTTAAAAGAAAAATTACACAAGAATAAAGGGAAAATGGGAAATTATAATTTTTTCAAGATGGTAAATGTAAAAAAAAAAACATAAGTAAAAGAATAAAAAAATAATGAAATATAAAATAAAAAAGAATAATAAGAAGGATACTTATTCTCAACATTGTAATAAATATAAAGAATTTTTTATTTTTTTATTTTTCATATCCAAATAAATGATAATAATATAAATGCATAAGAAGAAGAATTGAAGGAGCAATAATATAATACACATAACCATAGTGAAATATACTAGTAACAATGGAAGCTGTCCTTTATTTTTTAGATTTAGTTTTTTGAAACTATTAAAGAGGCATCAAAGTTTAGGGAACAAGAAACTCTTTCCATAGTTCACCTAGAACATATAATTACAACTCTCTCATTGTATAGATAAATGTGTACATAAACATAATTGACAATTATAACCTATTACCAATCTATTCCATCTAGACACGAGTACATTAAGAATATAACAAATGGATAAGACTCATGAAACAAACATTACATGCCAACTCGATCCACTTATAAAAAAATGTTTTTTCGTAGTGATAATAATATGTTGCACCGCATATATATGCGGCCTTGCGACCCTCCTTATAACTAAATTTAATGAAGTCTAAATTTTTTATGGACCAAAGATATTAACAGAAAAATTGAACTCTATGTTGAAAAGAGACATGGATTTAAACAACACTATAGATGATATTGATTATGAATATTGTGTGCAGTGACCAAGTGGACAAACTATTTTTTGTAGCAAAATGACCATGATGTAGATACAATAAACCCTTCAATGCATCCTAGCATGATAACTCAAAAATTTAACCAATAGTTGTGAAACCTTGATGGTGATGCCAGGGATTCATTTTGGGACTTTAACAATAATTTTAGAGTCTGTGAACTACATGCATTTAATTTTTTTTAATTCTTATATTCAAGTAGTATCATGGTGTGTTTTCATTAGAATTCAACATCTAGCTTGTTTATGTCATGAATGGTTGGTAAGGAATTTCAACATCATTTGATTCCTATCAGCAATATATCCAATGTGTATACAATGTAGTATAGAAATGTAGTGAAATGTTTTAAATACTAAAAATATTTTACTCCTTCGTATATAATTTTTAATTTTAAAAAACTACAATTATGTGATATGACTTTGAATTTACACTAATTTTTATCTTAATCATCATGTTCTATTCCGCCCTGGGATCTGAGCTTTAAATATCTAACCCGAGGATCTATACCATAGGTAGATCGTAGTCCTGAGAATCCAGGTCGAGTGGACACAACTCGTCTAAGTTTAAATCATCAACTGAATTGCATGCATCATTGTCATAGTATTATTTTTGCATTGAACCAATGAAAGCAATGATGCATGCAATTCAGTTGATGAGCTGAAATTAGGCGAGTTGTGTCCACTTGACCTGGATTCTAAGGACTATGATCTATTTATGGTATATATCTTCATGACAGATATTTAAAGCCCGGAGCCCAGGGCAGAATAGAACATATTGGTTAAGATAAAAATTAGTGTTACATTCAGAGTCATATCACATAATTGTATTTTTTTTAAATTAAAAATTATATACGAAGGAACAAAGTAGTTTTAGTACCTTTAGAGAAATGAAAATGTGAGCATGAAAAAAAAATATGACCTCATTTCCTTGGGTTATATCAATATCCATTGTTTACTCTTCAAAATTGTTATTGTGCCACACATTTGCAGTTAATTTTGCTAGTAAATTATTGAATGACATTAGAATTTACATTAATAACACGTGACTAATTGTTTTGGAGGAAAATGCTAAGAGTGGAGGAAAATAAATAAAAGAAAAGGTGTTATGATGATTGTGAGATCCGGAAAACAAAAAGTGTGGAAACTAAACATGATATTAATTCTCATTTCGGCAAGAATTGAAAATGTTCAATGACATGAATTCAAATGGGAATTCAAAATACAAGGTGTCCAAGCATATTTTGGAAGAATTCATTAAATGAAACTTTACATTCAATGCATATGAAAATACAATGTCAAGATCAAGCTATCAGTTCGATCAAGGTCTCTAAAACATAGAATTATATGATAATAAAATTTAATAAAACATAATTCCGACTAGAAGAATGATATACTTGTGGGTAATAATACATACCTTGAAGAAAAAATGAGTAAACGTATTACTACTGCCACTTCCTCTAGATTTTATGAATAGATATTAGTCGTAGAGTAATTGGTGTTATAGATGTGATTGATTGGATTCATACATGTGATCAATCACATCTATAACCCAATTAATCTACAACCCATATCGACAAATGAATATAAATGACGATTTTATATCCAACAAACGGACTGAATTAAATAATGGGTTTGTTGCCTATTTATAGAAGATTAAAAATGCTCGATCAAGGTCTTTTTTAACCTTCGATCGGGCTATTGTTTAACCCTCGATATATGGTTTATCAGAAGCTAGATTGAGGGTTTATTGGAACCTCGATCGAGCTTTTATTAAACCCTCGATCGAGGTGTTAAAACCTCGATCGAGGGTTTAATAAAAGCTCGATCAAGGTACGTTTTTTTCATTTTCTCCGAAATCAACTTGCCAAAAATTGTAACCCACCTCCATGCATGCACCGATAAGTATTCATACTTCTTGTTAGTAAGAAAACTCGAAGGTGTTGTTGCTAATATTTCATCTCATTTCATTTCCATTTATCTAGTGGCTAAGAGTACTTAGAGTTAATGCATGTTCTTCTTCATGTGAAATGGAATTAGTTGTATAATTCTTTTTACTATTCTATATATATTTTGCATGATGAGTTGCTCCATTTTCTCATCCTTTGCTTCTATATAAACTGAAATACTCCTTTCCATGACATCATCCACAGCTATCTTCAAGTTACTTATCAATTTCCAGTCAAATTCATATATCTTGGCATGACTCTAGATGACTCGGTAGATAGTTTAACATTGGATCCATGCTTGTCATTCCTATACTTTTTTTGTATTTTTGCATTTTGCATCATTCAAGCATACAAAATAATGATTATCAAGTTATTATAGATACATAATGTCTTACCTTGTAATAGTCCTTCAAGTCTTTCAAATGCATTTATTAAGTGCAAGAAGGACTTGGAGGACTTGTACAGGGTAATCCATTATGGATCTATAGTAACTTGATAATCATTATCGTGTCTACTTAAATGATGCAAAATTTGTTTGAATATCATCATTATAAAGCAATAACAACATCTTAAAGGGTGATATCTCAATGGCATATCACCTTCCTAATTATAGGAAGGAGGTTGGTGGTTCGATTCTTTTGTGCCCTATCATAAGTTTGTGACTACAAAAATAGATAAATTCGCATATATATGACTATTAGTAGCTAATTTCCTGTATCTTATAGCATTACTAACATTTCTTCATATTTAGCTTAGTCATTGATATGTTATCATCTAGTAGTTTATTTAGTCGTACATCGGTGACTAAATCCGTGGCTAACTAAATGACTAAATCAATGAATAAATCATTGACTATCAATGACTAATAAGTCAACCTATTAATGACTAAGTGAAATACGACTAAGTTTGGAAATTAGCTACTATTAGTCGCCGACTCAAAAATAGTCGTTTATAGTCGGATTTTAGTCATTTTTTAGTCATTACTTTCTCATTTTGTACTATTGATTTATTACCAAAAAAATTGCATAAATCTTCATCGTGGTTGATTTCATCAATACAGAATCCTTGAAGGTATCTTCATTTGTCAAGAAATTTAATATCTATGAATCATCATCGAAAACACACCAGTTAGTGATTTTATTAGGAATTGATGGTCTAAAAATTAACTCAATTGAAAAACTAATAGGTGAAAAATATTTAGGAGGAACTAATTTAGAAGCCACATTAGCTAATAAATCAGCTTCCTGATTTTGAAACCTAGGAATAGAATCAATACTGAAAGATTCAAAATTTGAAATAAGGTTTCATACCTCTTTTTGATAATTCTAAAGATGTTTGGAAATGCAATCAATTGAGTTGGGTACCTATCTTACGGTGATCTCGAAATCACCATATACCACCAGTACCTTGATGTTTAGATCTAAAGCTTTCTTCAGACCTTAGATAAGATCTGCATATACAGTTATGTTGTTAGTGCAATCAAACTCTAATATACAAAATATACATGGTGTATTTCCTTTTGGCTCAATCAGAAGGCAGCTATCTCCCACTCCTTCTTTTGATTTTGACCGGTCAAAATAGAGTGTCCAAGGTAAATCAGTTACTACTACCTTTTTGTCACTAATATATACAAAATTCTTATTTTATACACTATTTACAGAATTATGAAATGCAGAATTAGGATGAATTTAAGTCAAATTTGAAATTTTAGATCGTTGTTTTGTACCTGTAAATGGAGAATTTTCAGCCTTAAAATTCCCAAAATTCGGTTCATATGTGTAATTTCCCATGTTCGAATCAGAAAATGAAACAAGTTCATTGGGATCATGTAATTATGTTACAGTATGCTTCAATTATCTTTCTCTTCCTATTTTTATATGATTGGATTTACCATTTTTGGGCATCCGTAAGGTTAACCAATCAGTCGAGAAGAAACCATTCTGATTTTATGACCAATCTATACTTAGAAATAATCCATAAGCATCAGGAATGTCAGCAACAACAATGTCTATGATATGATAAATTGATGGGTTACTTTATATCCTAATTAGTACATCTTTTGTCTCTCCTAAAACCCTCACATTTGAATGATCTAACTGTGTAATTTGAGTTTCACGCGGAGTATGATTTGCATTAAACCTTTGAAAAACAGACAAAGGAATTACATTAGACGATGCTCCGAAATCAACAATATGGTTATGTACATTTCTGTTATAAATTTATAATGTGAGAAGAAAGGGGGCTGATTTTCCTTTGAGTATTATACCTATCAATGAGGATTTATCAGTTGTTGATTTTCCTTTATTGGTGGAAATTAAATCACTATTAGAATCAGTATTAGCAGCTGCATTACCTTCATTAAGTGAACTCATTGAAGGAGTTATAATAGGACCATTAGGCATAGGATAAATATGAATTAGATCATACATTAATATATTTGTATGAATCCTTTTCAAATCCTTAATAATATCATATTGCAAATCTATTTTTTGTGGATTTTGAATGGGAAGAGTTTGTTTGACTCATGGAGGAGTATTATTTCCTTTAGCTGAATTTGAACTTGATGCTTCAGGAGTTCCTAATAATCCTTTACTTCGAGTGTTATAACCATGTTGTCCTAAAGAATGATACTTAATTTCAACATTTTTTACTAGGTTATCCAAAAAGTGCCCAACTAACTGTTGTTCTTGTTCTTGAGGTTCATCTTCAGTTTCTGAATTTTCTTCTTCTTCCTAATCAACAACTTCTTGATTTGAAGAGGATTCAGGCATAGATAATACTGCATGAATAGTATTAATGATATCCTCATTGACTGCTACATAAATTGGGGGATTTGTTATTATTACTAACAGTATTTTGCCTAAATTGAATTCTAAAGAACCCTCTAGAATAAGATGCTTCTGAAATTTCCTTTAACCCTACCACTTCATTTGTTAATTCTCTGATAGCATGCTGGAGTTGTTCAACATCAAATTCTTTATCTTTATCTGGATTTGATTGTTCGATTCTTTTTTTAGGAAAAGTATCAATTTTCCCACTTCTTTCAGGTTCATATGTTAGATTTTTTTTTCAACTTTGATAGCTTCCTCGAAGTTTTCAACAAGTGTAATCTTGTTGGATTGTTTAACAAACATGCCTAAATATTTCGGTAACACCGAAGCATAAATTTCTATAATAATATCTTCTGGTGGTCGAGAGGTGGCAGGTTTTTTATTTTTCATAGTCAAAAATATTTTATTGAAATCTTTAATATGCTCCTTATTATATATTTTTATGTGAGATAATTCAAGAGCTAAGGAAACATGTGTTTTATCTTCTCCAAATTTATCTAAGAAAATATGATTAAAGGATACCCAATTGGTTATAGATCCTTGAACCAAATAAAAATACCATGTTGATGCTTTTCCTTCAAATGTTAATGGAAAGGGACGAAAAACTACATCTTCGTGTTGTACATTCGTGGTTTGAACAACCAGAATGAACTTGTCAACATGATTTTCAGCAGGCTCTTTATTATTTGGGTTGAAATTCAAGATAAGTTTATCTAGATGTTTAGGAAATGGATGTTTTACTCCAGGGACTGCAACTGCACTCCTCCTTAACTAAGGTAAAGGAGGATTGGGGGGATTCGGTGGATTACCTCCTCCTAATCTTGTCATACTATCTTCTTCAGAATATGAAGAATTACTAGAATCACTAGGTCTTGGACTATCAGGTGGATAATATGGAGGAGATGGTGGTTGACCAAAATTATCATAAGGGATAAGCCTTCTTGCATTGTTGGCTTCAGTAATATCTATGGATGAAGGATTAAACTGATAATTTTGGTTTCCTAGTCCTAACGTTTGAGTTTATGCTAAAGTCTGATCAGCTACCGAAGATGATGTGTTATTTCTAGTTCAATGAGGTAAACTGAAATCAATAGGCAATATTCCAGTTTTCTGATAATAAATCCTAGTGAGGACTCTTGTATATTCTCCTACGGCTTGTTAGATTTGATGTGGAGTATAAGGAGAAGAAGCACGGCCGTGTTCTGAGATCTCTCTAAAAATAGTTGCAAATGGGGAATCACTAATTTGACTTTGTGGATAAACTGAAGTATCTAGGACACTAGTATTATTATATTTGGTGATTGGTAAAGGATCTAAACTAGCTATAGGGTTATTCTAAACATTATCATCCATTAATAGTTTCAGGCCATCCTTCTAGCGCCATTTCTTGGCCGATTTTTTATTATTATGGCCAACTAGGGAAAACTAACCCACACAAGGTGCTTACTGTAGCCTCCGGTATGTTTGGTATGGCTAATTTTCATAGGTTGTGGTCCTGCTACCATTTAAGTTTCACTCTCTTAAGCAGATTCCTACCACTTAAACTTAGAAAAACATGTGTCCTAAACTAATTAACAAATTAAAAGCTAAAATAAACTCTAATGAAACTACTAATTTTAAACTATCTACTATCTATAGGTTATGTTAATCTATTAAAAATGAAACTTCTATTTAACATCTACTAAATCAAAATTGATGGTATATATATAATCTATATTTTGCTCTCTTAAGGAGAGTCTATGTTTGAGTTTTCACGAGGTATTATCAAAACTGCTTAAAAGGATTAAAAAAAAATAACTGTAATATGAAAACTATTTAACAACTCCTAAATCAAAATAGAAAAATTAAACTAAATTTTGAAATTTAATCTAAACTATAGAATCTGATCTTGGCCAAGAGAAAAACTATTAGCCATTTTAACGGTCTATTGACAATATAAATGACAGAAAGTTAAATAATATAACTATGAAAGAAAACTATCGAAGTTAATATTATAAATAACTTTTAGTTTAATAATAATTTTATGATTAAAGAGTAATAAATAAGAAATTATTTATTATCCTAAAACATAAAATGTCAAAGAGCAATTAACATTTAACATTGAAATACTTGAATTTAATAGTGATTAACTACTTAATTGAATATCTGTAAAATAAAATACAAATGAATCAATTAGTAAGTTAATGTACAGAATATCACACAGTCACGTCTAATCAATAAAAATTAAAATAACATGACATATACAATATTAACATCTAATACAAAAATGCATTTATGATTTGAGTAATTCATTCATAATTCACACAATTATATCAAAGTATAACTATAAGTGAATAAGGAGAAGAAAGTTAATATGGAGAATATATATATATGTATGTATTCATAAAAACTGAACCCAAAATGATATCAGTCTTGGAACAAGTGCTTGAAAAAATCATATGAACAAAATTCCAACAGAAACTTGTAGCACGTTTATGTCTTTACTCCAATACACAATCTTCTCGTTCATACCTGAATCCCCTCTTCAGGTGATTCTCATGGTTTATATAAAAAAAACTAATTAACTGTCCTCAAAATTCTAAGCATCTAATTTCTAAAAATAGCATCCACTAGTACAAAATGTGGAATTAACTACTACGTGACTAAAAATTCTAGTCACCATTGGATTTTCAAGTGATTTACTACTAAATATGAGCAATTTTGATTGACCCAACTATAAGCGACTAAAATTAACGACTAATTTAGTCAGCAGTTAACAAATATGACTAGATAATAAGTGACAGAGTTAAAAATGACTAACATAAACAAGCAATCTAGTCATGACATAACAAATGACTAGCTAGAAGAATATGAATTAGTCATTTATGTTAGTCATTTTTAGTTGTGTCATGGAAAATTGCAATTTTGACAATGAAGTGTTACAATTTAGTAATTTTTGTAAATTTTCTACCTTCTATCTTCGACCATGTGTAGGTTAAGAATTCTGAATCCAAAATGGAATTTGTGGGGTTAGGAATATTTAGTGTTTTTTTCCAGGTGGTCGGGATAGTATTTGGGTTTTGTGGATTATTGCAGACGATGTGCTTTAGATGTTCATATTCCTTGCCAGATATAATATTGTGATCACAAATCCTAGATGATATATTTGTTGGAAAACCCTTTTTCTGTAATGGTTCCATGCACCTCGATCTTCCGAGATCTAACAAATCAATTGCATGAAATTTCTCTTGACCTTCTTTATCCCTGTTGCACCATTGAAGCAAACCATTAATCGCCAAATGAAAATTAGGTTCCTACAATTACGAATTAGGACATAGAACCAGTGACCATATCCATACCTAGAAGCACAATAGATAGTTGTTGATCCTTAAATGTGAGAGTCCCCAACCCCATACTGAGGTGCTTTTCTAACTTCAATATAGTTATCATGGTCTGTGACCTTTGAAATAAATGCACCAGTTGACATAGATTTGCCATGCTCAGTTCCTTTAAACGGTGTGGTAGTTGATCCATTAATTGAACTAGTGGAAGCACCAAGAACAATATTTTAACCAATCGAAGACTCAATTATAAATTGGGGTTCTGGCCTAGAACCAATCAACTCATATTCATATGCTGTAAAGGTAGAGGCCCCATCTTGGAGTTTCAGGTAAATATTTTGATTCCTCCTATTACAGACCTAACCTCGCATAGTATGATACGTATAATGCAGTGAGGGATTTTCCTTATCACTATCAAGGTAAACCACCTTTTTGCATCGATGTTCAGGTAAATTTTGGATATGACATCATCACCCACCTTATTCACGATGTGCACAACTCTTCTCAAACATCCTCGATCCAAGTTTATTATGTATACTACTATAACAAAAATAACATTAAAACAAATATTATATAATAATAAAACAAATATTATATTTATATAAAACACAAATTAATTATATTTTATATTAGTCCTATTTTATAAAACTAAACAAGTTTTAGATTAATCTTATTTTGTAAAACTAAACAATTTTTATAATAATTATTAAACTAAATATAAAATAAAACAAATTAACAATATATATATAATAATAATACTAAAAATAAAACAAATATATGAAAACATAATTTCTAAAACAAAAAAACTATATGAAGTGCACCTATCCACTCACCAGCTCTAGACCCACCTTTGTTTGATGGTTTTCATGGCCAATTTTCCTAAACCCATGGAGATTTCATCCTCCAATTCCACAAATGACTACTCAACCAGCCGATTGGTGCCAAATAACCTGTCCAAGCAGATAGTTAGCGGCAAATATTTTGCAGTTGTTGGAGGCAAGGAGGGTTTGGTGGGTTTCGAGAGGAAGCATAAGAAGAAGCTGAAACAACTATGGAGAGATTGCAAAGGATATTTTTAGGGGCGACCCTATGCTTGATTGATCTGAATAGGTCTACATTTCTTCGCTTACTCTTCTGAAAATGCTCAAACATGGTACCCATTTCTTGAATTCCCTCTCAATACATCCATTCGTTTTCTCATGTAAAATGTTTACAACATCTGGAAATGTACCTTTTGTTGATGTTATTGCACCCTAGAAAACTATTCCTAGATGAAAACATATATTACATTTACATTATTTGAATTTACAGTTGTTTTTGAGATTCTCTGATTTTGAATGAACATTATTTGTGAAAATAATGTGGGATTATAAGGGGTTTGGAAATTGTACTCTCCTAATCATTCCCTTCATTTGTAATCGAATGGAAATGTTTCAGAGAATATAGCAGAGCAAATACAGTTTTCTAACATGGGGGAATTCATGCTAGAGGCTTCAAGGGGATTTGTTGCAGATATACAGAGGAGTTTGTCCCAAATGAAAGATAGAATCATGGATAAACTGCGGATTGTTCCCATTCCAACAGAAGCTTTGGATAATGCACGAAATTCAATGGAATCAATTATTAAGGATGTAACTCAGGCTTCCCGAGGATTGACCAAGGAAGCTGTGCATAGAATTAGGATCCGACTTGCTGAAATTTTGTCATTTCTTTCTCCCAATCAGACTGGAAAGGTAAGTATCAATTATTCTAGTGCCATTTTCCATATATATCTAAGTAACTAGCATAGACCCAACTAACTCGGGGTCTGATATGCAACTCAAGCTTCTACACATTAGATGTGGGTTTAGATGGGCATGTCTTAGTGTCCATATTCAATGTATACAATGCACCTTGCACACATGGACATGTGCACCCACAAAGAGTCTATGAATCGTCCCACTATCACTCGGACAGTAGATTCTAGATAGGACCTCGCTTATATGGATGCAACCGGTTGGTTTTCTTGCAAAACTTTATCATATCGGTTAATCACATCTCTTATATTGATGTATTGGACTATATTACCATGTTTTTAGAAATGTTTGATCTATGATTTGTGTCATTATATTCTATAGTTGGAAGCATCATTATCCATTGGATATAGTGGTTATAGTTGACAACTATTTCCCATTGCCCAGTGATAGTCCTTGATTGTTGCAAGCTCGTGGTAGTTCAGGAGTCTGTTTATTTTGATTTAGCAAATACAGGTTTGTGAAATCCCTCATGTTCTTCCTGTAAACGAATTCCTTCTTGACATCATGTGCAATAAGCTTGAAGAGATTGTTGTTCTCTTTTGCGCATTAAAATTTCCAGAGAAAGAAAATAACAAAAGGAAAGGAGAAATGAATGGTTCGCTGATAATTTCTTAAATTAACCTCCCAAGATTTCTCTTCCTAAGAAATGGGAGGAGCTTAAAAAGAGATAAAACCTCTACATGAAGCAAGGTGCTACATTAAATAAATAATAGGCAGATTCTATTTGACCAATTCCTCAAATTAGTTATTTTCACTATAGATTGTTAATTAGGTATTGCTCTAGCTTCTTTGAGCAAATTTTCTAGATGATTTGCACTGCATGTATCCTACCCATTTCATTGTGTGTTAAATATCATAAAGAAAATATTGTGTCTTAGCTGCATTCCTGATGTGGGATCGATTGCTAGATCTTCTTCGTTTGTCTTCTAAACACATTAAATCTTGTTATTCTTTGGGTGGAAAGTGAAGATCTTTTCTTCGTGATAGCTTCTTCCTATGGCTAATTGATTGGTATGTTGTTTTTTATTTTGGATAATTCCTTACTATTTATTTGTATAAGTTTTATTTGAGTTAAATTTTCATGTATGATGTTCCTTTCCGGTGATTCCCTATACTCTTTCCTATTGTGCATATTTTCGTTTCTCTATATGATATTTGTTGTCATCTTGTCGTCTTACTCTTTTTCAAACAAAATATTTAAATCTTTGCCTTTTGTTGAGGTTGTGGTTTAAACTTTGTGGACCAGGAGGAGGAATGTAACATCTTGAATATTCAACTATGTAGATGATTCATATTTTCAACCATGTATACCATCTGTATTTCCTTTTGTAGACCAAATATATATGTGTGCTCACATAAAGAGTTTGACTCGGTCTTTCATTCTCTCATTTTCTAAATTTAACAGATGTTCTTATGTTTTTTTCTTGTGCAACATGAACTATGAATAAAATAACTTTTGAAATAATATACTTGATAAAATCATTGCTTATTTCTATGGTGAAGACAAAGCAGAGACACCTCGCAGCAATAGCTGCAAAAAAAGATGAGATTCCTAGAAATAACAAAAACAAATCTTCTCCATTTCCTGGGCAAGAGACCTAATTGCAAGATGAAGGGGATTCTTGGGTGGAAGTGAGAAAGAAAAGGGTCATTATTCTGATTCCTCCCTTGCCTATATCTACCCAGGCCCCAATGGGGTGGAAAGAACCAAATAAAAGTATACTGTACCCAGGTCCTATACTAATGGTGTTGGTCAAGTTTTAGGAAAAAGAAGCAGAATTGATTTGACTGTTAGTATGAAGAATGCTCGTAGAAATATAAGGAAGGAAATACTAAAGGTGAAATCAGGGTAGGGGGAAACAATGGCTATAGGGAAAAAGAAAAATCCAGAAGTTTCTTAGAAGTTAGTTTTGTTATTAGGAATATATCACCTTCTACAGACAGAAGCTGATCCTTTGGTCTGAATGGTTCAGATCCAAAACAAGTGAGTGAATAAATCGGTTGAAGACCTTCCCTGAACATTATAGATGCCTGGAATGTAACTCTGATGAAAGACCTGTATACATGTAAGACATATCAAACATACAAAGACATCAAAGCTACTAGAAAATCATCTACACATCCATATTAGTGACTAAGGAACCCAATAACATATATGTGAGATTTACGCAACACACATGTGGGAAGGAAATCAACTTTGCATTAGAAAATAAATGAAAGAGATACAACCATGTGCCTTAGTGTTGAGACACTCCTTCATAAGACTAGCACCTTGTACCTGATAGCTCCAACTTGCTCCACAATTTCTCTCTGATGGATTAGTCCAGGGTATCAATTCAACAACATAACTCTACTATACTTCGCTCCCCCTCAACCATGGAGTATAAGCTTGTATTTATAGGGTTCTAATGGATAGGATTATTGAGAGATTGGTGGGTGAGGTGGCTACAAGATCCTACAAAGAGGGATATCGACCTTAACCAACCCAGGTGAGTAGGGATAAGGTTAGACATGAGGCTCTTGATCTAGAAGCCTCGAGAAAACTCTTTTTTTCACCTTTTACCAAGGGCACCGCTTATACCCCTTTATGATAAAATGGTGATGGGTAGGAACCACACCAAAAACATAGGTTAAAGGTGTAATGCCCCATATTAATGTTAATTAAAGTTTATTAGTAAATACTTTTATTAAACTAAACTTATCCCATATTAATGCTAATTAAAGTTTATTAGTAAATACTTTTTAAACTTATGCTAATTATTTTAGCGTCTTTACCAATTGTGTAAAGAATTAAATAAATAATATTTAAATGTATGACATTGGTTAGGTTTTGTAAACACGTACACTTGAAAATTTATTAATACATAACACCTGTAAGACCTATCGGAACTGCACTACCTAGGATAGAATAAAATAATAATGAAAGAGGCGGTGGAAGGGGGTATAAGGAGGAAGAAGGTTGGATTTTGGGGGGGGGAGACTCTGCATGAGGAGAATGGTCGGGAAATTTTTTTAGAGAATAACAGAGAGGAAGAAGAGAGGATAAACTTGAGGAGGGGGACAACTCAAGGGGAGAATATCTGTAAATGATGGAGAA